>OX276418.1:13010952-13475868 GCA_946251805.1 Cybosia mesomella | reverse complement strand
GACCTCAAGCCGACCCCAGATATCGATTTTGGGAGCGCTGGGACCAACCGTTCCGGAGTTGTAGCCGGTCAAAGTTTGACCTCGGACGCACGGCGGCCATCTTGGCTTTTTTCAAACGCCCATAACTCCGCGGCGGAGGGTCCTAGAAGCTCCGGGATTCGACTGGGGACATCGGGGGAGCACCGGCTTTCCCGCCCTACACATTTTTGGGGAAAGTGGGCAAAATTTGCGAAAAATTTTGTCAAAAATTTTTTGACCGTTTTCGCACCACGAGTTGGTAGAGGGGCCCGAGCCGTTCAGCAGGGAACTTTTTGCGGCTCGCTGGGACGCCTGGGACCCGAGATATACTGGTCCAAACATCGGCAAATCCGCCATCTTGGAAAATTTCAAACCGGTATATCTCGGCAACGGGTAGTCGTAGCGGGACCCGGTTTCCGCTGGGATACTCGGCTCTCCACTCTGCTTCGTGTGCGTAGGGTGGGGGTCTGACCCCACAATTTTGGGGGGTCAAATTTTGGGGGTCACCCAATTGGCCCGACACTTACGTCGGGAGGTAGGTCTCGCCGAGACCTTTCTGGGGAACCCAATCTCGGGGTATTCCGACCGTTGGTTCGCGAGGGAACCGGGTTCCAAAGTTTCGGACCACCTTGGAACCACGAAATTTGGAACTCGACTGTCTCCCAACCAGTGGGCCTAGGACCCTCGAGTTTGGGCTCGTTTTGAAGGGCTCGGGGAGCTCTATCGGCTTGTCACAAAAGGGTGACTCTACATAGAGCCGGGAACGAGATCGTTCGTGGAGCCGAATATAGCGGTGCAAAATTGCTTAAATTTCCACAGGGTACTCTTCTCCTGGGCCGGGACCCTATTGAAGGGCGATTTGTATTAGGTTAACTGCATATAGAGTCGCTACATCGCATTTATTTTATCTTTGCATATAATTGACTTGTGTAACAAAATTGACTTTGGCGACTTTGCTCTATTGTATATAGACCTATATACTTGTGCACTAACTGCTCTAGGTAGAGCAAATTGTAAATATAGTTAAAATTTTAGTATTAGTTATAGTTATAAGACTCCAGTTGTTGACTGGCAATATTTGACCAGATTAAATTGACCTGGTAGCTGGCCTACCGTAAACCTTTACGCCTTGCCAAACTGACTTAGCACCATTAGGCAAAAGTGTGACTGTCGCTATAGCTTTACACATTCACCCAACCAAATAGTTCACTCACACACTCACGCACACACATTCACACATACGTACACACAACACATACACGCACGCACACACATACACACAAACAACACAAAATCCACTCACCTGACAGTCGCGTGCACCACTAGCGCAGGGTCGACACATTATCTGTTAGTCGTAACTTGTTTTGTCCAAATTTACATTTTTACATTTTATTGAATTTAATTACTTTTTATTTTATTTTACAATTCGTGTTTATTTGTGTATTAGGAATTATTTTAGCAACGTTGCGTAACGTTGCCAATCCACTCGACTGTATTGCGTGGATTTTCTTTTACCTACAAGATGGTTATCGGCAAATCGCCTTTAAAAGCAGAACCCTCAAATCAGGCGGGTCCCTCCCCTGGACCCTCGACCTCCACAAAAGCATCGCCTAGGTCTCGCCCCGCAAAATCTGTGAGGGACAGTGTTGGGGAAATCGAGGAGATTTCCTCCAACACTACCCCTCCCACCCAGAGACCAACGGTGGTCTCTAGAACGGTCACAAAACCAAAGACCTTCACAATAAGTGCCTCCACACTAACCCGCAGATCACCAGCGGAAAAGGCTGCGCCAAGAGTGATCCGTAGACCAGCCGCGGAAACGACCGAAGCAATGGCATCCAGCGAACAGGCTGAGGAGGCAGTCCTCCAACTGGCCACCATAGAGGCCCTTACTCCAGAGGATCGACACACAACTGCGCTGTCCTGCCTGGACCTCATCAGGCAGGGATGCCGTGAGTCAAAAAACATCCGCAAAGACATCAGACTAAAAATCGAAGCCCAGGAGAAGAACCTGCGAAAAATTATACTACTCACGGAGGGAAATAGGTTAAAATTTTTGGCAGAGGCTCCCAGACAGGACAGCGCAATAATATCGACTAAAACCACGGCTACTACTGAGGTGCTGGAACCCAGCAAAGCGGAGGAGGCAATGCTAAGGAGGATCGAGGAGAACACGCGTCTCCTTAGGGAGAATGGCAAGGTCCTCGCCGAAATACACGGCAGCCTTAATAGTTACAAAGAGGACAGGAGGTCACCATCCTACGCGAATGTGGTGGCGAATACCGCCGGGGGACATCCCCCGATGCGGCCGGCGCTCCATTCGCTGGTGGTCACCTCCAAGGACGACCAGAAGACAGGGGAGGAGATAATTAACGACCTGAGGCGGACCGCGCAGGAAGAGGACGACTGGATAGTGGTAGAGCGGATTAGAAAGGCCAAAGACCGAAAAGTAGTGCTAGGCTACAGGACGGTCGAAGAGAGGGAGCAGGCCAGAGGGGCGCTGGAGAGGAGGCAGGGGGCCCTTAGTGTGGCAACCGTCCACAACAAGGATCCCCTGCTCATCTTCTACAGCGTCCTCAAGTCCTATAAGGACGATGAAATTATAAAAGCTTTCCGAACTAGAAACAAGGATATTTTCAGGAATCTAGAATCGGCTCAAGACAGAGTTTCAGTGAAATTTAGAAGGAATGCGAGAAATCCACACACTGTCCATATCGTCCTACAAGTTTCTCCCATCATATGGCGGAAAACCCTGGAGCAGGGAAGGGTGCACATCGATATCCAGGCAATCAGAGTGGCCGATCAGTCGCCACTCGTGCAGTGTTCCCTGTGCCTGGGGTATGGGCATAGTCGTCGCTTCTGTAAGGAAGCAGAGCCCAAATGCAGCCACTGCGGGGAACAGCACCTAAAGGTGGACTGTCCTAAGTACAGGATAGGAACCGAACCCAGGTGCTGCAACTGCTGGTGTGCTAAAGATTGCGACGACGCTGCTCACGACGCTTTTGACCGGGCTTGCCCGGTCCGTAAAAAATGGGATGACATAGCGCGGTCTGCAACGCAGTACTGTTAAGGGCACCTCCAGGAGCGACCCACACTACAAGGTGCTGCAGGCTAACCTCCAAAAGAAGAGACTTGCGACTGACGACTTCATTCTGGAAGCTTTCAGAAGGAAAGCGTCAGTCGCACTCATCCAAGAGCCGTACAGGGACCCCGTCGGGGGCGGGATGAAGGGATACCGGGGGGTACGTATTTACCAAAATACTGGAGTCGGGGCGGGCACTGTCAAAGCGGCTATCGCTGTCTTTGACCCTGACCTGGATGTCATACAGTGCCCACAACTCACCACCGACAACATCGTGGTGGTGAGGATACGAACCAGTGCTTGGGAAGTGACCCTGGTGTCCCTTTATGTCGAGCCCGATAAACCCCTTAGCCCTCACCTGGACCAGCTCAAGAGAGTCGGATCCAGGTTGGGCCTCGGACGGCTCATAATTGGGGGTGATGCCAATGCGAAAAGCGCTTGGTGGGGAAGCCACGTTGAGGATGAGAGGGGGGAAGATCTGTTGGGTACTCTCATTGAGATGAAACAGCACATCCTCAACGATGGAAAGGTGCCCACCTTCGATACTGTCAGGGGGGGCAAAAGGTACTGCAGTTTCGTCGACATCACTGCTTGTTCGGATGATCTGTTGAGTCTGGTCGACGGCTGGAGGACTGACGAAGACCTGGCAGCTAGCTCCGACCACATCGGCATAGTGTTCCATTTAAAATTGGCCAAGTCAAAAGGCTCTAGCATCAGCAGGACAACCAGGTTGTTCAACACCAAAAAGGCAAACTGGAGCCATTTTCATGAGAAAATGACCAGCTTTTTGGCGGAGAACAACCTGGTTGTTGATGCCATTAAAAACATCAAATCCAAACTAGAGATTGAGGAAAAACTGGCAACATACAACAAATGCTTAACAACAACCTGCGAGGATACAATCCCCAAAAAGCAGAATAAGGAGACACTCACTATGCCGTGGTGGTCGGAGAAGCTGGCCCGGATGAAGAAGGAGGTCAGTACCTTCAGGCGCCGAATCAGAAATGCAGCCCCAATCCGGAGGCAGAGGGTGATAATGCAGTACCTGGAGCGGAAGGACAAGTATGAAACGGAGGTAAAATTAGCACAAACTGCGTCATGGAAGGAGTTCTGCACAAAGCAGGATAGAGAGGGGGTTTGGGAGGGAGTATATAGGGTCATAGGGAGAACCACAGTAAGGGAGGAAGATCCACCATTGTCACACAATGGAGTAATATTGGACGCACACGGATCCGCGGGCCTCCTGGCCTCGGTCTTCTATCCGGAGGATCGAGGCGAGGAGGACACCGCTGACCACAAAATGACTCGCGCATTAGCCAAGGCTGTTAATGACGTGAGTGAAGGTGAAGTTCACGACCCGCCATTCACTATCAGTGAGCTTTACGACGCGTTAGCCTCATTTAACCCTAAGAAGGCCCCTGGAGCCGATGGCTTCACAGCCGATATTTGTTCTCACGCCGTTAACTGCGCACCCGCACTGTTCTTAGAGCTGCTTAATAAGTGCCTGGCACTTGAGTACTTCCCCAAACCGTGGAAAGAGGCGACGGTTGTTGCTCTAAGGAAACCAGGTAAGGATTCGTACAGCTCTCCCAAGTCGTACAGACCGATTGGGCTGTTGCCTGTCCTTGGGAAGCTGTACGAAAAGATGCTGGCAGCCCGACTCAAGTTTCATCTATTGCCGCGAATTAGTACTCGCCAGTACGGCTTCATGCCAAGGAGAAGCACCGAAGACGCCCTCTATAACCTGCTGGGATACATACGTGGCAAACTCAGTGAGCGGAGGATTGTCACGTTGGTGTCCTTGGATATAGAGGGTGCCTTCGATAGCGCCTGGTGGCCCGCGATAATCGCACGACTGGCTGAGGAAAAGTGCCCAGCAAACTTGAGACGGGTCGTCAGCAGCTACCTCAGCGAGAGAACAGTGCGAGTGAGGTACGCAGGTGCGGAGAACCTCAGGGGAACACAAAAGGGGTGCGTCCAAGGTTCAATAACAGGGCCCTTACTGTGGAACTTGCTATTAGACCCATTACTTAAACTGTTGGAAGAGGGTGGGGACTACGTGCAGGCCTTCGCGGATGACGTGGTCCTCATCTTCGACGGGGACACTGCTTTGGAGATCGAAAGGCAGGCCAATGCCTCCCTCGAGCGTGTTCGGGCGTGGGGCGTCAAAAACAAGTTAAAATTCGCACCGCACAAAACGAACGCAATGGTGTTGACTAAAAAACTGAAATATGACAACCCACGTCTGACCATGGGCGGGGTGGACATCGGCCTGTCCAACGAGGTAAAAATATTAGGATTAACAATCGACAGGCACCTTACTTTTAATACGCATGTAAGGAACGTATGCCAAAAAGCAGTTGCAATATATAAGAGATTGGCACGGACGGCCCGGATCAACTGGGGGCTCAACCCCGAGGTGATCCGGATCATCTATACGGCGGTCATAGAGCCCGTCATTCTGTACGGGGCATGCGCTTGGGGGGGAGCGGCCAAAAAGGTCTGCGTCCGGAGGCAACTCGACGCGGTCCAGCGGGTGTTTGCCCAAAAACTAACAAAGGGCTACCGGACGGTCTCCCTGCACTCGGCACTGCTCTTGGCTGGTATACTCCCTCTGGACCTTCGAGTTCGGGAGGTGGTCTCGCTTTACGAGGCCAAGAGAGGAGTACCCCAGTCATGGTTAGTCGGCAGGGAGATTGAACGGCGGGCCCCCATCTCGGCAGCCCCGCACCCCGCGGAGCGCACGCGCCTGGAGTTTGGCAGCCTGGTAGACGAGGAACAATACAACAGTGTACAATCACTCGATCTTAGAATCTTTACCGACGGGAGCAAAATTGAGGGCCGGGTCGGCGCTGCTATCTCTATATGGGATAGACAGTCGGAGACCAAGGCCCGCAAGTTTGCTCTCCCGAGTTACTGTACCGTCTACCAGGCGGAGCTCCTGGCTCTGCGCAAAGCGGCGTGTGAGGTAGAGCAGCACAGCGCAGCCGCGTCGGGTATCTTCAGCGACAGCAGGGCGGCGCTCCTTAGCGTAGTCAATCCGCACTCTTTCCACCCACTCTCGGTAGAGGCTAGGGACGCTCTTGGTCGCTGCAAGCAGCAGGGCAAGAGCGTCTCCCTCTACTGGATTAAAGCCCATGTAGGCCTGGAGGGGAATGAGAGGGCGGATTGGCTCGCTAGGGAGGCCGCCTTAAAACTGAAAAAGGCTCCCGATTATGACCTGTGCCCTGTTTCATTCGTCAAGGGAGTCCTGCGTAAGGGCTCCCTCGACGAGTGGAACAGGCGTTACAGGGAGGGTGCAACAGCATCTACGACAAAGATGTTTTTCCCCTGTGCCGTGGAGGCGTACAAGACTGTCAGGAAACTCACCATCAAGGGCCCAACTACCCAATTGTTCACGGGGCACGGTGGGTTCTCCGAATACTTGAATCGCTTCAAGTGTAAGGGGGACCCATCGTGCGCCTGTGAACCGGGAGTTCCAGAAACGGTGGCCCACCTGCTCTTCGACTGTCCAATTCATGCGTCAGACCGACTTGATCTCGAAATGGCCACGGGTACGAAAGTGGACATGCAGACCATTTCGAGGTTAATCAGGGAACACACTGAACTAACACTAAAATTTGCCGAAAAAGTAGTCAGAATAACTAATGGAAGAAACAAGACGTAAAGGTTTATACTAGCACACTATCTGTGCATAGTGATGTTTAGCATAGCATAATAGAATTGTATTTAGTTAAGTTTTAAGTTCCTCTCATCAAAGAGATTATAAACATAATAATGTAAAAAGTAAATATGTATACCTGCCAATTTAACGCAAATGTAATAGAATAAGATAGAATTTAAGTAAAGATGTAAAATATAAAAAAGCATACGTAAAATCTGTAATAGAATATAATAGTTTAAGAGAATTGTAAAAATATTAATACTGGAAATAAAGAAATAAAGAAAAGAAAATAGCTGGGTAGACAAGCCTAGGTACACGAATTCCCGTATGCCCTCACTCCCCTCAGAGAATGGAAGGTAGTATGAAAGTGCGAGAGGAATAAAAGATAGAACTGGAGTGACAAAGAGAACTGGAATGAAAGATGATAGCATAGGATAGATTAGTTGTTTAATTATTGAGCGAAAACTGGCTCCGCATAATGCCGAGGTGTAGGTAAAAAAAAAAAAAAAAAAAAAAAAAAAAAAAAAAAAAAAAAAAAAAAAAAAAAAAAAAAAAAAAAAAAAAAAAACCTAACCTAACCTAACCTAACCTAACCTAACCTAACCTAACCTAACCTAACCTAACCTTAAGCTAAAATAAAACACAAACAAATATCTATAAAAATCTAATAAATTGAACTAAATTAAACTAAAGTAACTAAATTAAAACACAGTAATAAACTAAAATAAAAACTCGTGCTCCTTCCATATATAAAAATATGCCTTTCAATAAAACATTTACGCTAAAATAAAACACAAACAAATATCTACAAAAATCTAATAAATTAAACTAAATTAAACTAAACTAACTAAATTAAAACACAATAATAAACTAAAATAAAAACTCGTGCTCCTTCCATATTATAAAATACCCCTCTTAATAAAACATTTACCCTAAAATAAAACACAAACAAATATCTATAAAAATCTAATAATAAATAATAAAACCTACCACGCAACAACAAAATAAAAATAAACAACATGCAACACATACACATAACCAACCATACACAGTACACACTACACTACTGATTACACATGTTACTAGAAAACATACCGGGTATTCTCTGCCTTATTATGTAATAAGGGGCAGAATAAACCGTTCGCATACACATACAGACATAACAATTACACACAAAATGATTTTTTTTTAAAAAAAGTAATCAAATAGAATTATATCCCCATCCCCAAATAACCAATTAAAATCAATATTATAAAAATCAAACAACAATACAGCATTAAATTCATAAAGTCAAATAATCAAAAATTAACATTTAATTCTCTTCCATTTAAATAAATGCATAGTAGGACTATTGATATATATATTATAGGCACTTAAAAATAAATAACCAATTAATTAACAATAAATAATCAATCTTCGGCATACCAAACAAATTCAAATTTAAGTGATACACAATAAACAATAAACAACTCATTTCGGCAAATAACTTCAAACCAAGAATTATTAGTATAAATCAAGCAAAATCCACAGCAAACCTTTTTACAAATTTAAATAATAATTAACAAATAAATTTAACAACAGCAAACAAGGGCTCGGCTACTTTTAAGGCTGAGGTACCTACGAATAGGACCACCGGAATGCTATTCAGAGTATTCCGGTGGGACTTTAAAAAAAAAAAAAAAAAAAAAAACCTAACCTAACCTAACCTAACCTAACCTAACCTAACCTAACCTAACCTAACCTAACCTAACCTAACCTAACCTAACCTAACCTAACCTAACCTAGCGGGGAGCGTTCGGAGCGGGGAGCGTTCGGCTCTAATAGGTAGTATAGGACAAGACCTCTCGCTGCCGGCCGTGGTTCGCGCCATGGTCGACAGCGAAGAGGGCTGGGCCGCCGTCGTCTCATTCGCTGAGACAGTCATGACGGCAAAACGAGAGACGCTCAGAGAGAGGGAACGTAGCGGTTTGACGCTTCCTCCTCGCAGGCCCACGGCGTCGGGGCGGCGGCGTATGCAGTACGCCAGCCGCCTGGCCTTGGAAGGAGGATCGGGGGATCCACCGACCTAATAATGGCCCCGCGATGTGGCGCCCCTAGTGTTCAGGGGGCGCTAACATGTGACGTTACAGGGGAAGGGCACTGGCCCAACCCCTGGGAGTCGAGCCCGCTCGTTGGGCAACGCCGGCCGGATCGCAGTGAGCAAACGCCTGCCTATCCTGTGATCTGACCTGAAGGCGATGAAGTGGACATCGTGAGGTTTAGTGGGTATGCCCCGAAGAGGTGAGTCCCACATACGGCCTCCAGAACCTAACCTAACCTAACCTAACCTAACCTAACCTAACCTAACCTAACCTAACCTAACCTAACCTAACCTAACCTAACCTAACCTAACCTAACCTAACCTAACCTAACCTAACCTAACCTAACCTAACCTAACCTAACCTAACCTCTGCTTGACGAGATGAGCAAGCTGTTCGAGCGGGTGATCAGTGCTCGTCTCGTCAAGCACCTGGAGGGGGTAGGACCAGACTTGCACGACGGTCAATTTGGTTTTCGCCGCGGGAGGTCAACCCTAGATGCCATTTCGCACTTGCGGGAACGCGTGGGGGAGGCAGTCGACCAGGGAGAAGTGGTCCTTGCGGTCTCGCTGGATATCGCGAATGCGTTTAACACGCTTCCTTGGGCGACTGTCGCGGAGGCACTTAGGTACCACAAGGTTCCCGAGTACCTTAGGCAAGTGCTCGGGGACTACTTCGTCGGGCGCGCGATCGCGTATCCGTCGCGCGATCGGCTCGTCCGGCGAGAGATGTCATGCGGTGTTCCACAGGGGTCGGTCCTCGGGCCTCTCCTGTGGAACATCGGATTCGACTGGGTCCTGCGCGGTGCAAATCTCCGGGGAGTTGGTATACTTTGTTATGCCGACGATACCCTGGTCACCGCGCGGGCCCCCAATTTTCGCGATGCGGCGGTGCTGGCCACGGCTGGTGTGGCGCAAGTAGTGCGCCGCATCAAGGCGTTAGGGCTCCGGGTGGCTCTCGAAAAATCTGAGGCTCTGTTTTTCCACGGGCCTCGGAGACCTCCACCTGTAGGCGCAAAAATCGTGGTAGGGGGCACCTCCATCGCTGTCGGGTCGAGGATGAAGTATTTAGGACTCGTTCTCGACAGTCGGTGGGGGTTTGTGGAGCACTTTCGGCAACTGGCTCCGAAACTTTTAGCCTACGCCGGAATGCTCGCAAGGCTCCTCCCCAACAAAGGGGGACCGGGTAGTGCGTGCCGTCGCCTGTACGACGGAGTGTTGCGTTCGAAAGCACTGTACGGTGCGCCGATATGGGCAGATGCTCTGAGCGCTCAGAATATGGTCTTGCTGCGGCGCCCGCAGCGAGCCATAGCGCAAAGAGCGGCTCGGGCGTACTGTACGGTGTCGTACGAGGCGGCTTGCGCAATCGCAGCCAGTCTACCGTGGGATCTCGAGGCGGGGGTACTGTCGCAGGTTTACCGGCGAAGTACTCTGGTACGCAGGGGCGGGGGTTGGCCAACCATGGAGGAGATCGGAACTTGGAGAGCGCAAGCTCGCGACGTTCTCTTCGAAAGGTGGTCGACCCGACTAGAGGGGTCCGCGGTGGGGAAGGAACTGGTTTCGGCCATCCAACCCATTCTGCGGCCCTACGTCGAAAGGCGGCACGGGACTCTAACGTTCCACCTTACACAACTCTTAACGGGGCACGGCTGCTTCGGGAAGTACTTGTGGGAGGTGGTCGGCATCGAGCCGGAGCCTACGTGTCGCCACTGTAGCGGTGGGGCTGTGGACACGGCGGAGCATACGCGCGTCGTGTGCACGGCTTGGAGCGGGGAGCGTTCGGCTCTAGTAGGTAAGATAGGACAAGACCTCTCGCTGCCGGCCGTGGTTCGCGCCATGGTCGACAGCGAAGAGGGCTGGGCCGCCGTCGTCTCATTCGCTGAGACAGTCATGACGGCAAAACGAGAGACGCTCAGAGAGAGGGAGCGTAGCGGTTTGACGCTTCCTCCTCGTCGGCCCACAGCGTCGGGGCGGCGGCGTATGCAGTACGCCAGCCGCCTGGCCTTGGAAGGAGGATCGGGGGATCCACCGACCTAATAATGGCCCCGCGATGTGGCGCCCCTAGTGTTCAGGGGGCGCTAACATGTGACGTTACAGGGGAAGGGCACTGGCCCAACCCCTGGGAGTCGAGCCCGCTCGTTGGGCAACGCCGGCCGGATCGCAGTGAGCAAACGCCTGCCTATCCTGTGATCTGACCTGAAGGCGATGAAGTGGACATCGTGAGGTTTAGTGGGTATGCCCCGAAGAGGTGAGTCCCACATACGGCTTCCAGATACCCCCCATATCGGAGGTAGCATGCCTAATAGCATTCCTCACGTAAAAAAAAAAAAAAAAAAAAAAAAAAAACCTAACCTAACCTAACCTAACCTAACCTAACCTAACCTAACCTAACCTAACCTAACCTAACCTAACCTAACCTAACCTAACCTAACCTAACCTAACCTAACCTAACCTAACCTAACCTAACCTAACCTAACCTAACCTAACCTAACCTAACCTAACCTAACCTAACCTAACCTAACCTAACCTAACCTAACCTAACCTAACCTAACCTAACCTAACCTAACCTAACCTAACCTAACCTAACCTAACCTAACCTAACCTAACCTAACCTAACCTAACCTAACCTAACCTAACCTAACCTTTTTTTTTTTTTTTTTTGTTTAGGCAGGAAAAAATGTACCTCATCCGCATACCGCGCGGCGCGGGGACGCCGCGCGGTTATGTGGGGCTCTCACCACACTAAAACAACCTGCCGTGTGCCATACACCGCGACTTAGTGAGTGAACCGTCGGAAATACTTCGCACTCATCGACGGAACACTCAAGCGCCGGCCCGCAAAGGTGCGGTGCGGGCCCGTCTTCTAGGCGATGTCCAGGCACACCGGGACATCACCCCTTCGCGGGGGGCTCTACTGCGGGTGGAGGGCAATCCCCGGCCCATCCACCCGCGGCCCCACTAGGGCGGCATGGGGCGCGAGAATACGCGCGCACGCCACCCAGTTCGCATGCGGCGGATCGGATCTGCGAGGCTGTCTGCCTCTTTGATCCTCTCCGCCGCCTCCTTCCGCGAGATGACTTCCTCGCAGAAGGACGCGACCGCGGTAAAACACCACACGACGTCGCCGCGGCCGCCGGCCCCGGAGGACCCCCACGCCCAGACCAGGCGTTGAAGTCCCCCACGACCAGCACGTGACCTAAGGTCACTTGCCGCATCGAGGTCTTCAGTCGAAGGATGAAGTCCCCGAAATCGCTCAACCTCCGGCTGGTCGGCAGCGACATCTCCCGGACCCTTGTCTCTTGGCGACAAGGGGGGGAAATGAAGCGCCGTGGAGGCGACGATTGCCACGTTTCCGTCCACCGAAAATGAACCGACCCAGTTGGGGCGGTTCGGGACGATGTACGGATCCGCGGCTACGGCAAGGCCTATCAACCACTGCGCCATGTTTTGCAGGAGAAGGTCCTGCGCACCGGCGCAGTGGCTTAGGTACACTTGAAGGATGTTGCAGTCGCGGTCCATTAATGGATCTCGACTACAACATCCTCCTCCATGTGCAGCGGCGACGACGACGGTGGTGGCACTGCACCACTGGGAGCGGGCTCGGTCGATCGACCAGCCTTTTGCCCGGAAGTCGGGATGCGGGGCTGTTTGCAGCCCTCCCGGCCCACCATGTGGTTTGCGGGCAGATTGCCCGCGGCGCACGCCGGGCAACGAGGGGCGGCAGAGCATTCCGCCACCTTATGCCCGGGCTGACCGCAGCGGAAGCACAATCCGCTGCAGTCAAAGCAACTAGTGCATTTTGGGCGAGCGTGCCCAGTTGCCATGCATTTGAAACACCTCATGGGCCGGCTCGCCAGGACCGTGACCCTGGCTGAAATCCAGCCCACGAGGAGTCTTCCGGCGTCGGCCAAGGCCTTGACCGACGCTACTGGGCAGCTCGCCCAAATCGCACCAACGCCACCGGGACCGGGGCGGATGGGGCCCACCCTGACTTGCTCCGGACCACAATTGGTGGTGGAGGCTATTGCCTCCCGGACATCGTCAGGCGTGGTAAAGTCTGCCAGACCCGAAATGCGCACCTCAGCGCATTTGGTGGGTCTGGCGATCTTCACGCCCACCACCCCGTCGAACAATCCCCGCAATTTCTGGGCCACGACGTCGGCCCTCCTCGCACCCTCCTCGCCCGGGAACTCGAGGATACGAGCTCCCGTCCGGGCGAGGCGCGTTCGAGCACCAACGCCTCCGATGTCAGAGACGTCAATGCCGCGACGGGCCCGCTGGAGGACCTCGCCGTAGGTGAGGCCTCGCTCCACCGCCTCCGGCCCCACCGTGATAACCACGGCGGCGGTTTTCGGCGGCGTTAGCCTCGGCTTCCGGGCCTTTGTGCCACCGGCTTGTGGGGCTGCGGCTACCTCAGCCGCAGTCGTCTTTTCCTTCTTCTTCTTCTTCTTGTTCTTCCTCTTCCTCCGCTCAACCACCTGGAAGCCCTCACTATCCGGTTGAGCGGAGGTAGAGGGAACGGGAGTCGAAGCGGCGACTGTGGGTGCCATAGGAGTGGCGGCACGTTGGGCTCGGGCAGGGGCCCGCGAGGACGCCTGTACTGCCACCGGTCTCAGGGGAGGGAAATTCTCCCTAGGACGAGCTGCTGCAGCAGGTCCCGAGGGTCGCCCCGCCTGGGCACCTTGGCCCTGGTCCGGACGCGTGGCTGCAGCCACGAGGGAAGGCGGCTGCGTCCTTCTCATTGCCGCAGTTGATAGGCGACGCGGCTCCGGAGGCAGCCTCGCCTCCAACGCTTCCAACCGCGCACCTATCATAGGGCCTACGCTGAGCATAATCTCCCTCATCTGCTCCTGTGAGAACAGGGCCGAGGGAGATGCTGAGGGGGGGACCACAGAAGTAGAGGCCAATCTTGGCGCAACAGGCGAAGAGGGCACTACAGGCGATGTAGGCGCTGCAGGCATTGCCACCGGCAAGGCAGATGCAGATACCGACGTGGACGCCAGCTGAGCCTGTGTCAGCCGCCGTATTTCCGCCTCCATCTGCCGCATCTGCTCCTGCAAGTGGAGGTTCTCCGCATTTAAGCGGTTGTACGCTACCCATAGCCGCCGGTTTTCATCATCAACCGTGCGGCCTTGGAGGACCTCCGCATTCTCGAGCAGCGCAGAGGCCGCCACCTTGAGCGCCTTTTGGTAAGTCCCCTTTAGCTGGGACGACTTCGTAGCCACGTCCAAAATTATGGCCACACTCTTTTGGGACCTCTGCAGCAGCTCCGCTGCAGAGTGCGGGTTGCTACCACGTCCCACGTTCGAGGTGAGCTCGGCAGTAAGCTGCTCAACTCGCCCCAGCGCAGCCTGCTCTTCCTCTTGGCGCCGCTGCGCCAGTTCAGCCTTACGGGTGGCGCCGACTCTCAAGTCCGGGGTGCCCGGCCTCGATCGGCCCCTGCCTGCGCTGGAGAGTTTAGCAGGGGGCGGAAGCACCCCGCTAAACTCAAAGGAGCCATCGAGGTCCTCCGTCGAACCGGCCAGTGGGCGTTTCCGCGCCCCCCAAAATTCCGATGAGAGGTTCAACGAAGTCGTTGAACCCCTCACCGAGGTAGCAGCACTTGAGGAGCCTGCGTCCATTTCCGCCAGCGATTGAACGCTGGGTGTTCGTGCTAATGCAACTACCGGCTGCCAAAAGGCTGCCGTTCCAACCTGACTACTTCCAGAAGCCGGAGTGGCCTCTGAAAGTTCACCGTCGCATTTAGCGACCTCCGCTGCTTTGGTGCTCGCTCTGGAGCTCTTCTTTTTGGGTTTTGTTTTGGGTTTAAGTTTATCAGTATCCATAAAAGTCCCACGAGTATGAGACGAACTAAATACACTTCCCGGGTGACGCTCATTCCGGGAAGCGGGGTACATACTGTGGAGGTCCCCAGGTGTCCACAGGTTTTTACGACTTCGCTGTCGGGTCTTATAGACTTTTCCTTGTCGCGGGCCGGCCAATGAAGGCAAGCCCCGCGTCCTCCGAGATCACATCTTCCCGCATGTGGCTAGCATGCAGGTCCTTGACGATCACCCGGAGATTACGCGACGCGGGAGGGCAGCCACCCCTCCCATCACCGACGGCGGCACGAATGCCTGTCGGCCCCTGCGCGAGCAGTGGGCCGACCCGTCCCTCGATCCTTTCGGATCTGGGATCCTCGCGGATCCCTCGCGGGCCTAGCAGGCCCGCCATACCACGACCCCCTCGTGCAATGGGGTCAGCTAGCCCTGAAAAGGGCTGGAACGTTAGCCGTCGACGTTGACGCCAGCTACTCCAGAGGAGCAATCAATGATGCGTCATCGCCCACGTTGCCCAGGGTGCACCGCGAGGAGGTGTTCCGTCGCACCCCAACCTAACCTAACCTAACCTAACCTAACCTTTTTTTTTTTTTTTTTTTGTTCAGGCAGGAAAAAATGTACCTCATCCGCATACCGCGCGGCGCGGGGACGCCGCGCGGTTATGTGGGGCTCTCACCACACTAAAACAACCTGCCGTGTGCCATACACCGCGACTTAGTGAGTGAACCGTCGGAAATACTTCGCACTCATCGACGGAACACTCAAGCGCCGGCCCGCAAAGGTGCGGTGCGGGCCCGTCTTCTAGGCGATGTCCAGGCACACCGGGACATCACCCCTTCGCGGGGGGCTCTACTGCGGGTGGAGGGCAATCCCCGGCCCGTCCACCCGCGGCCCCACTAGGGCGGCATGAGGCGCAAGAATATGCGCGCACGCCGCCCTGTTCGCGAGCGGCGGATCGGATCTGCGAGGCCGTCTGCCTCTTTGATCCTCTCCGCCGCTTCCTTCCGCGAGATGACTTCCTCGCAGAAGGACGCGACCGCGGTGAAACACCACACGACGTCGCCACGGCCGCCGGCCTTGGAGGACCCCCACGCCCAGACCAGGCGTTGAGGTCCCCCATGACCAGCACGTGACCTGAGGTCACTTGCCGCATCGAGGTCTCCAGTCATAGGATGAAGTCCCCGAAACCGCTCAACCTCCGGTTGGTCGGCAGCGACATCTCCCGGACCCTTGTCTCTTGGCGACAAGGGGGGGAAATGAAGCGCCGCGGAGGCGGCGATTGCCACGGTTCCATCGTACGAACCGACCCAATTTGGGCGGCTCAGAACGATACATGGATCCGCGGCTACGGCAAGGCCTATGGACCACTGGATGTAGAGACCGAGATCCATTAATGGAGCGCGGTCTCTACATCCTCCTCCATTTGCGACGGCGACGTCGGTGACACGGCGCTGGTAGCGACCTCAGTCGAGCGACCGGCCCCCAGCTTTGGCGTAGAAGCCGAGGTGCGGGGTTGTCTACAACCCTCACGGCCCAGCAAGTGGTTAGCGGGCAGCTTGCCCGCGGCACATGCCGGGCAGTGAGGGGGGGCGGAGCACTCCGCCGCCTTGTGCCCGGGTTGACCGCAGCGGAAACATAATCCGCTGCAGTCAAAGCAGCTGGTGCATTTAACACGAGCGTGCCCGGCCGCCATGCATTTATAGCACCTCATGGGCCGGCTCTCCAGGACCGTGACCCTGGCTGAGATCCAGCCCACGAGGAGCCTGCCGGCATCGGCCAAAACTTTGACCGAGGCGACCGGACAGCTCGCCCACACTGCACCAACGCCACCGGGACCGGGGCGGATAGTGCCGACCTTGATTTGGTCCGGGCTGCACTTAGTAGCCGAAGCTATGGCCTCCCGGACGTCATCGGCTGTCGTGAAGTCCGCCAGACCCGAAATGCGCACCTCGGCGCATTTGGTCGGCCTGGCGATCTTCACGCCTTCCACCCCACTAAACAAACCCCGCAGCTTCTCAGCCACGACGTCGGCTCTCCTACCGCCTTCAGCCCCCGGGAACTCGAGAATCCGAGCCCCCGTACGGGCGAGGCGCGTTCGGGCACCTACGCCTCCGAGATCGGAGACGTCGATGCCCTGTTTGGCCCTCAGGAGAACCTGGCCGTAGCTGAGGCCACGCTCCACCGCCTCCGGTGCCACCGTGATCACCACGGCGGCGGACTTGGGCGGCGTGAGCTTCCTCGGCTTCTTGCCGTCCGTTTGAGGGGCTGCGCCCGCCTTTGCCGCAGCCTTCTTCCTCTTCTTCTTGCCTCCCCTCTTCCTCCGGCTCACTGTTTGCCAGCCCTCGTTATCCGGCTGAGCGGAAGTCGAGGGGACGGGAGCCGAGGAGGCAGGTGTAGATGCCTCGGGAGGGGGGGCACGACGAGCCTTGGCTGGGGCCCGCGAGGGCGCCTGCACCGGTCGTAGGGGTGGGAAGTCCACCCTTGGGCCAGCTGCTGCGGGGCCCGCAGGCCGCACAGCCGACGCACCTTGGCCCTGAGGCGAGCGCGCAGTGGCCGCGGACGAGGGCGCCGGCGCCGCCTGCACCCGCCTCATTGCCGCCGTCGTAAGGCGGCGGGGCTCAGGAGGCAGCCTCGCCTCCAACGACTGTAGCTTCGCGTCGAGCATAAAGCCGACGCTCAGCATCACCTCCCTCATAAACTCCTGCGAGAGCAGGCCCGAGGGAGGTACCACGGAGGGTGAGGGCGTTGGGGCCACCTCTTCTGGCTCCGCCGCTGGCACCTCTTCGTGCGCAGCAGGAGATGAAGGCGCAGCAGGCGGTGCCATTACCGCGGCAGGCGGAGGAACCGGCGCCAACGCAGCCTTCGATAGGCGACGAATCTCCGCCTGCATTTGCTGCATCTCCTCTTGGAGGGTTGCCAGCTCGGCGGCTTGGCGCCTGTTGGCGACTAAGAGCCGCCGCGTCTCGTCTGAGACGGTGCGGCCTGAGAGGGCCTCCACCGCCTCCTTCAGCCCGGAGGCTGCCAACTTAAGGGCCTTTTGGTAGGTACCCTTCAGGTTCGTGGATTTGGTGGCCACATCGATTATGATGGCCACGCTCTTCAGGGACCTATCCATTAGCTCCGCTGCCGAGTGCGGGTTTCCGTCCGCACTCGAGACGAGTTCGGCAGATAACTGCTCCACCCGCTCGAGCGCGGCCTGGTCCTCATCTGCACGCCGACGTGCCATATCCGCCTTGCGGGTGGAGGCGAGACCACCTGGCCCCAATCGGCCCCTTCCAGCGCTGGAAAGCTTAGCGGGAGGCTGAGCAGCCCCGCCGGACTCGACGGAGTCGTCCAGAGCCTCCACTGAGCCCCCGAGTGGGCGCTTTTGCGCCTTCAAAAATTTGGACACGAGGTTCAACGAAGTCGTTGAACCCCTATCCGATGACGCGGAATCCATGTCCGCCTCCGACTCGTCCTCGCCGACCGAGGCAGCACGGAGGCGGGATGAACGCCGCAACTCTACTGTTGGCTGCCAAGAGGTCGCCGTCCTCACCTGGTCGCTCCCTGAAGCCGGAGTGGCCTCAAGAAGCTCCTTGTCGCACTGGGCGACGGTGCTCGCTGTGGAGCTCTTCTTTTTTGGGTTTGGGGTTTTGGGTTTTAATTTTAAATTTTCCATGAAATTCCCACGAGCATGAGACGAAATGAATACACTTCCCGGGTGACGCTCATTCCGGGAAGCGGGGTACATACTGTGGAGGTCCCCAGGTGTCCACAGGTTTTTACGACTTCGCTGTCGGGTGTTACAGACTTTTCCTTGTCGCGGGCCGGCCAATGAAGGCAAGCCCCGCGTCCTCCGAGATCACGTCTACCCGCATGTGGCTAGCATGCAGGTCCTTGACGATCACCCGGAGATTACGCGACGCGGGAGGGCAGCCACCCCTCCCATCACCGACGGCGGCACGAATGCCTGTCAGCCCGTGCGCGAGCAGTGGGCCGACCCGTCCCTGGATCCGTTCGGATCCCACGCGGGCCTAGCAGGCCCGCCATACCACGACCCCCTCGTGCAATGGGGTCAGCTAGCCCTGAAAAGGGCTGGAACGTTAGCCGTCGACGTTGACGCCAGCTACTCCAGAGGAGCAATCAATGATGCGTCATCGCCCACGTTGCCCAGGGTGCACCGCGAGGAGGTGTTCCGTCGCACCCCAACCTAACCTAACCTAACCTAACCTAACCTAACCTAACCTAACCTTTTTTTTTTTTTTTTTTTGTTTAGGCAGGAAAAAATGTACCTTCCGCATACCGCGCAGCGCGGGGACGCCGCGCGGTTATGTGGGGCTCTCACCACACTAAAACAACCTGCCGTGTGCCATACACCGCGACTTAGTGAGTGAACCGTCGGAAATACTTCGCACTCATCGACGGAACACTCAAGCGCCGGCCCGCAAAGGTGCGGTGCGGGCCCGTCTTCTAGGCGATGTCCAGGCACACCGGGACATCACCCCTTCGCGGGGGGCTCTACTGCGGGTGGAGGGCAATCCCCGGCCCATCCTCCCGCGGCCCCACTAGGGCGGCATGAGGCGCAAGAATGCGCGTGCACGCCGCCCAGTTCGCGGGCGGTGGATCGGATCTGCGAGGCCGTCTGCCTCTCTGATCCTCTCCGCCGCCTCTTCCTGCAAGATGACATTCTCGCAGGAAGACGCGACCGCGGTGTAACACCACACGACGTCGCCACGGCCGCCGGCCCTGGAGGACCCCCACGCCCAGACTAGGCGTTGAAGTCCCCCATGACCAGCACGTGACCTGAGGTCACTTGCCGCATCGAGGTCTCCAGTCGTAGGATGAAGTCCCCGAAACCGCTCAACCTCCGGTTGGTCGGCAGCGACATCTCCCGGACCCTTGTCTCTTGGCGACAAGGGGGGGAAATGAAGCGCCGCGGAGGCGGCGATTGCCACGGTTCCATCGTATGATCCGACCCAATTTGGGCGGCTCAGAACGATACATGGATCCGCGGCTACGGCAAGGCCTATGGACCACTGGATGTAGAGACCGAGATCCATTAATGGAGCGCGGTCTCTACATCCTCCTCCATTTGCGACGGCGACGTCGGTGTCACGGCGCTGGTAGCGGCCTCGGTCGAGCGACCGGCCCCCAGCTTTGGCGTAGAAGCCGAGGTGCGGGGTTGTCTACAACCCTCACGGCCCAGCAAGTGGTTAGCGGGCAGCTTGCCCGCGGCACATGCCGGGCAGTGAGGGGGGGCGGAGCACTCCGCCGCCTTGTGCCCGGGTTGACCGCAGCGGAAACATAATCCGCTGCAGTCAAAGCAGCTGGTGCATTTAACACGAGCGTGCCCGGCCGCCATGCATTTATAGCACCTCATGGGCCGGCTCTCCAGGACCGTGACCCTGGCTGAGATCCAGCCCACGAGGAGCCTGCCGGCATCGGCCAAAACTTTGACCGAGGCGACCGGACAGCTCGCCCACACTGCACCAACACCACCGGGACCGGGGCGGATGGTGCCGACCTTGATTTGGTCCGGGCTGCACTTAGTAGCCGAAGCTATGGCCTCCCGGACGTCGTCGGCAGTCGTGAAGTCCGCCAGACCCGAAATGCGCACCTCGGCGCATTTGGTTGGCCTGGCGATCTTCACGCCTTCCACCCCACTGAACAAACCCCGCAGCTTCTCAGCCACGACGTCGGCTCTCCTACCGCCTTCTGCCCCCGGGAACTCGAGAATCCGAGCCCCCGTACGGGCGAGGCGCGTTCGGGCACCTACGCCTCCGAGATCGGAGACGTCGATGCCCTGTTTGGCCCTCAGGAGAACCTGGCCGTAGCTGAGGCCACGCTCCACCGCCTCCGGCGCCACC
Organism: Cybosia mesomella; assembly: GCA_946251805.1. Lineage (NCBI taxonomy): Eukaryota > Metazoa > Arthropoda > Insecta > Lepidoptera > Erebidae > Cybosia > Cybosia mesomella. Next base: position 13,455,362 of record OX276418.1, on the reverse strand, counting down.
GTGATCACCACGGCGGCGGATTTGGGCGGCGTGAGCTTCCTCGGCTTCTTGCCGTCCGTTTGCGGGGCTGCGGCCGCCTTTGCCGCAGCCTTCTTCCTCTTCTTCTTGCCTCCCCTCTTCCTCCGGCTCACCGTCTGCCAGCCCTCGCTGTCCGGCTGAGCGGAAGTCGAGGGGACGGGAGCCGAGGAGGCAGGTGTAGATGCCTCGGGAGGGGGGGCACGACGAGCCTTAGCTGGGGCCCGCGAGGGCGCCTGCACCGGTCGTAGGGGTGGGAAGTCCACCCTTGGGCCGGCTGCTGCGGGGCCCGCAGGCCGCACGGCCGACGCACTTTGGCTCTGAGGCGAGCGCGCAGTGGCCGCGGACGAGGGCGCCGGTGCCGCCTGCACCCGCCTCATTGCCGCCGTCGTAAGGCGGCGGGGCTCAGGAGGCAGCCTCGCCTCCAACGACTGGAGCTTCGCGTCCATCATGGAACCGACGCTCAGCATTACCTCCCTCATGAACTCCTGCGAGAGCAGGCCCGAGGGAGGTACCACGGAGGGTGAGGGCGTTGGGGCCACCTCTTCTGGCTCCGCCGCTGGCACCTCTTCGTGCGCAGCAGGCGATGAAGGCGCACCAGGCGGCGCCATGGCCGCGGCAGGCGGAGGAACCGGCGCCAACGAAGCCTTCGATAGGCGACGAATCTCCGCCTGCATTTGCTGCATCTCCTCTTGGAGGGTTGCCAGCTCGGCGGCCTGGCGCCTGTTAGCGACTAGGAGCCGCCGCGTCTCGTCTGAGACGGTGCGGTCCGAGAGGGCCTCCACCGCCTCCCGCAGCCCCGAGGCTGCCAGCTTAAGGGCCTTCTGGTACGTCCCTTTTAAGTTGGTTGATTTGGTGGCCACATCAAGAATGATGGCCACACTCTTCATCGACCTGTCTAGCAGCTCTGCTGCCGAGTGCGGGTTTCCACCGGCACTCGAGACGAGTTCGGCAGATAACTGCTCCACCCGCTCGAGCGCGGCCTGCTCCCCATCTGCACGGCGGCGTGCGAGGTCCGCCTTGCGGGTGGCTCCGAGACCCACTGGTCCCGAGCGGCCCCTTGCCGCACTGGAGAGTTTTGCAGGAGGCTGGGTGGTCCCGCCGGACTCGACGGTGCCGTCCAGGGTCTCAACTGAACCCTCCAGTGGGCGCTTCTGCGCCTTCCAAAATTTGGACCAGAGGTTCAACGAGTTCGTTGAACCCCTCGCCGATGATACGGACTCCGTATCCGTCTCCTCCTCCTCACCAACTGAGGCGGCACGGACGCGTGGCGACCGCCGCAGCTCGACCACCGGCTGCCAGAAGGCCGCCGTCCCAATCTGACTGCTCCCAGAGGCCGGAGTGGCCTCTGAAAGGTCAGCGTCGCACTGGGCGACTGTGCTCGCTGTGGAGCTCTTCTTTTTTGGTTTTGTTTTGGGTTTTGAGTTTGAATAATCCATAAACTAATCCCACGAGAATGAGACGAAAGGATTACACTTCCCGGGTGACGCTCATTCCGGGAAGCGGGGTACATACTGTGGAGGTCCCCAGGTGTCCACAGGTTTTTACGACTTCGCTGTCGGGTCTTATAGACTTTTCCTTGTCGCGGGCCGGCCAATTAAGGCAAGCCCCGCGTCCTCCGAGATCACATCTTTCCGCATGTGGCTAGCATGCAGGTCCTTGACGATCACCCGGAGATTACGCGACGCGGGAGGGCAGCCACCCCTCCCATCACCGACGGTGGCACGAATGCCTGTCAGCCCCTGCGCGAGCAGTGGGCCGACCCGTCCCTCGATCCTTTCGGATCTGGGATCCTCGCGGATCCCTCGCGGGCCTAGCAGGCCCGCCATACCACGACCCCCCCGTGCAATGGGGTCAGCTAGCCCTGAAAAGGGCTGGAACGTTAGCCGTCGACGTTGACGCCAGCTACTCCAGAGGAGCAATCAATGATGCGTCATCGCCCACGTTGCCCAGGGTGCACCGCGAGGAGGTGTTCCGTCGCACCCCAACCTAACCTAACCTAACCTAACCTAACCTAACCTAACCTAACCACTGGTGTGTGAAGCATCGGAAGGCTCGTCGACGCCCCCCCCCACCTCGGGAGACAAGGGTAAGGAGAAGGAAAGTGGAGATAGGGAAAAGGAACGGGTGAGCGAAGGACCGGCGCAAAGTCTACTGGGCCTAAATAATTTATTAAAGGAGCATAGGGACCTGCTGACGACTCACAAAGCCGAAATGGCCACCCTGTCGGCGAGAATGGAAGAGGCGAGGACAGCGTTCGAGGGACACCACAGCAGCGTGGGACAGCTGGAGAAGCTGGTCCAAACTGCCAAACAGACGGTCGCGGCGACGGTGGGACAAGCTCCCACCTACGCCGCGGTCCTGGCAGGGCCCAAGGTCAGCGGGCCAACCTACTCTGTTGTGGTGTCCTCCGACAACAACTCGAGCGCCCAAGTCGTAGAAAATATTAAAAAAGCCCTGGATGCGACCAAAACAGGCATCAGGGTCGACAGGGTGAGGACCGTCAAGGACGGAAAGGTTGTCCTGAGTTGTGCCTCGGAGGCGGACCTGAGAAAGGCGAAGGAAAGAATGGCGAAGAGTGGAAGCGCGATGAACGTAAGGGAGGCCCCAGCGCGTAACCCATTAGTGGTTCTGCGAAACCTGCTGAGGTACAACTCAGACCAGGATATTGTTGCTGCACTTCAGGTCCAGAACCGGCACCTGATGGATGGCCTATCAGCCACCGAGACCGCCGCAGTGGTGCGATACAGGAGGTCAGCGCGGAACTCTTTGGAGTGCCACGCTGTCCTCCAGGTCCACCCCAAACTATGGCGGCGCCTAATCGAGGCTGGCAGGGTCCATATCGACATCCAACAGGTGCGGGTTGAGGACCAGTCCCCTCTACTACAATGCACGAGATGTCTTGCGTTCGGCCACGGCAGGGCCCGCTGCACGGAGGTCGCGGACCTCTGTGCCTTTTGCGGGGGCCCGCACCATAGAGCGGAGTGCCCTGCAGTGGCCGAGGGGGAGGTCCCCTCATGCATAAATTGTAAAAAAGCAAAGTGTGGGACTGGCGTTCATACGGTGTTCAGTGCGGACTGTCCAGTAAGGCAGAAATGGGACGCCATAAGTCGGCAGAACGTGGCTTATTGCTAAGGTGGCCGCGGGCGTCCCAGGCACTGCAGATGGTACCGCACTGTACACCGTGGTGCAGGCGAACCTCCAGCGGAACCAATTGGCCACTACGGAACTCATGATGGAGGCCCAGAGGAAGGGAGTGGACGTGGCCCTCATTCAGGAGCCATACGTCGGGGCCATCAATGAGATGAAGGGGTACGGTGGGGTGAGGATATTCCAGTGCGCGAATCGCGGTGGGGGCACTGTCAAGGCTGCTGTCGCGGTTTTCAACCGGGACATCAGCGTTGAACAGTTCCCCCACATGACCACCAACAACATCGCGGTGGTCCGTTTACGCACCAGCGCCTGGGATGTCCTCGCCGTATCGTACTACCTAGACAAGAAGATGGCGATGGCCCCATACCTGGACCACTTGACCTCCATCATGGGGACCCTAGGTGGATCAAGGCTCATCGTTGGAGGGGATGCGAACGCCAGGAATATATGGTGGGGGGACCACAAAACTAATAGGAGGGGAAAGAAGTTCGCCGCTTTCGTGGAGGGGGCTGGCCTCCACGTACTAAATCAGGGGTCTACCCCCACGTTTGATACCATGCGTGGGGGTAAACAGTTCACGAGCTTAATCGACGTGACTTGTTGCAGCGTGGACCTGCTCGCCTTGGTCGACGACTGGAGAGTAGTCAAGGACCTAACTACGTCGGACCATAACGGAATAATGTTCAAAATTCAACTACGCAGAGCGAAAGGTATCGCAGTGGAGCGGACGACCCGTGTGTTCAACACCCGCAAAGCCAACTGGGAACACTTCTGCAGTAAGTTCAGCGAGGAGTGTGGGCTGAACCGGCTAACTGCAGAAGATATCCGGTCAGTTGACGACGCGGGTGTTCTGAACGACATAGTCCGAAAACACACGGAGTCGGTGACGAAGGCGTGCGAAGCTGCGATGCCCAAGCTCAAACAATTCGGCAAATACAAAGTTCCGTGGTGGTCCGACGAGCTAGAACAGATGAAGCGCTCAGTCGCGACCAGGAAGCGCAGAGTCCATTGGGCTTCACAGTCGCGTCGGCAAAGCGTCGTCGATGAGTACGTGGCGGCGAAAGCCCTCTACGAAAGTGAAACGAAAGCAGCACAAATTAGGTCCTGGAAATCCTTTTGTGAGCGTCAGACGAAGGAGGGGGTCTGGGAGGGTATATATAGGGTAATTCGCAGGACAGGTAAACAGGAGGAAGAACTGCCGCTCTCGCAGAATGGGGCTCCGGTCGGCCAGAACGACTCCGCGCGCGTGTTGGCGGAAACCTTCTTCCCCAGCGACCATCAGGGTAGTGATACAGACGAGCACCGCCGTATCAGGGCCGAAGCCGAAATCCCGGTAAAGGTCCTGTTACATAATGATGATGAACCGGCCTTTACCGAGGAAGAGCTTCGGTCCGCGGTGCTCAGCTTTAACCCGAAAAAGGCCCCTGGGCCAGAGGGTTTCACGGCTGAAATATGCTCGCGGGCCATTCTGTTCGACATGGGGCTCCATCTAACATTATATAATAGGTGCTTCGCACTCGGGTACTTCCCGAAGGACTGGAAGGAGGCGACCGTGGTTGCATTTCGCAAGCCTGGGAAGTCGGACTACCAGGACCCACGGTCGTACAGACCCATAGGGCTGCTTCCGGTCATGGGGAAGATACTCGAGAAGATGGTGGTACGACGACTCGGCCACCATCTGGCGCCGGCATTGAGTCCTCGCCAGTACGGCTTCACCGCACAGCGCAGCACGGAAGACGCCCTCTATGATCTGGTGAACCATATTCGTGGCGAAACCCATAAGGGGAAAATCGTCACGATGGTTTCGCTAGACATAGAGGGCGCCTTCGACAGTGCCTGGTGGCCGGCGGTGAAGGTTGCGCTGGCGAGGGCCAATTGCCCACCACGGCTCGACGCCATATTGCGAAGTTACCTAAGCGAGAGGCAGGTCACGGTCAGGTACGGGGGCGCTGAGCACACCAGGGAATGTAACAAAGGCTGCGTGCAGGGCTCCATAGGGGGACCCCTGCTTTGGAACCTCCTCATCGACCCGCTGCTAGTTGGCCTGACCCGGAGAGGCGAGTACTGCCAGGCTTTTGCCGATGACGTAGTACTCGTCTTCTCCGGTGACACAGCAGCGGATATCGAACATCGCGGCAATGCCGCGCTCGAATACGTGCGGGAATGGGGTGTCATAAATAAGTTGAGGTTTGCACCGCACAAGACCAGTGCAATGGTGCTAACCCGGAAACTTAAGTATGACACCCCACGCCTGAGCATGGCGGGCGTTGCCATTGCCGCGGTGCAGGAGGTCAAGATTCTGGGGCTGTTGATAGACAGCAAGTTGACGTTCAACGCCCATGTTAAAAGTGTTTGCAGTAGGGCGTTGAACGTCTACAAGGGTGTATCGGCAGCTGCCAGATCCAGCTGGGGGCTCCACCCGGAGGTGGTCCGTATAATATACACGGCCACCGTGGAGCCCATTATCACGTATGCCGCTGCCGTTTGGGCACCGTCTACACACAAGGTCGAAACGAGGAAAAGGTTGGAAGCCGTGCAGCGCGGATTCGCACAGAAGCTCTGTCGGGCGTATCGGACGGTGTCTCTAAATGCCGCTCTGGCTCTGGCCGGTCTCCTCCCCCTCGACATTCGCATAAGGGAAAATGCCGCCCTGTACGAATGCCGGCGGGGGGCAGAGCGGCCGGAATTGGCGGATCGGCAGGTGGAGACACCGACTCCGTTCAGGTGCAGGCCCCACCCGGCCGACCATATGAGCCTGCAGTTCGCTTGCCTGACGACCGCAGAGGAGGTCGAGCGGGTGGACAGTGCAGTGCGGTACTATACTGACGGGAGCAAGATTGATGGCAGGGTGGGGGCCGCCATTTCTATATGGAATGGCGAAACCGAAACCAAGGCCATCAAGCTTGCTCTCTCACCGTACTGCACTGTCTACCAGGCGGAACTGCTGGCCATATGCAAGGCTACGGGGCTTGCCGCAAAGCACCGCGGAGCTTCTGCAATTCTAAGCGACTCTCGTTCAGCCCTAGAAACTGTTGTAAACAGTCAGTCCCCGCATCCCCTGGCGGTTGAAGCCAGGGCGAACCTGCGTGAAGCATTGATCCAAGGCGGGGAAGTGTCCCTGTACTGGATCAAGGCTCACGCAGGCTTAGCGGGGAACGAGAGGGCTGACGAGCTGGCGAAAGCCGCGGCTCTCCGGTCCAAAGTTCGACCAGTGTACGACTTGGTGCCGGTGTCACACGTCAAGCGTCTTATCCGTAATGGAGCGCTTGACGAGTGGAACCGGCGCTACCAGTCGGGGACGGTGGCCAGCGGCACAAAACTGTTCTTCCCTGATGTGTTCACCGCTTATAAGTTCGCCTTAAAAAGGGAACTCTCGTACGAGACCACTCAGGTCCTCACGGGGCACGGTGCGTTCGCCGCGTACTTGTACAGATTCAAGTGCAGGGCGAGCCCATCGTGCATCTGTAGTCCGACTGAGGACGAAACGGTCTCTCACCTCCTGTTTGACTGCCCCGCGAACGGGGTAGACAAGTACAATACAGAAATGAGATTAGGGAAGAGGCTGGACAAAGGGGTGTTGTTAGAAATTTTTAAAAATAATGACGATAGAGAACAGTTTCTGGAGTACTGCACCAAGATAGTAAGAAAATGCATGGAAAGGAACAGGGCGGGTGGCGTGTTGGGCGCCGTATGATAAGCGCATTTGCGCTGCCAGCATATGGCGGTCCCAGCGCGTCACCAAAAAGAACGCCGTTCAAGGAGGTGCAGTGCTCCAGTAGAGTACAGTATTTCAGATAAAGATTTTAACTATTTATTATATCATCCATAGGATTGAATTCTGTTATTTAGATGTAATTTTGATGATGTAGATAATCCAATATGAGTTTTATTAATCGAAATGTAATTATGTAGCCAAAGTGTATTTATTTTATATTTTATTTTATATTTTTTAATTTATTTTAAATTTATAATTATTGTGGTTTTAGTATTGTAATTAATTTTAAAGTTTTAACCAAATTGTATTATGTCTAGTTTTAATAATTATTATCGTTTTTAATTTTAACTTGTTTTTAACCGATTGTTTTATATTTTGGCTGTTTTTAAAGAATGTGGAAATATTTATTGTTTTAAATAATAGTTAACATAAAATTGTACTCTGCAAATATATTAAATAAATAAATGAATGAACCCAAAAGGGAAATGGAAAAACAACACAGTAGCTACACATACACCAGACGAACAAAGCCTTCATTCTGTGAGGGAGAAACTGATTAGGTCCCAGCTTCGCGGGCCACCCCACGCGGGTGGACTGGTAGGCCCACTAGGCACACGAGACCTACACAAAAAAAAAAAAAAAAAAAAAAAAAAAAAAAAAAAAAAAAAAAAAAAAAAAAAACCTAACCTAACCTAACCTAACCTAACCTAACCTGGGGCGGGCCCCCGTAAGTGAGCTTTGAGTACGTCCTTGTCGTCCGGCCCTGGACCCCGACCTGACCACCGTAACGGAGTGGCAGGCGGGTGACCGAATCTCTGGCTCGATACTTGAGGGGCATTTAGAGCGATCAGTTACTTCTGAGCTTGCGGTACTTTTCAGTACCAACAAAACGGTGCTTCTCAGCGCCAATACGGTTAGAGGTCGTCTGACATCGGAAACGATGTCTGACGAGTGTTCTGGCCCTCAGGGGGCGGGGAGTGGGACTGAGAGGTCCCGCTCTCCTCTCCGAGGTGCGCGTGACCCTAAGGGGGCGGGGAAAGGGGCCGAAAGGCCCCGATCTCCCCTCCTGGGGGCTTTTAACCCTGAGGGGTCGGGGAGAGGGACCGAAAGGTCTCAATCCTCCCTCCCAGGGGTTTGCAAGGAGGCGCGCGTCCTACTGCCTCGTCTAGGCTCTAGGACGCAAACTCTGTCGGAGTCTTCCACCGACACCAGCGTCGGCACGGTGGTGTCTGTCGACTCGCGGCCGTCCTCCCCGGGCAGACTTTGGCGGAAACGCGCAAACTCTGCGTCGGACGGGGACTGCTCCGAGTCGGGAGACCGAGTGGATGCCGCTGAGGTCGGTGGCAAGAAACTGCGTGGTCGACCCCCGACCACAGGCCAGTATGTCGGCCTGGCGAAAGCCAAGGCCGAGCTCAACCTGGCCAAGGAGCGAGAGCTCCAACTTCGGGCAGAGGAGGAACTGGCGGAGGAGCTGCGGCAGCAGAAGGAGTCATTCCTTCTAAAACCGAGCAAACCGCAACAACAGGCGACCGTGTCATCTGCTCACCTACGGGCTGAGGAGTTGACACAGGCCATAGAGGCAGCTGTAGGGACCGTTCAGACGGTGGCGAAAAAGTCGTCACGTCTGAAGGGTCAATATGTGCGGGACCTCAATCTCGCGGCGAGCTCCATCCTGGAGTACGCCCGCGAGTTGAGGTCTCGCACAGAGTCGGACGAGGTGGCCAGGCTTCAGGCCGAGCTGGCCACCCTCCGTGCCGAAATAAGAGTATTGAGGGAGCGGGCGGACTCGGCTCCCCTCACTATGAGCCGCGACGAGATCGCGTTTATGGTCGACGCGCGGCTCGAGGGGATACAGGACCGCCTGTTACCCGAGGTACGGCTCCGTCCTCCGCTTCAGGCGGACATACGGAATGCCGCCGCTGCTGCCTCCGCATCCTCCTCTGCCATAGGCGTAGAAGAGTCAGCGCTCCCCGCGTCGGCGCCCACCGCACCCCCCGCGTCTAAGGCCAAGGCTAAGGCCAAGGCCAAGGCCGCTCGCGGGGCGACACCTGTGGTGGCTACACCTGCGGCATCTACGCCTAAGCAGGCGCCACCTAAGGTGGCCAAACCCGCGGCGTCCGTGCCTGAGCAGGCACAACCTTCGAGGTTGCCTTCAACCTCGGAGACTGCCCCAGGCAACAAAAAAAAAAAGAAGAAAACGAGGAAGAGTGCTGCTGCCAAACAGGCAGCTGCCACTCAACAGCCTCGTCCGCTGCCACCTCCCCCCTCGTCGATGGACGAGGGATGGACTCTGGTGGCCAAGCGGGGCCCCACTAAGCCGGCAGCGAAACCCGCTCCGGCTGTGGCCTCAAAAAAGGCGAGCCCTAAACTCCGCCCCCCGCGAACGGCTGCAGTGGTCATCACCCTGCAGCCTGGCGCGGTGGAGCAGGGCGCAACATATGCGGCCGTCCTTGCGGAGGCGGAAAAATCCATCGATCTCAAAGGCCTAGGGATCGATGGTGTCCGCTTCCGCAAGGCGGCGACGGGGGCACGGATCCTCGAGGTGGCTGGCGCCGGTAACGCCGAAAAGGCGAACGGGCTAGCCACCGAGCTCAAAAAAGTTTTGGGCGACGTGGTCCGCGTATCCCGACCGGAGAAATGTGCAGAACTGCGCATCTCCGGCCTGGATGATGCGGCCACTAAGGAGAAAATTGCATCGGCCATCGCAGCCGAGGGTGGGTGTGCCGTAGAGGCCGTGAAGGTTGGCGAGATTAATCGCCCAACTGGTAGGCTGGGATCGGTCTGGCTTAAGTGCCCTACCGCCGCAGCCCAAAGGGTGACCGATGGTCGCCGAATCTTGGTCGGGTGGTCGGTCGTCCGACCTACACTCTTAGAGCCCAGACAGCAGCGGTGTTTCCGCTGTCTGGAACCGGGCCACATCGGAGTGAAGTGCACTGTGGGCATTGACCGCAGCGGGCTTTGCTTCAACTGCGGCAAGCCCGGCCATGCGGCCGCAGCGTGCACTGCCGAACCCCACTGTCCGATATGCGCGGCAGGGGGCAAGGCGTCTGGTCACCGGCTGGGCAGCAAAGACTGCGCAGCGGGTGACCAGAAGCGGGGCAAGCGACCCCAGGGACGGCAGGCGGCGAAGGGTGGCCCCGTGGCGCCCTCGCAGTCTGTCGATCTCTCGCAGACCGAGGAGGCGATGGATACGGCCCACTCATAAATGGCGACTATCTCCTTCCTGCAGGCGAACATCAACCACTGCGTCGGAGCTCAGGACAATTTGTTCCAGTGCATGGCGCAGTGGCAGGCGTCGGTTACGGTGATCTCCGATCCGTACTACGTTCGCCCCCGCGACGACTGGGCGAGTGACCTCGACGGCACAGTTGCGATCGTTACGCAACTGCACGTCCCCGGCTCCGCTCCCTTCGAGAAGGTCTTGAGGGGCCGGGGATGTGTGACGGTCACCTTAGGCGGCATCGCAGTGATCGGGGTGTACTGCCCTCCCAGCAAAACCCTCGCCGACTTCGAGCAACTGCTCTTAGAAATCGGGGGTATGGTGGAAGGGGTGCACCCCGCTCATGTCGTGATTGCCGGAGACTTCAACGCACACTCGCGTGCTTGGGGATCACCGGACACCGACGATAGAGGAGAAGCGTTGGAAGAGTGGGCGGTGTCTACTGGCGTGGTGCTCCTCAACAGGGGGACGGTGAACACGTTCGTAGGGCCCCAAGGAGGCACATCGATTATAGACCTGACGTTCGCCAGCCCCGCGCTGGCACGCAGGGCGCGTAACTGGAGAGTCTTCGAGGGAGAGGAGAACTTGTCCGATCACCGATATATTCGGTTCGACATTTCCTCCTCGCCCGCGACGGCTGCATGGTCAAGTAATCGTCCCCTTAGCGGAGAAAATCCGCGCTGGCGAGTAGCCACGCTGGATCGGGAGCTGGCTATCGAGGCGGCCATCGTGGAACGGTGGGCTGGTGCCGGCACTACCCATCTGGACGTGGACGCAAAATCGGAGCAGCTCCAGGATTCGCTGACTCGCGTCTGTGACGCGGCTATGAGTAGGGCAAGGCCGGTTCCTCCTCGGAGACAGGTATACTGGTGGCGCCCGCACCTCGTTGAGCTTCGGCAAGCGAGCTGGGCATCGCAACGCCGGTACACTCGTGCCCGGGGAAGACGGGTTAGGGACCTGGTCTTGGAAGCGGAGCTTCGCGCTGCGTGGCAGGCCGCCCGTGCGGTCTACAGCGCAGCGATCAAGTCGGCTAAGGAGGAGGCCTGGAGGGAGTGGCTTGAGACACTCGACAGAGATCCATGGGGGCGGCCATACAAGGTCATGAGCCACAAGCTCCGACCGTGGGCGCCCCCACTCACCAGGTCTCTGGAGCCCTCGTTCGTAGGACAAGTGGTCAGCACCCTATTTCCGGCGGCAGACGAATGGGTCCCTCCGACCATGTCGTCACGTAACCAGGAGCCAACAGCGGCGGAGGTCATTCCTCCCGTGTCCGAGGAGGAACTGGAGGTGGCCGTTCTGCGACTCAAGGCGAAGAACGGCGCCCCAGGCCCGGACGGAGTACCTGGACGGCTGATCACCTCGGTGATGCCGATTATCGAGGAGGATACGCGATCCCTCATGACGGAATGTCTGACGGGGGGGAGATTCCCGCGTACTTGGAAGATCGGGAAGCTCGTTCTTCTCGGTAAGAACGGCCGCCCAAAAGAGTCACCGTCGGCCTACCGCCCGATAGTACTGCTTGGCGAGATGAGCAAGCTGTTCGAGCGGGTGATCAGTGCTCGTCTCGTCAAGCACCTGGAGGGGGTAGGACCAGACTTGCACGACGGTCAATTTGGTTTTCGCCGCGGGAGGTCAACCCTAGATGCCATTTCGCACTTGCGGGAACGCGTGGGGGAGGCAGTCGACCAGGGAGAAGTGGTCCTTGCGGTCTCGCTGGATATCGCGAATGCGTTTAACACGCTTCCTTGGGCGACTGTCGCGGAGGCACTTAGGTACCACAAGGTTCCCGAGTACCTTAGGCAAGTGCTCGGGGACTACTTCGTCGGGCGCGCGATCGCGTATCCGTCGCGCGATCGGCTCGTCCGGCGAGAGATGTCATGCGGTGTTCCACAGGGGTCGGTCCTCGGGCCTCTCCTGTGGAACATCGGATTCGACTGGGTCCTGCGCGGTGCAAATCTCCGGGGAGTTTGACGCTTCCTCCTCGCCGGCCCACAGCGTCGGGGCGGCGGCGTATGCAGTACGCCAGCCGCCTGGCCTTGGAAGGAGGATCGGGGGATCCACCGACCTAATAATGGCCCCGCGATGTGGCGCCCCTAGTGTTCAGGGGGCGCTAACATGTGACGTTACAGGGGAAGGGCACTGGCCCAACCCCTGGGAGTCGAGCCCGCTCGTTGGGCAACGCCGGCCGGATCGCAGTGAGCAAACGCCTGCCTATCCTGTGATCTGACCTGAAGGCGATGAAGTGGACATCGTGAGGTTTAGTGGGTATGCCCCGAAGAGGTGAGTCCCACATACGGCCTCCAGATACCCCCCATATCGGAGGTAGCATGCCTAATAGCATTCCTCACGTAAAAAAAAAAAAAAAAAAAAAAAAAAAAAAAACAGACGGAGCTGTGTGATCACGCACCGCCGGTGGGCCCGATTCCGTAGGAGGCGTCGCCGCCCCGCAGATGCGGAGGCCCGAGAGGCGGAGTTGTACGAGGGATACAGGGAGGCCAGACGAGCCCTCCGAGCGGAGATAAGGCGTTCCAAACGGGACGCCTTCCGCGAGCTGCTGGCGACACTGGAGCGGGACCCTTGGGGGCGGCCCTACCGGATGGTGAGGGGCAAGCTGCGCCCCAAGGCCCCGCCGTTAACCCGGTGTCTCCAGCCGGATCTGCTCGGAGGAATTGTTGGCTCCCTGTTCCCAGCGCGGGCGGTGGAACATGTTCCACCGCGGATGACTCCGCCTCGGTTGCGCATGGCGCCCGACGTGGAAGACGACGACGTGCCCGAGGTCACTTGGGTAGAACTAGAGCTGGCGGTGAGAAGGCTAAGAGCCAAACACACCGCCCCGGGACCCGACGGCATTCCAGGCCGAGCGTGGGTCCTAGCTCTAGTCGACGACGCTCTCGAGCCCCGACTGAGAGGGCTTCTCAGCGCATGTTTGGAGCGGGGCCAGTTTCCGAAATTGTGGAAGACGGGGAAACTGGTCCTCATCCGAAAGGAGGGGCGCCCGGCGGACTCGCCGTCCGCCTACCGGCCCATAGTGTTGCTCGACGAGGTGTGCAAGCTCTTTGAAAGAGTAATTGCGAAGCGCCTCGTCGAGCACCTCTCAAGAGTGGGGCCGGACCTGGCGGATGGCCAATATGGCTTCCGCCAGAGGCGCTCCACCGTGGATGCCATCATGCGCGTGAGGGCTCTGGCGGAGGATGCAGTAGCCCGGGGTGAGGTGATGTTGGCGGTGTCCCTGGACATCGCCAACGCGTTCAACACCTTGCCCTGGAGTTGCATTAGGGAGGCGCTCGTGTATCACGAAGTGCCTCTCTACCTCCGCCGCATAGTCGGGGCGTATTTGACGGAGAGAGCCGTCATCTACCCAACAGTGACCGGTCTCGGTCGGCGTGAAATGTCGTGCGGTGTTCCACAGGGATCGGTCCTGGGGCCGCTCCTGTGGAACATCGGATACGACTGGGTGCTTCGCGGTGAGCTCGTAGGCGGTGCCGCCGTCACGTGCTACGCGGACGACACGCTCGTGACGGCGTGCGGGGCGACGTACCGCGAAGCGACCCGAAAGGCCACGACCGCGGTTGCCCAAGTCGTTAGGCGGATCCGGCGGCTGGGTCTCGAGGTGGCCCTGCATAAAACCGAGGCCCTGTTCTTCCATGGGCCTCGGAGCAAGCCACCCGAGGGATCCAGTCTCATCGTGGGAGGAAATCGCATCGGCATCAAGCCCCAAATGAAATATTTGGGGCTCGTGCTCGACGGCCGATGGGACTTCGGAGAGCACATCCGAAGTCTGGCCCCCAAATTGAAGGGCACAGCTCTTGCTCTGGCTGAAGGGGTGCTTCGGGGACCACCTGCATCGGATCAGGAAGGAGCCAACGCCTGAGTGTCATCACTGCGACGCGAGCGAGGACTCAGGGCTGCACACGCTGGCGGACTGCCCGGCGTGGGAGGCGCCGAGGCGTGACCTCGTGGCAGCCATCGGGGTGGGAGTCCTCTCGCTCGGCAGCATGATTGCGGCAATGGTGCGAAGCGCGAGCGCGTGGGCCGCCGCCGCCTCCTTCTGCGAGCATGTAATGCTCGCGAAGGAGGTGGCGGAGCGCGCCCGGGAGAGACTTAGAACTCTCCCGGTCCGCCGAGCCCGCAACTTGCTCGCCGCGCGTCGCAGGCAACTCAGGCGCCGGAGGTCGCTTAACGACCTCCGTCCTCCATGAGCGCAGGCCTGGGGGTGGCGGGTGAGGCCACCTGTCACCCCAGCAGAAGCAGGCCGGGACGGTGGGGCGACTAGCGCCCCTCCCCCAAACCGGGGCAAGACGGGGACACCGTGGTTCCCAAACCCGAGGGGGCCATCTCGAAACCGGAGATGGCCCAGGGTCAGTCGGGGTGCGAGGGATATGCTCTATGGGCAACCTTACACCCCGGCGTCTGTAGACCCGAGACGGCGTGCGGTTTTAGTCGGTTCAAGCCCGACATAACCGCCCCCGCTGGCACGCGGGGGGGTATCCGAAGGGATTTCCGCACGAAAAAAAAAAAAAAAAAAAAAAAAAAAAAAAGGTATATAACTCACAGCGAAATCCACCTAAGCGATCCTATTCCAGAGTGTTTTGGTCTTTTTGAGATCCTTAAACTGAGCATATATATAGGTTGTGATACATTAAAAGAAGCGTACGGCCGAGCTCTTTCACGCTCATAAGTTTTCGTGACAATTTTCTTTGAAAATTTTGAATTTTCGCCGCTTTTTGTTTTTTGACAGACTGTAGACAGTCATCGGCTTTTATTGTGTGTTTTTGGACAGGTTTTTCAGTGTTTCACAGGTGGATAGTGTGCGCAGTGACGCTCCGCGTCGTTTGACTACTCGCACCGACATATAGGATCAATTTTCGCCGGTTGTTTTTCAAATTTTCCAAAAAGTTTTCACCAGATTTCAATAATTACAGTACTTTGCATATTTTTTCAAATTTACACAAGTAACCGGTGGTTGTAATACCTCTGGGGGCTCGTACCACCCAGGCCTACACGCCTGTACGACTTTTCACCAACATCCCCTTGGTATACATACACTTCCACGCGGCTTACCCCGTTGGTTTTAAAAACTTAAATTTCTAAAGAAAATTCTATAGGTCCCTATTGAGATACACACACCAGTGGATGCGCCAAGGACCCCCGCGTCGATCGCCACCACTCGGGTTATCCTGGTACTTATAGTTTTTCTGATAATTAGTAATTTCCCCCGAAAGTCAGTCATAAAATTTACATTTCTATTAATTTCTCTAAATTTCATCATAAAAGGTCCAGCCGATCTCCACATCGCCTTCTGCGCCTCGACGCCCCGCGTCTTTTGACGCCACCCGCGTCCCGCTGCGACCTATACTTTCGGCACAAACTTGCAATTTTCTAGTTTCTATACATATAACTAGGTATATAACTCACAGCGAAATCCACCTAAGCGATCCTATTCCAGAGTGTTTTGGACTTTTTGAGATCCTTAAACTGAGCATATATATAGGTTGTGATACATTAAAAGAAGCGTACGGCCGAGCTCTTTCACGCTCATAAGTTTTCGTGACAATTTTCTTTGAAAATTTTGAATTTTCGCCGCTTTTTGTTTTTTGACAGACTGTAGACAGTCATCGGCTTTTATTGTGTGTTTTTGGACAGGTTTTTCAGTGTTTCACAGGTGGATAGTGTGCGCAGTGACGCTCCGCGTCGTTTGACTACTCGCACCGACATATAGGATCAATTTTCGCCGGTTGTTTTTCAAATTTTCCAAAAAGTTTTCACCAGATTTCAATAATTACAGTACTTTGCATATTTTTTCAAATTTACACAAGTAACCGGTGGTTGTAATACCTCTGGGGGCTCGTACCACCCAGGCCTACACGCCTGTACGACTTTTCACCAACATCCCCTTGGTATACATACACTTCCACGCGGCTTACCCCGTTGGTTTTAAAAACTTAAATTTCTAAAGAAAATTCTATAGGTCCCTATTGAGATACACACACCAGTGGATGCGCCAAGGACCCCCGCGTCGATCGCCACCACTCGGGTTATCCTGGTACTTATAGTTTTTCTGATAATTAGTAATTTCCCCCGAAAGTCAGTCATAAAATTTACATTTCTATTAATTTCTCTAAATTTCATCATAAAAGGTCCAGCCGATCTCCACATCGCCTTCTGCGCCTCGACGCCCCGCGTCTTTTGACGCCACCCGCGTCCCGCTGCGACCTATACTTTCGGCACAAACTTGCAATTTTCTAGTTTCTATACATATAACTAGGTATATAACTCACAGCGAAATCCACCTAAGCGATCCTATTCCAGAGTGTTTTGGACTTTTTGAGATCCTTAAACTGAGCATATATATAGGTTGTGATACATTAAAAGAAGCGTACGGCCGAGCTCTTTCACGCTCATAAGTTTTCGTGACAATTTTCTTTGAAAATTTTGAATTTTCGCCGCTTTTTGTTTTTTGACAGACTGTAGACAGTCATCGGCTTTTATTGTGTGTTTTTGGACAGGTTTTTCAGTGTTTCACAGGTGGATAGTGTGCGCAGTGACGCTCCGCGTCGTTTGACTACTCGCACCGACATATAGGATCAATTTTCGCCGGTTGTTTTTCAAATTTTCCAAAAAGTTTTCACCAGATTTCAATAATTACAGTACTTTGCATATTTTTTCAAATTTACACAAGTAACCGGTGGTTGTAATACCTCTGGGGGCTCGTACCACCCAGGCCTACACGCCTGTACGACTTTTCACCAACATCCCCTTGGTATACATACACTTCCACGCGGCTTACCCCGTTGGTTTTAAAAACTTAAATTTCTAAAGAAAATTCTATAGGTCCCTATTGAGATACACACACCAGTGGATGCGCCAAGGACCCCCGCGTCGATCGCCACCACTCGGGTTATCCTGGTACTTATAGTTTTTCTGATAATTAGTAATTTCCCCCGAAAGTCAGTCATAAAATTTACATTTCTATTAATTTCTCTAAATTTCATCATAAAAGGTCCAGCCGATCTCCACATCGCCTTCTGCGCCTCGACGCCCCGCGTCTTTTGACGCCACCCGCGTCCCGCTGCGACCTATACTTTCGGCACAAACTTGCAATTTTCTAGTTTCTATACATATAACTAGGTATATAACTCACAGCGAAATCCACCTAAGCGATCCTATTCCAGAGTGTTTTGGACTTTTTGAGATCCTTAAACTGAGCATATATATAGGTTGTGATACATTAAAAGAAGCGTACGGCCGAGCTCTTTCACGCTCATAAGTTTTCGTGACAATTTTCTTTGAAAATTTTGAATTTTCGCCGCTTTTTGTTTTTTGACAGACTGTAGACAGTCATCGGCTTTTATTGTGTGTTTTTGGACAGGTTTTTCAGTGTTTCACAGGTGGATAGTGTGCGCAGTGACGCTCCGCGTCGTTTGACTACTCGCACCGACATATAGGATCAATTTTCGCCGGTTGTTTTTCAAATTTTCCAAAAAGTTTTCACCAGATTTCAATAATTACAGTACTTTGCATATTTTTTCAAATTTACACAAGTAACCGGTGGTTGTAATACCTCTGGGGGCTCGTACCACCCAGGCCTACACGCCTGTACGACTTTTCACCAACATCCCCTTGGTATACATACACTTCCACGCGGCTTACCCCGTTGGTTTTAAAAACTTAAATTTCTAAAGAAAATTCTATAGGTCCCTATTGAGATACACACACCAGTGGATGCGCCAAGGACCCCCGCGTCGATCGCCACCACTCGGGTTATCCTGGTACTTATAGTTTTTCTGATAATTAGTAATTTCCCCCGAAAGTCAGTCATAAAATTTACATTTCTATTAATTTCTCTAAATTTCATCATAAAAGGTCCAGCCGATCTCCACATCGCCTTCTGCGCCTCGACGCCCCGCGTCTTTTGACGCCACCCGCGTCCCGCTGCGACCTATACTTTCGGCACAAACTTGCAATTTTCTAGTTTCTATACATATAACTAGGTATATAACTCACAGGGGTGTGTGTTGGGTAACCTCCTCGAGTGTCGCTCCGATTCCGATCCCGCTGCAGTCCGGGGGGAACGGAATCGGAGCGGCCGGTACACCCTGGGCGGCGGTCAATGGCTTCCCCTTCACCCCTTCATAGGGTTGGCATTGATCGTCGGCCAATACCCAACGTGGCGGGAACACATCGCTCTCCGTACTCCTCTGCTTTCAGAGGAGACAGGATGAGCGATGCTGTTAGTGGTGAGATGGCCCAGGGTCAGCCGGGGTGCGAGGGATATGCTCTATGGGTAACCTTACACCCCGGCGTCTGAAGACTCGAGACGGCGTGCGGTTTTAGTTGGTGCAAGCCCGACATAACCGCCCCCGCTGCCAAAAAAAAAAAAAAAAAAAAAAAAAAAAGGTATATAACTCACAGGGGTGTGTGTTGGGTAACCTCCTCGAGTGTCGTTCCGATTCCGATCCCGCTGCAGTCCGGGGGGAATGGAACCGGAGCGGCCGGTACACCCTGGGCGGCGGTCAATGGCTTCCCCTTCATGGGGTTGGCATTGATCGTCGGCGAATACCCAACGTGGCGGGAACACATCGCTCTCCGTACTCCTCTGCTTTCAGAGGAGACAGGACGAGCGATGGTGTTAGTGGCTGAGGCCACCATAGGATCCTGTGGGATCCAGGGGCGGGTTGGCCCACTGCTAACGCAGGGGCCGACGGGCACTTGTGCCGCCGCCGGTGAGAGAGGACTAGCCATCCTCTCGCGTTCCGTAATCGGTAGGTGATCAGCAACGACCTAACTGGTGGCTCCAGAAGGGTGCGCTGTGATCTTGCTGACCGGAGGGCTTGCCTTTATTGGCCGGCCCACGACAAGGAAAAGTCTATAACACCCGACAGCCAAGTCGTAAAAACCTATGGATACCAGCCGACCTCCATAGTATATAGGCTTATCCAGGTGCAGGGGGCTCCGCCTGGATGGACCACCTTTCCCCCACACTCGTGGGATAAGTTATGGACTCAAACACAACAATAATAAATAAAACGGATCGGATTAAAATTCAAAACAACAACGGCAAGAATAAGGATATCGAGAATGACGGAGTCTGCGCGGAGGCCGCGCAGCACTCAGGCGTGGAGGTGACGCCAAACACCTCGGCGGTGTCGGAGAGTTTCGACACCGCCAACGAGCGAAGTCGGGCGAGCAGCCCGTCGGGTCTGGGCGTACAGCGGACCCGTAAGCGCAGACGGCGCGCAAAGGCCCGGCTGGGGGAGGACGTGTCGGATGAGGACTGCACCCTCACCGGGACGACCTCCTCCAGCAGTGACGAGGCGTCAAAGCCTGCGTCAAAGGTGGCAGCAGGCCGCCGAGGGGCGCGAGGTGGAACGAGGGCTGGGCAATCCACCCGAGTCTCCTCGGCCCCTGAGAGGGCCGCGGGCAAGTCACCGCCGAGGCCTTCCACCTCGGCGGTGTCGGAACCAGGTGGGAAGACGCGGTCTCTGATGGAGAAACTCCAGCAAGTGACCGCGTCTTTCCGGGGGTCTCCGAACCCCGATCAGGAGGCGATGCTGCACATTGTGCTCGGCATCGCCTCCGAAAATGAGGCTCTCGCGGCGCAGCTGGCCGAGTCCCGTCGGGAGACGGCTCGACTAGCTGCAGCCGTCGAGGAGCTGAGGAGGGGGATGGCGAGCCCGACTCAACCAGCGCAACCGGTGCAGCGAACGCAACCGGCGGAGCGCGTGACTCGCTCGTCCGCGAGGCAGTCGGCGCAGCAGGCGCTGTCGGTGCAGCTGGAGCGGCCGGTGCAACCGGTGCAGCAGCCGGCACAGCCGGCTCGCCCACCGGCGCCGCAGAGAGTACCACCGGCGGAGCCTTGGTTCGCGTACATGGAGGCGCTAGAGGAGCGTATGATGAGTCGGATGGAGGCCCTAATGGACTCCATCCGCCGTCCGCCTCTGGCGCCACCGGTGGCCGGCTACGCGACTGCAGCCCGGAAGGGTAATACCCGCCCGGCTGCAGTGGAGGCTCTGCCGGAGCCGGCTCGTCGCCCCGCTCCCGCTCAGGGCCCCGCTCCCACTCAAGGGAAGGGAAAGGGGAAGGGCAAGGGCAAGGGGAAGACGTCCCCAGCCCTGGCCCCAGCCCCAGCCCCAGCCGTGGTTCCGGCCACCTCCACCCCATTGGAAGGGGGCTGGGAGGTGGCTGGAGCCAACAAGAAGAGGCGGAAGGCCGCCAAGAAGGCCGCCAAGAAGGCCAGGAAGGCCGCGGCCGCCGCGAAGACAGCGCCGGGGAAGCTCCGTGCCCCTCGTACCACGGCCGTCGTCGTCACCCTGACGGCGGAGGCAGCGGGTAGGGGCATGGGGTATGCCGAGGTGTTGGCCAAAGTTAAGGCCAACGTAGACCTCAAGGCCCTCGAGATACCGGGTGTCCGGTGCAAGAGCACACGGACGGGAGCCCGACTTCTTGAGGTCCCTGGCGCCGCCAGTGGCCCCAAGGCCGACGCCCTAGCGGCTCGGCTGAGGGAGTCGCTGGACGCAGCCGACGTCCGGGTGTCCAGGCCCATTAAATGCGCAGAAGTGCGCATTACGGGCCTGGACGACTCCGTCACGGCAGAAGAGCTCAGGCTCGCCGTGGCGGAGGCCGGGGACTGCTCCCCGGACACAGTAAAGGCCGGAGCTATACGCTTCGGCCGCGGTGGACAGGGGGCAGCAGTTGTCGGCTGCCCTATCGCGGCGGCCCAAAAGGTCGCAGACGGGCGGAGCCTCCTGGTGGGAGGCTTCCTGAGGGCGCAGGCACGGCTCCTGCAGGCCCGACCGGCCAGGTGCTTCAGGTGCCTGTCGGTGGGCCATGTGGGGGTGCACTGCACGGCGGAAGTGACGGCGGGTGACCGTTGCTTCCGCTGTGGCCAACCCGGTCACAAGGCCGGCACTTGCGATGCCCCGCTGCACTGCTTTAGGTGTGCAGCGGGAGGCAAGCCGGCCGACCACAGGGTTGGCAGCAAGGCCTGCGCCGGAGGGGAGCCGAAGCCGGGAGGCCGGCCTTCCGCCTCCAGTTCACAGCGGGATGCGGAGATGGGGGTTCCATAATGGATCCTCAACTCCGCATCCTGCAGGTGAACGTTGGCCACGGTGCCCATGCTCAGGATCTTCTGCGCCAGAGCATGGCACAGTGGGCCATAAATGTCGCCGCTGTCGCCGACCCATACACCCACCGGTTCCTCGGGCCTACCTGGGAAACCGCGCTGGATGGGTCGGCGGCACTGGTGCACAACCCTGCCGCCGGCAGCCCCCCTCTTGCCGTCGTTGCAAGGGGACCCGGCTGCGTGGCGGCGGCGGTTGGGGATATAGCGGTCGTGGCCGCTTATATCACGCCGAACCGAGACCAAGCTGCATATGAGCAGTGGCTCCGTCAGCTGGCCGTCGTCGTCAATGCCTGCCAGCCCCGTCCGGTCCTTGTGCTCGGGGACTTCAACGCCTGGTCGTATGCCTGGGGTTCCCGACACGAAAGGGGCGCGACGGGGCATAGAGGCAGGGCACTGGTGGACTGGGCCGCACGACTCGGCCTAGTCCTCCTAAATCGGGGAGCCGTGGACACGTTCGTGACCTCGAGGGGTAGCTCCATCGTGGACCTATCGTTCGCGAGCCCCTCGTTGGCGCGACGTGTTCAGGGCTGGCGCGTCGTTTTGGGGGAGGACACAAGTTCGGATCACCGATACATTCGGTTTGACGTGTCCCCCCCTGCGAGCGACGCGCCGGCTGCACCGGCTCCACCCGAGCCACGTTGGGCGCTTAAGCGACTTGATC
Source organism: Cybosia mesomella (assembly GCA_946251805.1). Classification (NCBI taxonomy): domain Eukaryota; kingdom Metazoa; phylum Arthropoda; class Insecta; order Lepidoptera; family Erebidae; genus Cybosia; species Cybosia mesomella. Next base: position 13,433,476 of record OX276418.1, on the reverse strand, counting down.
GGGAGCTCCTCCTGGAAGCCGCCATCGTACAGGCCTGGGCCCCTGCGCCGGACAGGCCTGTCAGCATAGACGATGAGGCGGAGTGGTTCCGGGAGGCCATGACCCGTGTCTGTGACGCGGCGATGCCTAGGGCTCCGCCCTATAATCCGAGGGGTCAGGTCTACTGGTGGTCGTCGGAGATCGCGCAGCTCAGACGGGGCTGCGTGATCACGCACCGCCGGTGGGCCCGATTCCGTAGGAGGCGTCGCCGCCCCGCAGATGCGGAGGCCCGAGAGGCGGAGTTGTACGAGGGATACAGGGAGGCCAGACGAGCCCTCCGAGCGGAGATAAGGCGTTCCAAACGGGACGCCTTCCGTGAGCTGCTGGAGACGCTGGAGCGGGACCCTTGGGGGCGGCCCTACCGGATGGTGAGGGGCAAGCTGCGCCCCAAGGCCCCGCCGTTAACCCGGTGTCTCCAGCCGGATCTGCTCGGAGGAGTTGTTGGCTCCCTGTTCCCAGCGCGGGCGGTGGAACATGTTCCACCGCGGATGACTCCGCCTCGGTTGCGCATGGCGCCCGACGTGGAAGACGACGACGTGCCCGAGGTCACTTGGGTAGAACTAGAGCTGGCGGTGAGAAGGCTAAGAGCCAAACACACCGCCCCGGGACCCGACGGCATTCCAGGCCGAGCGTGGGTCCTAGCTCTAGTCGACGACGCTCTCGAGCCCCGACTGAGAGGGCTTCTCAGCGCATGTTTGGAGCGGGGCCAGTTTCCGAAATTGTGGAAGACGGGGAAACTGGTCCTCATCCGAAAGGAGGGGCGCCCGGCGGACTCGCCGTCCGCCTACCGGCCCATAGTGTTGCTCGACGAGGTGTGCAAGCTCTTTGAAAGAGTAATTGCGAAGCGCCTCGTCGAGCACCTCTCAAGAGTGGGGCCGGACCTGGCGGATGGCCAATATGGCTTCCGCCAGAGGCGCTCCACCGTGGATGCCATCATGCGCGTGAAGGCTCTGGCGGAGGATGCAGTGGCCCGGGGTGAGGTGATGTTGGCGGTGTCCCTGGACATCGCCAACGCGTTCAACACCTTGCCCTGGAGTTGCATTAGGGAGGCGCTCGTGTATCACGAAGTGCCTCTCTACCTCCGCCGCATAGTCGGGGCGTATTTGACGGAGAGAGCCGTCATCTACCCAACCGTGACCGGTCTCGGCCGGCGTGAAATGTCGTGCGGTGTTCCACAGGGATCGGTCCTGGGGCCGCTCCTGTGGAACATCGGATACGACTGGGTGCTTCGCGGTGAGCTCGTAGGCGGTGCCGCCGTCACGTGCTACGCGGACGACACGCTCGTGACGGCGTGCGGGGCGACGTACCGCGAAGCGACCCGAAAGGCCACGACCGCGGTTGCCCAAGTCGTTAGGCGGATCCGGCGGCTGGGTCTCGAGGTGGCCCTGCATAAAACCGAGGCCCTGTTCTTCCATGGGCCTCGGAGCAAGCCACCCGAGGGATCCAGTCTCATCGTGGGAGGAAATCGCATCGGCATCAAGCCCCAAATGAAATATTTGGGGCTCGTGCTCGACGGCCGATGGGACTTCGGAGAGCACATCCGAAGTCTGGCCCCTAAATTGAAGGGCACAGCTCTTGCTCTGGCTCGGCTGTTGCCCAACATGAGGGGGCCCGATGACTCCTGCAGGAGACTCTATGCGGGGATCGTGCGGTCCATGGCCCTGTATGGGTGCCCAATATGGGCGGAGGCCCTGAGGACCAGAACTGTGCGGATGCTGCGCGCTCCGCAGCGGGTTCTGGCCATCAGGGTCATCCGAGGGTACCGCACGATCTCCTTCGAGGCGGCGAGTCTCCTTGCCGGAACTCCGCCATGGGACCTGGAAGCGAGAGCCCTTTCGCAACTGTACCAGTGGCGAAAGGAGGCGCGGGAGCAGGGATGGAACCCCGAGCCTCGAGAAATCGAGGCCGTGCAGTCCCAGCTCCGCCAGGCCATCGTGGTGGAGTGGAAGGAACGACTTGGGCAACCAAGCGCAGGGCACGCCGCAATAGCGGCGGTAAGGCCCATCATGGAGGATTGGCTGGAGAGGCGACACGGAAGCCTCTCCTACCGACTGACGCAGGTGATCTCAGGGAAGGGGTGCTTCGGGGACCACCTGCATCGGATCAGGAAGGAGCCAACGCCTGAGTGTCATCACTGCGACGCGAGCGAGGACTCAGGGCTGCACACGCTGGCGGACTGCCCGGCGTGGGAGGCGCCGAGGCGTGACCTCGTGGCAGCCATCGGGGCGGGAGTCCTCTCGCTCGGCAGCATGATTGCGGCAATGGTGCGGAGCGCGAGCGCGTGGGCCGCCGCCGCCTCCTTCTGCGAGCATGTAATGCTCGCGAAGGAGGTGGCGGAGCGCGCCCGGGAGAGACTTAGAACTCTCCCGGTCCGCCGAGCCCGCAACTTGCTCGCCGCGCGTCGCAGGCAACTCAGGCGCCGGAGGTCGCTTAACGACCTCCGTCCTCCATGAGCGCAGGCCTGGGGGTGGCGGGTGAGGCCACCTGCCACCCCAGCAGAAGCAGGCCGGGACGGTGGGGCGACTAGCGCCCCTCCCCCAAACCGGGGCAAGACGGGGACACCGTGGTTCCCAAACCCGAGGGGGCCATCTCGAAACCGGAGATGGCCCAGGGTCAGTCGGGGTGCGAGGGATATGCTCTATGGGCAACCTTACACCCCGGCGTCTGTAGACCCGAGACGGCGTGCGGTTTTAGTCGGTTCAAGCCCGACATAACCGCCCCCGCTGGCACGCGGGGGGGTATCCGAAGGGATTTCCGCACGAAAAAAAAAAAAAAAAAAAAAAAAGGTATATAACTCACAGCGAAATCCACCTAAGCGATCCTATTCCAGAGTGTTTTGGACTTTTTGAGATCCTTAAACTGAGCATATATATAGGTTGTGATACATTAAAAGAAGCGTACGGCCGAGCTCTTTCACGCTCATAAGTTTTCGTGACAATTTTCTTTGAAAATTTTGAATTTTCGCCGCTTTTTGTTTTTTGACAGACTGTAGACAGTCATCGGCTTTTATTGTGTGTTTTTGGACAGGTTTTTCAGTGTTTCACAGGTGGATAGTGTGCGCAGTGACGCTCCGCGTCGTTTGACTACTCGCACCGACATATAGGATCAATTTTCGCCGGTTGTTTTTCAAATTTTCCAAAAAGTTTTCACCAGATTTCAATAATTACAGTACTTTGCATATTTTTTCAAATTTACACAAGTAACCGGTGGTTGTAATACCTCTGGGGGCTCGTACCACCCAGGCCTACACGCCTGTACGACTTTTCACCAACATCCCCTTGGTATACATACACTTCCACGCGGCTTACCCCGTTGGTTTTAAAAACTTAAATTTCTAAAGAAAATTCTATAGGTCCCTATTGAGATACACACACCAGTGGATGCGCCAAGGACCCCCGCGTCGATCGCCACCACTCGGGTTATCCTGGTACTTATAGTTTTTCTGATAATTAGTAATTTCCCCCGAAAGTCAGTCATAAAATTTACATTTCTATTAATTTCTCTAAATTTCATCATAAAAGGTCCAGCCGATCTCCACATCGCCTTCTGCGCCTCGACGCCCCGCGTCTTTTGACGCCACCCGCGTCCCGCTGCGACCTATACTTTCGGCACAAACTTGCAATTTTCTAGTTTCTATACATATAACTAGGTATATAACTCACAGCGAAATCCACCTAAGCGATCCTATTCCAGAGTGTTTTGGACTTTTTGAGATCCTTAAACTGAGCATATATATAGGTTGTGATACATTAAAAGAAGCGTACGGCCGAGCTCTTTCACGCTCATAAGTTTTCGTGACAATTTTCTTTGAAAATTTTGAATTTTCGCCGCTTTTTGTTTTTTGACAGACTGTAGACAGTCATCGGCTTTTATTGTGTGTTTTTGGACAGGTTTTTCAGTGTTTCACAGGTGGATAGTGTGCGCAGTGACGCTCCGCGTCGTTTGACTACTCGCACCGACATATAGGATCAATTTTCGCCGGTTGTTTTTCAAATTTTCCAAAAAGTTTTCACCAGATTTCAATAATTACAGTACTTTGCATATTTTTTCAAATTTACACAAGTAACCGGTGGTTGTAATACCTCTGGGGGCTCGTACCACCCAGGCCTACACGCCTGTACGACTTTTCACCAACATCCCCTTGGTATACATACACTTCCACGCGGCTTACCCCGTTGGTTTTAAAAACTTAAATTTCTAAAGAAAATTCTATAGGTCCCTATTGAGATACACACACCAGTGGATGCGCCAAGGACCCCCGCGTCGATCGCCACCACTCGGGTTATCCTGGTACTTATAGTTTTTCTGATAATTAGTAATTTCCCCCGAAAGTCAGTCATAAAATTTACATTTCTATTAATTTCTCTAAATTTCATCATAAAAGGTCCAGCCGATCTCCACATCGCCTTCTGCGCCTCGACGCCCCGCGTCTTTTGACGCCACCCGCGTCCCGCTGCGACCTATACTTTCGGCACAAACTTATTTTCAAAAAATTTCCCGCCCGCCCATCCTATTATCGTGCCTGAGGGCCAAGACTTTTGCCAGGGGTGGCCAACAATTGGAGAAAATTGTAGCAATTTAATTTATTTTTCGTAATCCACTTTTGTCGTTTTTGTTTTTGACGTAGGACCCCTATTGGGCCAGGTTTTAATTCATATTTGTGTCGTATTTCCTATTCAGTTTTCTGGTAGGAATTAGTTTTTAAGTTTTTGTCAATCTAGACGACTTCTTCATCTTCTTTACATTTTTTACATTTCTTTTTAGTCTTAAGTATTTTAAAGTATTTAAATTATTTTATTTATTAGGCTTCTGCCACTCACGCCCCCGAATTTATTGCAATTGTTTATAAAATTGTTTTTAAATAAATAAAAAATGGCAACAGTCAGGACTCCGATCGCTGGTAGACGCCCATCTGTCGACAGCGAAAGGCCGGGTCCCTCTGGGGTCAATGTCAGGAAGAGTGCCAGTGAGTGGGAAGGTCAGACTTCAACCACTGCTGGCACTGGGCCTGCCAAGGACACCAAGAAGACCGATATCACCGCCAGGGTAGCCGAATCATCTAAGGCTCCCGTAAAAATAAACCCCCGTGTGCAGGAAGCCAAGCAGCACTTGGTTACTGCAAAAACCCACTTGGGGAGATCAAGAAATTTAAAAACGGATATAAAAGAAGGGATTACAAAAGCACTCGATTTACTGTACCAGCTAGTTAAAGATGAAGTTAATGAGAATAAGGTGAAAGGGAGTGGTACGTGTGTGAAAGAGACGGATGACAGGATAGAGAAAATGGAAGAAGAATTAAAGGAAACGAAAGAAAAGCTGGAATTTTACAGAAATTTCTCGAAAGAGTGCAGTGACGAGTTGTCCGAAGTGGTAGAGGCATTAGATAAGTTGAGGGAAAGTTCCAAAAAAGAGATAGAGGAACTGAGAGAGAAGAATAAGTGTGGACCGGAATGTCAGAACGTAGGAAAGAAAGGTGAAAGCGAGAATGAGGAATTGAAAAAGCTTAAGAATAGGATCAAGGAACTGGAAAAGAGTGAAAGAGACAATGCTACCAAGGTGAGAAATTTGGAGGCGTCAAATGAGAAAGCGAGGAGGGAAGTGTTAAGGATCAAAGAGCTAGAAAAAGTGAATGACAGGTTAAGAAAGGAAAATGACGAAGGAAAGAAGAGTAATGAAAGAATGAAGAATGAAATAGAAGTGTTGAAAACTAAGAATGTGCCGGTTCCACACTCCACACACAGCGTGGTAGAGCCGCCAAGAGACGGGTGGGAGAGTAGCGTCCTTACAAAATTGGAGGAACACTACAAGCTACTTCAGGATAATGCAAGGAAACTAGATGAGCTGAAGGAAAGTGGAACCTTCGGGGGGACAACGTACGCTGGTGCGGTAGCCGCAGGCCAGTCCAAAGCTAAGTCTTTGGCACCTGCGGCGCTGCACTCGGTAGTTGTCTCCTCGAGGGATGATATGGACACCTGCGACATACTTTTTGAAAAGGTAAGGCAAGCGATGGATGCGAAGGAAGGATGGGTCCAAGTCGAGAGAGTGAGGAAAGCAAAGGACAAAAAACTGATTGTCGCATGTAGAACGAGAGAGGAACGCGATAAGGTGAAGGGTAAATTGGATGGAATGAAAGAGCGCTTCGTCGTCGAGGCGGTCAAAAACAAGGACCCGCTTCTGGTCCTGAGGGACGTGCTGAGTGTCAACAGCGATGATGACATTCTGCGCGCCCTCAGGAATCAGAACCGGGGGGTTTTTGGCGGCCTCGACGAGGAAGAAGCTAGGATGACAATAAGATACAAAAAGAAAGCTCGAAACCCGAACAGCGCGCATATCGTAATTGCGGTGTCCCCCAAGATTTGGACGAGGGCGACTGAGGTGGGTAAACTCCACGTCGACCTCCAGCGAGTGACGGTGGAGGACCAGTCGCCCCTCGTCCAGTGCACGCGGTGCCTCGGCTACGGGCATAGTAAGAAATTTTGCAAGGAGCCCGAAGACTTGTGCAGCCATTGCGGAGGTCCTCATAACCGCGATGGCTGCCCAGCTCAAAAAGCCTTCGAACCCCCAAAATGTATAAACTGTGTCCGAGCCGGGGTATCGCCTGCACACCACCACGCCTTCAGCGGAGAGTGCCCCATAAGGAAGAAGTGGGACGCGATCGCTCGAGCCGCCGTAGCATATTGCTAAGGCGACTCGAGACATCGCGCGACACTGGAAGATAGGAGCGCATAAAACTTTTAAATTAAAACTATTATCTTTAAACAAACCCAGCTATGTTAGCAGTAATATTATATTAATACTACTGCGACATAAACACCTGGTAATTAATTAGGCATAAAGAATTCAAAATTAAACTAAATTAAAACACAATAATAAACTAAAATAAAAACTCGTGCTCCTTCCATATATAAAAAATATGCCTCTCAATAAAACATTTACGCTAAAATAAAACACAAACAAATATCTATAAAAATCTAATAAATTGAACTAAATTAAACTAAAGTAACTAAATTAAAACACAGTAATAAACTAAAATAAAAACTCGTGCTCCTTCCATATATAAAAATATGCCTTTCAATAAAACATTTACGCTAAAATAAAACACAAACAAATATCTATAAAAATCTAATAAATTAAACTAAATTAAACTAAACTAACTAAATTAAAACACAATAATAAACTAAAATAAAAACTCGTGCTCCTTCCATATTATAAAATACCCCTCTTAATAAAACATTTACCCTAAAATAAAACACAAACAAATATCTATAAAAATCTAATAATAAATAATAAAACCTACCACGCAACAACAAAATAAAAATAAACAACATGCAACACATACACATAACCAACCATACACAGTACACACTACACTACTGATTACACATGTTACTAGAAACATACCGGGTATTCTCTGCCTTATTATGTAATAAGGGGCAGAATAAACCGTTCGCATACACATACAGACATAACAATTACACACAAAATGATTTTTAAAAAAGTAATCAAATAGAATTATATCCCCATCCCCAAATAACCAATTAAAATCAATATTATAAAAATCAAACAACAATACAGCATTAAATTCATAAAGTCAAATAATCAAAAAATTAACATTTAATTCTCTTCCATTTAAATAAATGCATAGTAGGACTATTGATATATATATTCTAGGCACTTAAAATAAATAACCAATTGAAATTAACAATAAATAATCCAACAGCAAACAAGGGCTCGGCTACTTTTAAGGCTGAGGTACCTACGAATAGGACCACCGGAATGCTATTCAGAGTATTCCGGTGGGACTTAAAAAAAAAAAAAAAAAAAAAAAAAAAAACCTAACCTAACCTAACCTAACCTAACCTAACCTTTTTTTTTTTTTTTTTTTTTGTTCAGGCAGGAAAAAATGTACCTCATCCGCATACCGCGCAGCGCGGGGACGCCGCGCGGTTATGTGGGGCTCTCACCACACTAAAACAACCTGCCGTGTGCCATACACTGCGACTTAGTGAGTGAACCGTCGGAAATACTTCGCACTCATCGACGGAACACTCAAGCGCCGGCCCGCAAAGGTGCGGTGCGGGCCCGTCTTCTAGGCGATGTCCAGGCACACCAGGACATCACCCCTTCGCGGGGGGCTCTACTGCGGGTGGAGGGCAATCCCCGGCCCGTCCACCCACGGCCCCACTAGGGCGGCATGAGGCGCAAGAATGCGCGCCCACGCCGCCCAGTTCGCGAGCGGCAGATCAGATCTGCGAGGCAGTCTGCCTCGTTGATCATCTCCGCCGCCTCCTTCCGCGAGATGACTACCTCGCAGAAGGACGCGACCGCGGTGAAACACCTAACGACGTCGCCGCGGCAGCCGGCCCTGGAGGACCCCCACGCCCAGACCAGGCGTTGAAGTCCCCCACGACCAGCACGTGACCCAAGGTCACTTGCCGCATCGAGGTCTTCAGTCGAAGGATGAAGTCCCCGAAATCGCTCAACCTCCGGATGGTCGGCAGCGACATCTCCCGGACCCTTGTCTCTTGGCGACAAGGGGGGGAAATGAAGCGCCGTGGAGGCGACGATTGCCACGTTTCCGTGCACCGAAAATGACCCGACCCAGTTGGGGCGGTTCGGGACGATGCACGGATCCGCGGCTACGGCAAGGCCTATCGACCACTGCGCCATGTTTTGCAGGAGAAGGTCCTGCGCACCGGCGCAGTGGCTTAGGTTCACTTGAAGGATGCTGCAGTCGTGGTCCATTAATGGATCTCGACTACAACATCCTCCTCCATGTGCAACGGCGACGACGACGGTGGCACTGCACCACTGGGAGCGGGCTCGGTCGATCGACCAGCCCTTTGCCCGGAAGTCGGTAGGCGGGGCTGTTTGCAGCCCTCACGGCCCACCATGTGGTTGGCGGGCAGATTGCCCGCGGCGCACGCCGGGCAACGAGGGGTGGCAGAGCATTCCGCCACCTTATGCCCGGGCTGACCGCAGCGGAAGCACAATCCGCTGCAGTCAAAACAACTCGTGCATTTTGGGCGAGCGTGCCCAGGTGCCATACACTTGTAACACCTCATGGGCCGGCTCGCCAGGACCGTGACCCTGGCTGAGATCCAGCCCACGAGGAGTCTTCCGGCGTCGGCCAAGGCCTTGACCGACGCTACTGGACAGCTCGCCCAAATCGCGCCAACACCACCGGGACCGGGGCGGATGGGGCCCACCCTGACTTGCTCCGGACCACAATTGGTAGCGGAGGCTATTGCCTCCCGGACGTCGTCAGGCGTGGTAAAGTCCGCCAGACCCGAAATGCGCACCTCGGCGCATTTAGTGGGTCTGGCGATCCTCACTCCCACCACCCCGTCGAACAGACCCCGCAATTTCTGGGCCACGGCGTCGGCCCTCCTTGCACCCTCCTCGCCCGGGAACTCGAGGATACGAGCTCCCGTTCGGGCGAGGCGCGTTCGAGCACCAACGCCTCCGATGTCGGAGACGTCGATGCCCCGACGGGCCCGCTGGAGGACCTCGCCGTAGCTGAGGCCTCTCTCCACCGCCTCCGGTCCCACCGTGATTACCACGGCGGCGGTTTTGGGCGGCGTTAGCCTCGGCTTCCGGGCCTTTGTGCCACCGGCTTGTGGGGCTGAAGCTGCCTCAGCCGCAGTCTTCTTTTTCTTCTTCTTGTTCTTCTTCTTCCTCCGCTCAACCACCTGGAAGCCCTCACTGTCCGGTTGAGCGGAAGTAGAGGGAACGGGAGTCGAAGAAGAAGCAGCTTCGTTTGCCACAGGAGTGGCACGTCGGGTTTGGGCAGGAGCCCGTGCGGACGCCTGTATCGCCACCGGTCTTAGGGGAGGGAAGTTCTCCCTTGGACGCGCTGCTGCAGATCCCGAGGGTCTTCCCTCCTGGGCACCTTGGCCCTGAGCCGGACGTGTAGCTGCTGCCGCTGTCCTTCTCATTGCCGCCGTTGTTAGGCGACGTGGCTCCGGAGGCAGTCTCGCTTCCAACGCCTCCAGCCTCGCGCCTAGCATCGGGCCTATGCTCAGCATAATCTCCCTCATTTGCTCCTGTGAGAACAGGGCTGAGGAAGATGCTGAGGGGACCGTAGGCTCTACGTGTGAAGCCACTCTTTGCGCCGCAGGTGATGCAGGTGCAGCCACCGTAGGGGATGCGGGCGCCGCAGGTGATGCAGGCGCAGCCACCGGCGCTGAGCCAGTTGCCAGCTGAGCTTGCGACAGCCGGTGTATCTCCGCCTCCATCTGCCGCATTTGCTCCTGCAGGTGGAGGTTTTCCGCGCTAAGGCGATTGTAGGCCACCCAGAGCCGCCGGTTCTCGTCGTCAACCGTACGACCCTGAAGGACCTCCGCGTTCTCTAGCAAGTTGGCAGCTGCCACCTTGAGCGCCTTCTGGTAAGTCCCCTTTAGCTGGGAGGACTTCGTGGCCACGTCCAAAATTATGGCCACGCTCTTTTGGGACCTCTGCAGCAGCTCCGCTGCAGAGTGCGGGTTGCTACCACGCTTCACGCTCGAGGTGAGCTCGGCAGTAAGCTGCTCAACTCGCCCCAGCGCAGCCTGCTCTTCCTCTTGGCGCCGCTGCGCCAGTTCAGCCTTGCGGGTGGCGCTGACTCTCAAGTCCGGGGTGCCCGGCCTCGATCGGCCCCTGCCTGCGCTGGAGAGTTTCGCAGGGGGCGGAAGCACCCCGCTAAACTCGAAGGAGCCATCCAGGTCCTCCGTCGAACCGACCAGTGGGCGCTTCCGCGCCCCCCAAAGTTCCGATGAGAGGTTCAACGAAGTCGTTGAACCCCTCACCGAGGTAGCAGCACTTGAGGTGCCTGCGTCCATTTCCGCCTCACCCAGCGATTGGAAGCTGGATGTACGTGCCAATGCAACCACTGGCTGCCAAAAGGCTGCCGTCCCGACTTGACCACTTCCAGAGGCCGGAGTGGCCTCTGAAAGCTCAGCGTCGCTTTTAGCGAGGTCTACTGCTGTTGTGCTCGCTCTGGAGCTCTTCTTTTTGGTTTTGGGTTTTGGTTTTGTTTTTAAAGAATCCATAAACTAATCCCACGAGAATGAGACGAAAGGATTACACTTCCCGGGTGACGCTCATTCCGGGAAGCGGGGTACATACTGTGGAGGTCCCCAGGTGTCCACAGGTTTTTACGACTTCGCTGTCGGGTCTTATAGACTTTTCCTTGTCGCGGGCCGGCCAATTAAGGCAAGCCCCGCGTCCTCCGAGATCACATCTTCCCGCATGTGGCTAGAATGCAGGTCCTTGACGATCACCCGGAGATTACGCGACGCGGGAGGGCAGCCACCCCTCCCATCACCGACGGCGGCACGAATGCCTGTCAGCCCCTGCGCGAGCAGTGGGCCGACCCGTCCCTTGATCCTTTCGGATCTGGGATCCTCGCGGATCCCTCGCGGGCCTAGCAGGCCCGCCATACCACGACCCCCCCGTGCAATGGGGTCAGCTAGCCCTGAAAAGGGCTGGAACGTTAGCCGTCGACGTTGACGCCAGCTACTCCAGAGGAGCAATCAATGATGCGTCATCGCCCACGTTGCCCAGGGTGCACCGCGAGGAGGTGTTCCGTCGCACCCCAACCTAACCTTTTTTTTTTTTTTTTTTGTTCAGGCAGGAAAAAATGTACCTCATCCGCATACCGCGCGGCGCGGGGACGCCGCGCGGTTATGTGGGGCTCTCACCACACTAAAACAACCTGCCGTGTGCCATACACCGCGACTTAGTGAGTGAACCGTCGGAAATACTTCGCACTCATCGACGGAACACTCAAGCGCCGGCCCGCAAAGGTGCGGTGCGGGCCCGTCTTCTAGGCGATGTCCAGGCACACCGGGACATCACCCCTTCGCGGGGGGCTCTACTGCGGGTGGAGGGCAATCCCCGGCCCGTCCACCCGCGGCCCCACTAGGGCGGCATGAGGTGCAAGAATGCGCGCGCACGCCACCCTGTTCGCGAGCGGCGGATCGGATCTGCGAGGCCGTCTGCCTCTTTGATCCTCTCCGCCGCTTCCTTCCGCGAGATGACTTCCTCGCAGAAGGACGCGACCGCGGTGAAACACCACACGACGTCGCCACGGCCGCCGGCCTTGGAGGACCCCCACGCCCAGACCAGGCGTTGAGGTCCCCCATGACCAGCACGTGACCTGAGGTCACTTGCCGCATCGAGGTCTCCAGTCATAGGATGAAGTCCCCGAAACCGCTCAACCTCCGGTTGGTCGGCAGCGACATCTCCCGGACCCTTGTCTCTTGGCGACAAGGGGGGGAAATGAAGCGCCGCGGAGGCGGCGATTGCCACGGTTCCATCGTACGAACCGACCCAATTTGGGCGGCTCAGAACGATACATGGATCCGCGGCTACGGCAAGGCCTATGGACCACTGGATGTAGAGACCGAGATCCATTAATGGAGCGCGGTCTCTACATCCTCCTCCATTTGCGACGGCGACGTCGGTGTCACGGCGCTGGTAGCGGCCTCGGTCGAGCGACCGGCCCCCAGCTTTGGCGTAGAAGCCGAGGTGCGGGGTTGTCTACAACCCTCACGGCCCAGCAAGTGATTAGCGGGCAGCTTGCCCGCAGCACATGCTGGGCAGTGAGGGGGGGCGGAGCACTCCGCCGCCTTATGCCCGGGTTGACCGCAGCGGAAACATAATCCGCTGCAGTCAAAGCAGCTGGTGCATTTAACACGAGCGTGCCCGGCCGCCATGCACTTATAGCACCTCATGGGCCGGCTCTCCAGGACCGTGACCCTGGCTGAGATCCAGCCCACGAGGAGCCTGCCAGCATCGGCCAAAGCTTTGACTGAGGCGACCGGACAGCTCGCCCACACTGCACCAACGCCACCGGGACCGGGGCGGATAGTGCCGACCTTGATTTGGTCCGGGCTGCACTTAGTAGCCGAAGCTATGGCCTCCCGGACGTCATCGGCTGTCGTGAAGTCCGCCAGACCCGAAATGCGCACCTCGGCGCATTTGGTCGGCCTGGCGATCTTCACGCCTTCTACCCCACTAAACAGACCCCGCAGCTTCTCAGCCACGACGTCGGCTCTCCTACCGCCTTCTGCCCCCGGGAACTCGAGAATCCGAGCCCCCGTGCGGGCGAGGCGCGTTCGGGCACCTACGCCTCCGAGATCGGAGACGTCGATGCCCTGTTTGGCCCTCAGGAGAACCTGGCCGTAGCTGAGGCCACGCTCCACCGCCTCCGGTGCCACCGTGATCACCACGGCGGCGGACTTGGGCGGCGTGAGCTTCCTCGGCTTCTTGCCGTCCGTTTGCGGGGCTGCGGCCGCCTTTGCCGCAGCCTTCTTCGCCTTTTTCTTGCCTCCCCTCTTTTTCTTCCGGCTCACCGTCTGCCAGCCCTCGCTGTCCGGCTGAGCGGAAGTCGAGGGGACGGGAGCCGAGGAGGCAGGTGTAGATGCCTCGGGAGGGGGGGCACGACGAGCCTTAGCTGGGGCCCGCGAGGGCGCCTGCACCGGTCGTAGGGGTGGGAAGTCCACCCTTGGGCCGGCTGCTGCGGGGCCCGCAGGCCGCACAGCCGACGCACTTTTCGCAGAGGCCGCGAAGGAGGGCGCTGGAGCTGCCTGCGTCCGCCTCATTGCCGCTGTCGTAAGGCGGCGGGGCTCAGGAGGCAGCCTTGCCTCCAACGATTGGAGCTTTGCGTCGAGCATAAACCCGACGCTTAGCATCACCTCCCTCATAAAGTCCTGCGAGAGCAGGCCCGAGGGAGGTACCGACGAGGGTGGGGGCGTTGGGGCCACCTCTACTGGCTCCGCCGCTGGCACCTCTTCATGCGCAGCAGGCGATGAAGGCGCAACAGGCGGCGCCATTGCCGTGGCAGGCGGAGGAACCGGCGCCGACGAAGCCTTCGTCAGGCGACGAATCTCCGCCTGCATCTGCCGCATCTCCTCCTGGAGATGCAGGAGCTCGGCGGCTAGCCGCTTGTTGGCGACTTGGAGTCGCCTTGTCTCGTCCGAGACGGTACGGCTTGAGAGGGCCTCCACCGCCTCCTTCAGCCCGGAGGCTGCCAACTTAAGGGCCTTTTGATAGGTCCCTTTGAGGTGCGTCGACTTGGTGGCCACGTCGAGTATTATGGCCACACTCTTAGACGACCTATCAAGCAGCTCCGCTGCCGAGTGCGGGTTTCCCACCGCACTCGAGTCGAGCTCGGCAGATAACTGCTCGACCCGCCCGAGCGCCGCCTGCTCCTCATCGGCACGACGACGTGCCAAATCCGCCTTGCGGGTGGCTCCGAGACCACCTAGTCCCGATCGGCCCCTTCCCGCACTGGAGAGCTTAGCGGGAGGCTGAGAAGCCCCGCCGGACTCGACGGAGTCGTCCAGAGCCTCCACTGAGCCCTCCAGTGGGCGCTTCTGCGCCTTCCAAAATTTGGAAGAGAGGTTCAACGAACTCGTTGAACCTCTCTCCGACGACGACGCGGCATCTATATCCGCCTCCAACTCCTCCTCGCCAACCGAGAAGGCACGGAAGCGGGATGAACGCCGCAACTCAACTGACGGCTGCCAAGAGGCATCCGTTCCAACCTGAACGCTCCCTGAGGCCGGAGTGGCCACAGGAAGCTCGTTGTCGCACTGGGCGACGGTGCTCGCTTTGGAGCTCTTCTTTTTTGGGGGGTTTTTTGTTTTTAATTTTAAGCAATCCATATACTGAACCCACGAGAATGAGACGAAATGAATACACTTCCCGGGTGACGCTCATTCCGGGAAGCGGGGTACATACTGTGGAGGTCCCCAGGTGTCCACAGGTTTTTACGACTTCGCTGTCGGGTCTTAAAGACTTTTCCTTGTCGCGGGCCGGCCAATGAAGGCAAGCCCCGCGTCCTCCGAGATCACATCTTCCCGCATGTGGCTAGCATGCAGGTCCTTGACGATCACCCGGAGATTACGCGACGCGGGAGGACAGCCACCCTCCCATCACCGACGGCGGCACGAATGCCTGTCAGCCCCTGCGCGAGCAGTAGGCCGACCCGTCCCTCGATCCTTTCGGATCTGGGATCCTCACGGATCCCTCGCGGGCCTAGCAGGCCCGCCATACCACGACCCCCTCGTGCAATGGGGTCAGCTAGCCCTGAACAGGGCTGGAACGTTAGCCGTCGACGTTGACGCCAGCTACTCCAGAGGAGCAATCAATGATGCGTCATCGCCCACGTTGCCCAGGGTGCACCGCGAGGAGGTGTTCCGTCGCACCCCCCCCAACCTAACCTAACCTAACCTAACCTAACCTAACCTTTTTTTTTTTTTTTTTTTTTGTTTAGGCAGGAAAAAATGTACCTTCCGCATACCGCGCAGCGCGGGGACGCCGCGCGGTTATGTGGGGCTCTCACCACACTAAAACAACCTGCCGTGTGCCGTACACCGCGACTTAGTGAGTGGACCGTCGGAAATACTTCGCACTCATCGACGGAACACCCAAGCGCTGGCCCGCAAAGGTGCGGTGCGGGCCCGTCTTCTAGGCGATGTCCAGGCACACCGGGACATCACCCCTTCGCGGGGGGCTCTACTGCGGGTGGAGGGCAAGCCCCGTCCCATCCACCCGCGGCCTCACTACGGCGGCATGAGGCGCAGAAATGCGCGTGCACGCCGCCCAGTTCGCCGGCGGCGGATCGGATCCGCAAGGCCGTCTGCCTCTCTGATCCTCTCCGCCGCCTCTTTCTGCGAGATGACTGCCTCGCAGAAAGACGCGACCGCGGTAAAACTCCTCTCGCTGCGTGCCATGGAGCGCAGGATGGCCGGCAGCGAGAGGTCGACTCCCACTGCTGCCACGAGATCACGGCGCTCCACCGCCCAGGCCGGACAAGCCTCGAGCGTGTGTTGCGCCGTGTCCTCGCGGCAGGGACAGTGATGGCAGGCGGGACTCGATTCCCTCCTAGCGACCGAGTACAGATACTTTCCGAAGCAGCCGTGCTCGGAAAGCATCTGAGTCAGTCGGAAGGAAAGGGTCCCGTGCTGCCTCTCCGTCCACTCGACAATGACCGGCTGGAGCGCCGCCACGGTGCGATGACCTGCACTCGGGGACTCCAGCCGGGACGACCACTTAGCCATGATGGCTTGGCGGGCGGCATCTCGCCACCCGCGAACGTCCTCGGGCGGAGGCCGACTGCCACTCTCCGCCCGATGTTGTGTCGTCTGCCGATATACTTCGGCGAGCACTTCCGCCTCTAGATCCCACGGGGGGGTTCCGGCCAATGCGCAGGCCGCCTCTGTCGAAACAGTGCGGTACCCGCGTATGGCCCTGACCGCCACGATGCGTTGGGCCCGCAAGAGACCGGGCCTATTGCGGGCGGTCAGGGCGTCCGCCCACACCGGTGCGCCGTACAGCGCCATCGACCGGATCACCCCGGTATACAACCGTCGGCACCCGATACTGGCTCCGCCCAGGTTTGGCAAAAGCCTCCCCAGGGCGGATGCGGCGCCGACGAGTTTCGGGGCGAGCCTACGGAAGTGCTCGTCGAAGTGCCACCTTGAGTCGATATACAGGCCCAGATACTTTATCTGGGCCCCCACTGGTACGAGGACCGACCGGATCTCGATCGAGGCGCGGGGCGGCGGGCGGCGATAAGGCCCGTGGAAGAGCACGGCCTCCGTCTTCTCCACCGCCACCCGCAGGCCCAACGCCTCGATCCGTCCGACCACCTGGGAGACACCCACGGTGGCGAGGTGCGCCGCCTCCTCGAAACTTTCCCCCGGGGCCGTGACGAGAGTGTCATCCGCGTAGCAGATGACACCCAGCCCGGGAGGAAAGACTCCGCGGAGGACCCAATCATAGCCGATGTTCCACAGGAGCGGCCCTAAGACCGACCCCTGAGGAACACCGCACGACACGGGTCGCTGCAGCACACGTCCGTCGCAGTCCTCGTACATCACATGCCTCTCCTGCAGATAGTCCGCCACCAGCCGCCTCAGGTAGAGCGGCACCCCGTGATAGCGGAGCGCCTCCCTGATGCAGCTGAACGGCAGACTATTGAATGCGTTGGCGATGTCCAGCGACACCGCCAACAGCACTCCGCCGCGGCTCACCACCTCCTCGGAAGCAGCCCTCAGACGCAAGATTGCGTCGATCGTCGAACGCCCCACTCGAAAACCGAATTGGACGTCCGACAGATCCGGCCCCACTGTAGTGAGGTGCTCGACGATGCGGGCAGCGAGAATCCTCTCGAATAACTTACCCGCCTCGTCGAGCAACACTATGGGCCTGAAGGCTGCAGCCGAATTGGTGGGCCGTCCAGGCTTCTGCAGGAGCACCAGCTTCCCGCTTTTCCAGCAGTCAGGGAACCGTCCGGACGCTAGGCAGGCGTCCAGCAGTTCCCTGAGGCGGTCCTCCATGTGGTCGAGGGCCAGGGCCAACACACGGGCGGGGACCCCGTCAGGCCCGGGGGCGGTGTTCTTCGAACGAATTCGCAGAACAGCCACCCCCACCTCCGCCTCCGTGACGGGCGGAACATCCTCCTGCACTACCCCCTCGTCCTCGGCAAGAACAGCCATGGACGGGGGTGTATGCTCCGCCCGATCCGGGAAAAGGCCCTCGACCACTTCCGCCAGGAAGCTGGGCTGGAGAGTCTTCGTAAGGGGGGGGCCCTGCGCGCGGAGCTTATCACGCGCCGCGCGGTACGGGCGACCCCAGGGGTCACTGTCTAGACTCTCCAGCATCTCGGCTCTGCTGCGCTCCTTGGCAGCATCTATGGCCCGCTTGAAGGTGATTTCGGCCTCCCTAGCCAACTCCCTCAAGCGGACAACCTCTGGGTGTTGGGCGTCTCTGTGACGCCCACGGCTTCGGGTGACGGCCCTCTTGGCGCGGTTAGAGGCCGCGCGGAGGGCCGCCAGCTCCTGGGACCACCAGTAGACCTCCGTCTTTGGAGGCCGACGTCCGACCCGGTGCATGGCCGCGTCGCAAACTGCGGTCAGCGACTCGCGAAAGCGGCCCGCACCGACGTCCACCCCCTCAGTCGGAGGTGGCAAAGACAGCCACGCTTGCACGATGGCTGCCTCCGCTAATTGGTCCCTGTCGAGACTACCCAAAGCCCACCGCTTAAAAGGTGAGATGCTGCCAACCCTGTGACCCCTACTGGCGTCCCGCGATCGAGACAACTCGAATCGGATGTACTGGTGATCCGACCCAGTTGTCTCGTCGTTCAGGACACGCCAGTTCCTTACACGTGTAGCAAGCGCGGGGGTAGTGAACGAAAGGTCCACTATCGACCGCCCCCACGGCTTGATACACGTGGCGGTGGTGCCTCTGTTTAGGAGACAGAGGCCCACCGAGTCTGCCCACTCTACAACGACGTCGCCGCGGCCGCTAGTCTCGGAGGACCCCCACGCCGTAGACCAGGCGTTGAAGTCCCCCATGACCAGCACGTGACCTGAGGTCACTTGCCGCATCGAGGTTTCCAGTCGGAAGATGAATTCCTCGAAATCGCTCAACCTCCGGTTGGGGGAGAAGTATACACCGTAAACGGTGATACCTCCCCAGTCGGCAGCGACATATCCCGGACCCTTGTCTCTTAGCGACAAGGGGGGGAAATGAAGCGCCGTGGAGGCGACGATTGCCACGTTTCCGTCCACCGAAAATGAACCGACCCAATTGGGGCGGTTCGGGACGATGTACGGATCCGCGGCTACGGCAAGGCCTATGGACCACTGCGCCATGTTTTGCAGGAGGAGGTCCTGCGCACCGGCGCAGTGGTTCAGGTTCACTTGAAGGATGTTGCAGTCACGATCCATTAATGGATCTCGACTACAACATCCTCCTCCATGCGCAACGGCGACGTCGATGGTGGCACTACACCACTGGGAGCGGGCTCGGTCGATCGACCAGCCCCCAGACGCGGCCCGGAAGTCGGATTGCGGGGCGGTTTGCAGCCCTCACGGCCCAGCATGTGGTTTGCGGGCAGGTTGCCCGCGGCACATGCCGGGCAGCGAGGGGCGGCAGTACATTCCGCCGCTTTGTGCCCAGGTTGACCGCAGCGGAAGCACAATCCGCTGCAGTCAAAACAACTGGTGCACTTTGGGCGAGCGTGCCCAGGTGCCATACATTTATAACACCTCATGGGCCGGCTCTCCAGGACCGTGACCCTGGCTGAGATCCAGCCCACGAGGAGTCTTCCGGCGTCGGCCAAAATCTTGACCGAGGCCACCGGGCAACTCGCCCAAATCGCTCCTACGCCACCAGGACCGGGGCGGATGGGGCCCACCCTGACGTGCTCCGGACCACAATTGGTGGTGGAGGCTATTGCCTCCCGGACGTCGTCAGGCGTGGTAAAGTCCGCCAGACCCGAAATGCGCACCTCTGCGCATTTGGTGGGTCTGGCGATCCTCACGCCCTCCACCCCGTTGAAGAGACCCCGCAATTTCTCGGCCACGACGTCGGCCCTCCTAGCACCCTCCTCGCCCGGGAACTCGAGGATACGAGCTCCCGTACGGGCGAGGCGCGCCCGAGCACCAACGCCTCCGATATCGGAGACGTCGATGCCGCGACGGGCCCGCTGGAGGACCTCGCCGTAGCTAAGGCCTCTTTCCACCGCCTCCGGCCCCACCGTGATAACCACGGCGGCGGTTTTGGGCGGCGTCAGCCTCGGCTTCCGGGCCTTTGTGCCACCAGCTTGTGGGGCTGCGGCTGCCTCAGCCGCAGTCTTCTTCTTCTTCTTCTTTTGCTTATTTTTCCTCTTCCTCCGCTCGACCACCTGGAAGCCCTCACTATCCGGCTGAGCGGAGGTAGAGGGGACTGGTGCCGAAGAAGCAGGCGCAGGTGCCGCAGGAGTGGCACGTCGGACTCGGGCAGGGGCCCGCGAGGACGCTTGCACCGCCACCGGCCTCAAGGGAGGAAAGTTCTCCCTAGGACGAGCCACTTGACCCGAGGGTTGCTCCGCCGGGGCACCTTGGCCCTGAGACGGACGCGTGGCTGCTGCCGCAAAGGAAGGCGGCTGTGCCCGTCTCATTGCCGCAGTTGTCAGGCGACGTGGCTCCGGAGGCAGCCTCGCCTCCAGTGCCTCCAATCTCGCGCCTATCATTGGGCCCACACTCAGCATAATCTCCCTCATTTGCTCCTGTGAGAACAGGGCTGAGGGAGATGCTGAGGGGGCCGAGAACATTGAGGCCACCCTTGGTCCCACAGTAGATGCGGGTGCCACAGGCGAAGCAGGCGCCACGACCGGTACAGACGCAGACACCTGCTGAGCCTGCGTTAGACGGCGGATCTCCACCTGCATTTGGCGCATCTGCTCCTGCAGGTGGAGGTTCTCTGCGTTGAGTCGGTTATAGGCCACCCAAAGCCGCCGGTTCTCGTCGTCAACCGTGCGGCCCTGGAGGACTTCCGCATTCTCTAACAGCGCAGAGGCCGCCACCTTGAGCGCCTTCTGGTAGGTGCCCTTTAACTGTGAAGATTTGGTGGCCACATCTAAAATTATGGCCACACTCTTCTTCGATCTCTGCAGCAGTTCCGCTGCAGAGTGCGGATTGCAGTCCGCGCTCGAGGCGAGTTCAGCAGTTAGTTGCTCTACCCGCCCAAGCGCGGCCTGTTCTTCTTCTTGGCGCCGCTGCGCCAGTTCGGCCTTGCGGGTGGAGCCCACTCTCGGTTCCGGGGTGCCCGGTTTCGAGAGGCCCCTGCCCGCGCTAGATACTTTAGCGGGAGGCGGAACGACCCCACTTAAATCGGCGAATCCACTCAGGCTCTCCACCGACAGCTCTAGAGGGCGCTTCTGCGCTTTACAATACTTCGACGGGAGGTTCAAAGAGGTCGTTGAACCCCTCGCCGATGAGGTAGCGCTTGCCGGCTCCGTGTCCTCTATGTCCGCTTCGCCACTTGAGGCAGCTCGGACGCGGGGCGACCGCCGCAACTCCACCAACGGTTGCCAGAAGGCAGCCGTCCCGATCTTACTACTTCCAGGGGCCGGAGTGGCCTCAGGACGTTCGTTGTCGCACTGGGCGACGGTGCTCACTCTGGAGCTCTTCTTTTTTGTTTTGGGTTTTGATTTTGTTTTTTGAGAATCCATAAACTAATCCCACGAGAATGAGACGAAAGGATTACACTTCCCGGGTGACGCTCATTCCGGGAAGCGGGGTACATACTGTGGAGGTCCCCAGGTGTCCACAGGTTTTTACGACTTCGCTGTCGGGTCTTATAGACTTTTCCTTGTCGCGGGCCGGCCAATTAAGGCAAGCCCCGCGTCCTCCGAGATCACATCTTTCCGCATGTGGCTAGCATGCAGGTCCTTGACGATCACCCGGAGATTACGCGACGCGGGAGGGCAGCCACCCCTCCCATCACCGACGGTGGCACGAATGCCTGTCAGCCCCTGCGCGAGCAGTGGGCCGACCCGTCCCTCGATCCTTTCGGATCTGGGATCCTCGCGGATCCCTCGCGGGCCTAGCAGGCCCGCCATACCACGACCCCCCCGTGCAATGGGGTCAGCTAGCCCTGAAAAGGGCTGGAACGTTAGCCGTCGACGTTGACGCCAGCTACTCCAGAGGAGCAATCAATGATGCGTCATCGCCCACGTTGCCCAGGGTGCACCGCGAGGAGGTGTTCCGTCGCACCCCACCTTTTTTTTTTTTTTTGTTCAGGCAGGAAAAAATGTACCTCATCCGCATACCGCGCGGCGCGGGGACGCCGCGCGGTTATGTGGGGCTCTCACCACACTAAAACAACCTGCCGTGTGCCATACACCGCGACTTAGTGAGTGGACCGTCGGAAATACTTCGCACTCATCGACGGAACACCCAAGCGCTGGCCCGCAAAGGTGCGGTGCGGGCCCGACTTCTAGGCGATGTCCAGGCACACCGGGACATCACCCCTTCGCGGGGGGCTCTACTGCGGGTGGAGGGCAAGCCCCGTCCCATCCACCCGCGGCCTCACTACGGCGGCATGAGGCGCAGAAATGCGCGTGCACGCCGCCCAGTTCGCCGGCGGCGGATCGGATCCGCGAGGCCGTCTGCCTCTCTGATCCTCTCCGCCGCCTCCTTCTGCGAGATGACTGCCTCGCAGAAAGACGCGACCGCGGTAAAACTCCTCTCGCTGCGTGCCATGGAGCGCAGGATGGCCGGCAGCGAGAGGTCGACTCCCACTACTGCCACGAGATCACGGCGCTCCACCGCCCAGGCCGGACAAGCCTCGAGCGTGTGTTGCGCCGTGTCCTCGCGGCAGGGACAGTGATGGCAGGCGGGACTCGATTCCCTCCTAGCGACCGAGTACAGATACTTTCCAAAGCAGCCGTGATCGGAAAGCATCTGAGTCAGTCGGAAGGAAAGGGTCCTGTGCTGCCTCTCTGTCCACTCGACAATGACCGGCTGGAGCGCCGCCACGGTGCGATGACCTGCACTCGGGGACTCCAGCCGGGACGACCACTTAGCCATGATGGCTTGGCGGGCGGCATCTCGCCACCCGCGAACGTCCTCGGGCGGAGGCCGACTGCCACTCTCTGCCCGATGTTGTGTCGTCTGCCGATATACTTCGGCGAGCACTTCCGCCTCTAGATCCCACGGGGGGGTTCCGGCCAATGCGCAGGCCGCCTCTGTCGAAACAGTGCGGTACCCGCGTATGGCCCTGACCGCCACGATGCGTTGGGCCCGCAAGAGACCGGGCCTATTGCGGGCGGTCAGGGCGTCCGCCCACACCGGTGCGCCGTACAGCGCCATCGACCGGATCACCCCGGTATACAACCGTCGGCACCCGATACTGGCTCCGCCCAGGTTTGGCAAAAGCCTCCCCAGGGCGGATGCGGCGCCGACGAGTTTCGGGGCGAGCCTACGGAAGTGCTCGTCGAAGTGCCACCTTGAGTCGATATACAGGCCCAGATACTTTATCTGGGCCCCCACTGGTACGAGGACCGACCGGATCTCGATCGAGGCGCGGGGCGGCGGGCGGCGATAAGGCCCGTGGAAGAGCACGGCCTCCGTCTTCTCCACCGCCACCCGCAGGCCCAACGCCTCGATCCGTCCGACCACCTGGGAGACACCCACGGTGGCGAGGTGCGCCGCCTCCTCGAAACTTTCCCCCGGGGCCGTGACGAGAGTGTCATCCGCGTAGCAGATGACACCCAGCCCGGGAGGAAAGACTCCGCGGAGGACCCAATCATAGCCGATGTTCCACAGGAGCGGCCCTAAGACCGACCCCTGAGGAACACCGCACGACACGGGTCGCTGCAGCACACGTCCGTCGCAGTCCTCGTACAAGACGCGTCTCTCCTGCAGATAGTCCGCCACCAGCTGCCTCAGATAGACGGGCACCCCGTGATATCGGAGCGCCTCCCTGATGCAGCTGAATGGCAGACTATTGAATGCGTTGGCGATGTCCAACGACACCGCCAACAACACTCCGCCGCGGCTCACCACCTCTTCGGCGGCAGCCCTCAAATGCAGAATTGCATCAACCGTCGAACGCCCCGTTCGGAAACCGAATTGGGCATCCGACAGGTCGGGCCCCACTGTAGTGAGGTGCTCGACGATTCGGGTAGCGAGAATTTTCTCGAACAACTTACCCGCCTCGTCGAGCAACACTATGGGCCTGAAGGCTGCGGCCGAATCGGTGGGCCGTCCAGGCTTCTGCAGGAGTACCAGCTTCCCGCTTTTCCAGCAGTCAGGGAACCGTCCGGACGCTAGGCAGGCGTCCAGCAGTTCCCTGAAGCGGTCCTCCATGTGGTCGAGGGCCAGGGCCAACACGCGGGCAGGTATCCCGTCAGGCCCAGGGGCGGTGTTCTTCGAACGGATTCGAAGGGCAGCCACCCCCACCTCCGTCTCCGTGACGGGCGGAACATCCTCCTCCACTACCACCTCGTCCTCGGCCAAAGAGGCCATGGACGGGGGCGTGTGCTCCGCCCGATCCGGGAAGAGGCCCTCGACCACTTCCGCTAGGAAGCTGGGCTGGAGAGTCTCGGTAAGGGGGGGGCCCTGCGCGCGGAGCTTATTACGCACCGCGCGGTATGGGCGACCCCAGGGGTCACGGTCGAGACCCTCCAGCATTTCCATTCTACTGCGCTCCTTGGCAGCATCTATGGCCCGCTTGAAGGTGTTTTCGGCCTCCTTCGACAACTCCCTCAAGCGGACAACCTCTGGGTGTTGGGCGTCTCTGTAACGCCCACGGCTTCGGGTGACGGCCCTCTTGGCGCGGTTAGAGGCCGCGCGAAGGGACGCCAGCTCTTGGGACCACCAGTAGACCTCCGTCTTTGGAGGCCTACGACCGACCCGGTGCATGGCCGCGTCGCAAACCGCAGTTAGCGAGTCGCGAAAGCGGCCTGCACCGACGTCCACCCCCTCAGACGGAGGTGGCAGAGACAGCCACGCTTGCACGATGGCTGCCTCCGCTAATTGGTCCCTATCGAGACTACCCAAAGCCCACCGCTTAAAAGGTGAGGTGCTGCCAACCCTGTGACCCCTACTGGCGTCCTGCGACCGAGAGAGCTCAAAACGGATGTATTGATGGTCCGAGTTGGTCGTCTCGTCGTTCAGGACACGCCAGTTCCTTACCCGTGTGGCAAGCGTGGGGGTAGCGAACGAAAGGTCCACTATCGACCCCCCCCACGACTTGACACACGTATAGGTGGTGCCCCTGTTAAGGAGACAGAGGCCCACCGAGTCCGCCCACTCCAACACGACGTCGCCGCGGCCGCTGGTCCTGGAGGACCCCCACGCCTCAGACCAGGCGTTGAAGTCCCCCATTACCAGCACGTGACCCGAGGTCACCTGCCGCATCGAGGACTCCAGTCTAAAGATGAAGTCCCCGAAATCGCTCAGCCTCCGGTTGGGGGAGAAGTAAACACCGTAAACGGTGATACCCCCCCATGCGGCAGCAACAAATCCCGGACCCTTGTCTCTTGGTGACAAGGGGGGGAGTTGAAGCGCCGTGGAGGCGACGATTGCCACGTTTCCGTCCACCGAGTACGAACCGACCCAATTCGGGCGGTTCGGGATGATGTACGGATCCGCGGCTACGGCAAGGCCTATTGACCACTGCGCCATGTTTTGCAGGAGGAGGTCCTGCGCACGGCGACAGTGGTTCAGGTTCACCTGGAGGATGTTGCAGTCACGGTCCATTATTGGGCGGTGGCTACTACATCCTCCTCCATGCGTGTCGGCGGCGACGGCGACGGCGTCGCACCCCACCTAACCTAACCTAACCTAACCTAACCTAACCTAACCTAACCTTGCCGTCGTCTCATTCGCTGAGACAGTCATGACGGCAAAACGAGAGACGCTCAGAGAGAGGGAACGTAGCGGTTTGACGCTTCCTCCTCGCCGGCCCACAGCGTCGGGGCGGCGGCGTATGCAGTACGCCAGCCGCCTGGCCTTGGAAGGAGGATCGGGGGATCCACCGACCTAATAATGGCCCCGCGATGTGGCGCCCCTAGTGTTCAGGGGGCGCTTACATGTGACGTTACAGGGGAAGGGCATTGGCCTAACCCCTGGGAGTCGAGCCCGCTCGTTGGGCAACGCCGGCCGGATCGCAGTGAGCAAACGCCTGCCTATCCTGTGATCTGACCTGAAGGCGATGAAGTGGACATCGTGAGGTTTAGTGGGTATGCCCCGAAGAGGTGAGTCCCACATACGGCCTCCAGATACCCCCCATATCGGAGGTAGCATGCCTAATAGCATTCCTCACGTAAAAAAAAAAAAAAAAAAAAAAAAACCTAACCTGGGGGGGGCGGGCCCCCGTAAGTGAGCTGTGAGTACGTCCTTGTCGTCCGGCCCTGGACCCCGACCTGACCACCGTAACGGAGTGGCAGGCGGGTGACCGAATCTCTGGCTCGATACTTGAGGGGCATTTAGAGCGATCAGTTACTTCTGAGCTTGCGGTACTTTTCAGTACCAACAAAACGGTGCTTCTCAGCGCCAATACGGTTAGAGGTCGTCTGACATCGGAAACGATGTCTGACGAGTGTTCTGGCCCTCAGGGGGCGGGGAGTGGGACTGAGAGGTCCCGCTCTCCTCTCCGAGGTGCGCGTGACCCTAAGGGGGCGGGGAAAGGGGCCGAAAGGCCCCGATCTCCCCTCCTGGGGGCTTTTAACCCTGAGGGGTCGGGGAGAGGGACCGAAAGGTCTCAATCCTCCCTCCCAGGGGTTTGCAAGGAGGCGCGCGTCCTACTGCCTCGTCTAGGCGCTAGGACGCAAACTCTGTCGGAGTCTTCTACCGACACCAGCGTCGGCACGGTGGTGTCTGTCGACTCGCGGCCGTCCTCCCCGGGCAGACTTTGGCGGAAACGCTTAAACTCTGCGTCGGACGGGGACTGCTCCGAGTCGGGAGACCGTGTGGATGCCGCTGAGGTCGGTGGCAAGAAACTGCGCGGTCGTCCCCCGACCACAGGCCAGTATGTCGGCCTGGCGAAAGCCAAGGCCGAGCTCAACCTGGCCAAGGAGCGAGAGCTCCAACTTCGGGCAGAGGAGGAACTGGCGGAGGAGCTGCGGCAGCAGAAGGAGTCATTCCTTCTAAAACCGCACAAACCGCAAACCGAGTCGACCGTGTCAGCTGCTCACCTTCGGGCTGAGGAGTTGACGCAAGCCATAGAGGCAGCCGTAGGGACCGTTCAGACGGTGGCGAAGAAATCGTCCCGTCTGAAGGGTCAATATGTGCGGGACCTCAATCTCGCGGCAAGCTCCATCCTGGAGTACGCTCGCGAGTTGAGGTCTCGCACAGAGTCGGACGAGGTGGCCAGGCTTCAGGCCGAGCTGGTCACCCTCCGTGCCGAAATAGGAGTTTTGAGGGAGCGGGCGGACTCGGCTCCCCTCACTATGAGTCGCGACGAGATCGCGTTCATGGTCGACGCGCGGCTCGAGGGGATACAGGACCGCCTGTTACCCGAAAAACGGCTCCGTCCTCCGCTTCAGGCGGACATTCGGAATGCCGCCGCTGCTGCCTCCGCATCCTCTTCTGCCATAGGCGTAGAAGAGTCAGCGCTCCCCGCGTCGGCGCCCACCGCACCCCCCGCGTCTAAGGCCAAGGCTAAGGCCAAGGCCAAGGCCGCTCGCGGGGCGACACCTGTGGTGGCCACACCTGCGGCATCTACGCCTAAGCAGGCGCCACCTAAGGTGGCCAAACCCGCGGCGTCCGTGCCTGAGCAGGCACAACCTTCGAGGTTGCCTTCAACCTCGGAGACTGCCCCAGGCAACAAAAAAAAGAAAACGAGGAAGAGTGCTGCTGCCAAACAGGCAGCTGCTGCTCACCAACCTCGTCCGCTGCCACCTCCCCCCTCGTCGATGGACGAGGGATGGACTCTGGTGGCCAAGCGGGGCCCCACTAAGCCGGCAGCGAAACCCGCTCCGGCTGTGGCCCCAAAAAAGGCGAGCCCTAAACTCCGCCCCCCGCGAACGGCTGCAGTGGTCATCACCCTGCAGCCTGGCGCGGTGGAGCAGGGCGCAACATATGCGGCCGTCCTTGCGGAGGCGGAAAAATCCATCGATCTCAAAGGCCTAGGGATCGATGGTGTCCGCTTCCGCAAGGCGGCGACGGGGGCACGGATCCTCGAGGTGGCTGGCGCCGGTAACGCCGAAAAGGCGAACGGGCTAGCCACCGAGCTCAAAAAAGTTTTGGGCGACGTGGTCCGCGTATCTCGACCGGAAAAATGTGCAGAACTGCGCATTTCCGGGCTGGATGACGCGGCCACTAAAGCGAAAGTGGCATCGGCCATAGCAGCCGAGGGAGGGTGTGTCACAGAGGCCGTAAAGGTTGGCGAGATCAATCGCCCACCTGGTAGGCTGGGGTCGGTCTGGGTTAAGTGCCCTACCGCCGCAGCCCAAAGGGTGACCGATGGTCGCCGAATCTTGGTCGGGTGGTCGGTCGTCCGACCAACACTCCTAGAGCCCAGACAGCAGCGGTGCTTCCGCTGTCTGGAACCGGGCCACATCGGAGTGAAGTGCACTGTGGGCATCGACCGCAGTGGGCTTTGCTTCAACTGCGGTAAGCCCGGCCATGCGGCCGCAGCGTGCACTGCCGAACCCCACTGTCCGATATGCGCGGCAGGGGGCAAGGCGTCTGGTCACCGGCTGGGCAGCAAAGACTGCGCAGCGGGTGACCAGAAGCGGGGCAAGCGACCCCAGGGACGGCAGGCGGCGAAGGGTGGCCCCGTGGCGCCCTCGCAGTCTGTCGATCTCTCGCAGACCGAGGAGGCGATGGATACGGCCCACTCATAAATGGCGACTATCTCCTTCCTGCAGGCGAACATCAACCACTGCGTCGGAGCTCAGGACAATTTGTTCCAGTGCATGGCGCAGTGGCAGGCGTCGGTTACGGTGATCTCCGATCCGTACTACGTTCGCCCCCGCGACGACTGGGCGAGTGACCTCGACGGCACAGTTGCGATCGTTACGCAACTGCACGTCCCCGGCTCCGCTCCCTTCGAGAAGGTCTTGAGGGGCCGGGGATGTGTGACGGTCACCTTAGGCGGCATCGCAGTGATCGGGGTGTACTGCCCTCCCAGCAAAACCCTCGCCGACTTCGAGCAACTGCTCTTAGAAATCGGGGGTATGGTGGAAGGGGTGCACCCCGCTCATGTCGTGATTGCCGGAGACTTCAACGCACACTCGCGTGCTTGGGGATCACCGGACACCGACGATAGAGGAGAAGCGTTGGAAGAGTGGGCGGTGTCTACTGGCGTGGTGCTCCTCAACAGGGGGACGGTGAACACGTTCGTAGGGCCCCAAGGAGGCACATCGATTATAGACCTGACGTTCGCCAGCCCCGCGCTGGCACGCAGGGCGCGTAACTGGAGAGTCTTCGAGGGAGAGGAGAACTTGTCCGATCACCGATATATTCGGTTCGACATTTCCTCCTCGCCCGCGACGGCTGCATGGTCAAGTAATCGTCCCCTTAGCGGAGAGAATCCGCGCTGGCGAGTAGCCACGCTGGATCGGGAGCTGGCTATCGAGGCGGCCATCGTGGAACGGTGGGCTAGTGCCGGCACTACCCATCTGGACGTGGACGCAAAATCGGAGCAGCTCCAGGATTCGCTGACTCGCGTCTGTGACGCGGCTATGAGTAGGGCAAGGCCGGTTCCTCCTCGGAGACAGGTGTACTGGTGGCGCCCGCACCTCGCTGAGCTTCGGCAAGCGAGCTGGGCATCGCAACGCCGGTACACTCGTGCCCGGGGAAGACGGGTTAGGGACCTGGTCTTGGAAGCGGAGCTTCGCGCTGCGTGGCAGGCCGCCCGTGCGGTCTACAGCGCAGCGATCAAGTCGGCTAAGGAGGAGGCCTGGAGGGAGTGGCTTGAGACACTGGACAGAGATCCATGGGGGCGGCCATACAAGGTCATGAGCCACAAGCTCCGACCGTGGGCGCCCCCACTCACCAGGTCTCTGGAGCCCTCGTTCGTAGGACAAGTGGTCAGCACCCTATTTCCGGCGGCAGTCGAATGGGTCCCTCCGACCATGTCGTCACGTAACCAGGAGCCAACAGCGGCGGAGGTCATTCCTCCCGTGTCCGAGGAGGAACTGGAGGTGGCCGTTCTGCGACTCAAGGCGAAGAACGGCGCCCCAGGCCCGGACGGAGTACCTGGACGGCTGATCACCTCGGTGATGCCGATTATCGGGGAGGATACGCGATCCCTCATGACGGAATGTCTGACGGGGGGGAGATTCCCGCGTACTTGGAAGATCGGGAAGCTCGTTCTTCTCGGTAAGAACGGCCGCCCAAAAGAGTCACCGTCGGCCTACCGCCCGATAGTACTGCTTGACGAGATGAGCAAGCTGTTCGAGCGGGTGATCACTGCTCGTCTCGTCAAGCACCTGGAGGGGGTAGGACCAGACTTGCACGACGGTCAATTTGGTTTTCGCCGCGGGAGGTCAACCCTAGATGCCATTTCGCACTTGCGGGAACGCGTGGGGGAGGCAGTCGACCAGGGAGAAGTGGTCCTTGCGGTCTCGCTGGATATCGCGAATGCGTTTAACACGCTTCCTTGGGCGACTGTCGCGGAGGCACTTAGGTACCACAAGGTTCCCGAGTACCTTAGGCAAGTGCTCGGGGACTACTTCGTCGGGCGCGCGATCGCGTATCCGTCGCGCGATCGGCTCGTCCGGCGAGAGATGTCATGCGGTGTTCCGCAGGGGTCGGTCCTCGGGCCTCTCCTGTGGAACATCGGATTCGACTGGGTCCTGCGCGGTGCAAATCTCCGGGGAGTTGGTATACTTTGTTATGCCGACGATACCCTGGTCACCGCGCGGGCCCCCAATTTTCGCGATGCGGCGGTGCTGGCCACGGCTGGTGTGGCGCAAGTAGTGCGCCGCATCAAGGCGTTAGGGCTCCGGGTGGCTCTCGAAAAATCTGAGGCTCTGTTTTTCCACGGGCCTCGGAGACCTCCACCTGTAGGCGCAAAAATCGTGGTAGGGGGCACCTCCATCGCTGTCGGGTCGAGGATGAAGTATTTAGGACTCGTTCTCGACAGTCGGTGGGGGTTTGTGGAGCACTTTCGGCAACTGGCTCCGAAACTTTTAGCCTACGCCGGAATGCTCGCAAGGCTCCTCCCCAACAAAGGGGGACCGGGTAGTGCGTGCCGTCGCCTGTACGACGGAGTGTTGCGTTCGAAAGCACTGTACGGTGCGCCGATATGGGCAGATGCTCTGAGCGCTCAGAATATGGTCTTGCTGCGGCGCCCGCAGCGAGCCATAGCGCAAAGAGCGGCTCGGGCGTACTGTACGGTGTCGTACGAGGCGGCTTGCGCAATCGCAGCCAGTCTACCGTGGGATCTCGAGGCGGGGGTACTGTCGCAGGTTTACCGGCGAAGTACTCTGGTACGCAGGGGCGGGGGTTGGCCAACCATGGAGGAGATCGGAACTTGGAGAGCGCAAGCTCGCGACGTTCTCTTCGAAAGGTGGTCGACCCGACTAGAGGGGTCCGCGGTGGGGAAGGAACTGGTTTCGGCCATCCAACCCATTCTGCGGCCCTACGTCGAAAGGCGGCACGGGACTCTAACGTTCCACCTTACACAACTCTTAACGGGGCACGGCTGCTTCGGGAAGTACTTGTGGGAGGTGGTCGGCATCGAGCCGGAGCCTACGTGTCGCCACTGTAGCGGTGGGGCTGTGGACACGGCGGAGCATACGCGCGTCGTGTGCACGGCTTGGAGCGGGGAGCGTTCGGCTCTAGTAGGTAAGATAGGACAAGACCTCTCGCTGCCGGCCGTGGTTCGCGCCATGGTCGACAGCGAAGAGGGCTGGGCCGCCGTCGTCTCATTCGCTGAGACAGTCATGACGGCAAAACGAGAGACGCTCAGAGAGAGGGAGCGTAGCGGTTTGACGCTTCCTCCTCGTCGGCCCACAGCGTCGGGGCGGCGGCGTATGCAGTACGCCAGCCGCCTGGCCTTGGAAAGAGGATCGGGGGATCCACCGACCTAATAATGGCCCCGCGATGTGGCGCCCCTAGTGTTCAGGGGGCGCTAACATGTGACGTTACAGGGGAAGGGCACTGGCCCAACCCCTGGGAGTCGAGCCCGCTCGCTGGGCAACGCCGGCCGGATCGCAGTGAGCAAACGCCTGCCTATCCTGTGATCTGACCTGAAGGCGATGAAGTGGACATCGTGAGGTTTAGTGGGTATGCCCCGAAGAGGTGAGTCCCACATACGGCCTCCAGATACCCCCCATATCGGAGGTAGCATGCCTAATAGCATTCCTCACGTAAAAAAAAAAAAAAAAAAAACGGAACACCCAAGCGCTGGCCCGCAAAGGTGCGGTGCGGGCCCGTCTTCTAGGCGATGTCCAGGCACACCGGGACATCACCCCTTCGCGGGGGACTCTACTGCGGATGGAGGGCAAGCCCCGTCCCATCCACCCGCGGCCTCACTACGGCGGCATGAGGCGCAGAAATGCGCGTGCACGCCGCCCAGTTCGCCGGCGGCGGATCGGATCCGCGAGGCCGTCTGCCTCTCTGATCCTCTCCGCCGCCTCCTTCTGCGAGATGACTGCCTCGCAGAAAGACGCGACCGCGGTAAAACTCCTCTCGCTGCGTGCCATGGAGCGCAGGATGGCCGGCAGCGAGAGGTCGACTCCCACTGCTGCCACGAGATCACGGCGCTCCACCGCCCAGGCCGGACAAGCCTCGAGCGTGTGTTGCGCCGTGTCCTCGCGGCAGGGACAGTGATGGCAGGCGGGACTCGATTCCCTCCTAGCGACCGAGTACAGATACTTTCCGAAGCAGCCGTGCTCGGAAAGCATCTGAGTCAGTCGGAAGGAAAGGGTCCCGTGCTGTCTCTCCGTCCACTCGACAATGACCGGCTGGAGCGCCGCCACGGTGCGATGACCAGCACTCGGGGACTCCAGCCGGGACGACCACTTAGCCATGATGGCTTGGCGGGCGGCATCTCGCCACCCGCGAACGTCCTCGGGCGGAGGCCGACTGCCACTCTCCGCCCGATGTTGTGTCGTCTGCCGATATACTTCGGCGAGCACTTCCGCCTCTAGATCCCACGGGGGGGTTCCGGCCAATGCGCAGGCCGCCTCTGTCGACACAGTGCGGTACCCGCGTATGGCCCTGACCGCCACGATGCGTTGGGCCCGCAAGAGACCGGGCCTATTGCGGGCGGTCAGGGCGTCCGCCCACACCGGTGCGCCGTACAGCGCCATCGACCGGATCACCCCGGTATACAACCGTCGGCACCCGATACTGGCTCCGCCCAGGTTTGGCAAAAGCCTCCCCAGGGCGGATGCGGCGCCGACGAGTTTCGGGGCGAGCCTACGGAAGTGCTCGTCGAAGTGCCACCTTGAGTCGATATACAGGCCCAGATACTTTATCTGGGCCCCCACTGGTACGAGGACCGACCGGATCTCGATCGAGGCGCGGGGCGGCGGGCGGCGATAAGGCCCGTGGAAGAGCACGGCCTCCGTCTTCTCCACCGCCACCCGCAGGCCCAACGCCTCGATCCGTCCGACCACCTGGGAGACACCCACGGTGGCGAGGTGCGCCGCCTCCTCGAAACTTTCCCCCGGGGCCGTGACGAGAGTGTCATCCGCGTAGCAGATGACACCCAGCCCGGGAGGAAAGACTCCGCGGAGGACCCAATCATAGCCGATGTTCCACAGGAGCGGCCCTAAGACCGACCCCTGAGGAACACCGCACGACACGGGTCGCTGCAGCACACGTCCGTCGCAGTCCTCGTACAACACACGCCTCTCCTGCAGATAGTCCGCCACTAGCCGCCTCAGGTAGACGGGCACCCCGTGATAGCGGAGTGCCTCCCCGATGCAGCTGAATGGCAGACTATTGAATGCGTTGGCGATGTCCAGCGACACCGCCAACAGCACTCCGCCGCGGCTCACCACCTCCTCGGAAGCAGCCCTCAGACGCAAGATTGCGTCGATCGTCGAACGCCCCACTCGAAAACCGAATTGGGCGTCCGACAGATCCGGCCCCACTGTAGTGAGGTGCTCGACGATGCGGGCAGCGAGAATTCTCTCGAATAACTTGCCCGCCTCGTCGAGCAACACTATGGGCCTGAAGGCTGCAGCCGAATTGGTGGGCCGTCCAGGCTTCTGCAGGAGCACCAGCTTCCCGCTTTTCCAGCAGTCAGGGAACCGTCCGGACACTAGGCAGGCGTCCAGCAGTTCCCTGAGGCGGTCCTCCATGTGGTCGAGGGCCAGGGCCAACACACGGGCAGGGACCCCGTCAGGCCCGGGAGCGGTGTTCTTCGAACGGATTCGAAGAACAGCCACCCCCACCTCCGCCTCCGTGACGGGCGGAACATCCTCCTGCACTACCCCCTCGTCCTCGGCAAGAACAGCCATGGACGGGGGCGTATGCTCCGCCCGATCCGGGAAAAGGCCCTCGACCACTTCCGCCAGGAAGCTGGGCTGGAGAGTCTCCGTAAGGGGGGGGCCCTGCGCGCGGAGCTTATCACGCGCCGCGCGGTACGGGCGACCCCAGGGATCACTGTCTAGACTCTCCAGCATCTCGGCTCTGCTGCGCTCCTTGGCAGCATCTATGGCCCGCTTGAAGGTGATTTCGGCCTCCCTGGCCAACTCCCTCAAGCGGACAACCTCTGGGTGTTGGGCGTCTCTGTGACGCCCACGGCTTCGGGTGACGGCCCTCTTGGCGCGGTTAGAGGCCGCGCGGAGGGCCGCCAGCTCCTGGGACCACCAGTAGACCTCCGTCTTTGGAGGCCGACGTCCGACCCGGTGCATGGCCGCGTCGCAAACTGCGGTCAGCGACTCGCGAAAGCGGCCCGCACCGACGTCCACCCCCTCAGTCGGAGGTGGCAAAGACAGCCACGCTTGCACGATGGCTGCCTCCGCTAATTGGTCCCTGTCGAGACTACCCAAAGCCCACCGCTTAAAAGGTGAGATGCTGCCAACCCTGTGACCCCTACTGGCGTCCCGCGATCGAGACAACTCGAATCGGATGTACTGGTGATCCGACCCAGTTGTCTCGTCGTTCAGGACACGCCAGTTCCTTACACGTGTAGCAAGCGCGGGGGTAGTGAACGAAAGGTCCACTATCGACCGCCCCCACGGCTTGATACACGTGGCGGTGGTGCCTCTGTTTAGGAGACAGAGACCCACCGAGTCTGCCCACTCTGTTACGACGTCGCCGCGGCCGCTAGTCTCGGAGGACCCCCACGCCGTAGACCAGGCGTTGAAGTCCCCCATGACCAGCACGTGACCTGAGGTCACTTGCCGCATCGAGGTTTCCAGTCGGAAGATGAATTCCTCGAAATCGCTCAACCTCCGGTTGGGGGAGAAGTAAACACCGTAAACGGTGATACCTCCCCAGTCGGCAGCGACATATCCCGGACCCTTGTCTCTTAGCGACAAGGGGGGGAAATGAAGCGCCGTGGAGGCGACGATTGCCACGTTTCCGTCCACCGAAAATGAACCGACCCAATTGGGGCGGTTCGGGACGATGTACGGATCCGCGGCTACGGCAAGGCCTATCGACCACTGCGCCATGTTTTGCAGGAGGAGGTCCTGCGCACCGGCGCAGTGGTTCAGGTTCACTTGAAGGATGTTGCAGTCACGGTCCATTAATGGATCTCGACTACAACATCCTCCTCCATGTGCAACGGCGACGACGATGGTGGCACAGCACCACTGGGAGCGGCCTCGGCCGATCGACCAGCTCCCAGCTGTGGCCCGGAAGCCGAGATGCGGGGCTGCTTGCAGCCCTCACGGCCCAGCATGTGGTTTGCGGGCAGATTGCCCGCGGCACACGCCGGGCAGCGAGGGGCGGCAGAGCATTCCGCCGCTTTGTGCCCCGGTTGACCGCAGCGGAAGCACAATCCGCTGCAGTCAAAGCAGCTTGTGCACTTTGGGCGAGCGTGCCCAGGTGCCATACATTTGAAGCACCTCATGGGCCGGCTCGCCAGGACCGTGACCCTGGCTGAAATCCAGCCCACGAGGAGTCTTCCTGCGTCGGCCAAGACCTTGACCGACGCCACCGGGCAGCTCGCCCAAACCGCTCCAACGCCACCGGGACCGGGGCGGATGGGGCCCACCCTGACGTGTTCCGGGCTACAATTGGTAGCGGAGGCTATTGCCTCCCGGACATCGTCAGGTGTGGTGAAGTCTGCCAGACCCGAAATGCGCACCTCTGCGCATTTGGTGGGTCTGGCGATCCTTACGCCCTCCACCCCGTCGAAGAGACCCCGCAATTTCTCAGCCACGACGTCGGCCCTCCTCGCACCCTCCTCGCCCGGGAACTCGAGCCGCCCGATAGTACTGCTTGGCGAGATGAGCAAGCTGTTCGAGCGGGTGATCAGTGCTCGTCTCGTCAAGCACCTGGAGGGGGTAGGACCAGACTTGCACGACGGTCAATTTGGTTTTCGCCGCGGGAGGTCAACCCTAGATGCCATTTCGCACTTGCGGGAACGCGTGGGGGAGGCAGTCGACCAGGGAGAAGTGGTCCTTGCGGTCTCGCTGGATATCGCGAATGCGTTTAACACGCTTCCTTGGGCGACTGTCGCGGAGGCACTTAGGTACCACAAGGTTCCCGAGTACCTTAGGCAAGTGCTCGGGGACTACTTCGTCGGGCGCGCGATCGCGTATCCGTCGCGCGATCGGCTCGTCCGGCGAGAGATGTCATGCGGTGTTCCACAGGGGTCGGTCCTCGGGCCTCTCCTGTGGAACATCGGATTCGACTGGGTCCTGCGCGGTGCAAATCTCCGGGGAGTTGGTATACTTTGTTATGCCGACGATACCCTGGTCACCGCGCGGGCCCCCAATTTTCGCGATGCGGCGGTGCTGGCCACGGCTGGTGTGGCGCAAGTAGTGCGCCGCATCAAGGCGTTAGGGCTCCGGGTGGCTCTCGAAAAATCTGAGGCTCTGTTTTTCCACGGGCCTCGGAGACCTCCACCTGTAGGCGCAAAAATCGTGGTAGGGGGCACCTCCATCGCTGTCGGGTCGAGGATGAAGTATTTAGGACTCGTTCTCGACAGTCGGTGGGGGTTTGTGGAGCACTTTCGGCAACTGGCTCCGAAACTTTTAGCCTACGCCGGAATGCTCGCAAGGCTCCTCCCCAACAAAGGGGGACCGGGTAGTGCGTGCCGTCGCCTGTACGACGGAGTGTTGCGTTCGAAAGCACTGTACGGTGCGCCGATATGGGCAGATGCTCTGAGCGCTCAGAATATGGTCTTGCTGCGGCGCCCGCAGCGAGCCATAGCGCAAAGAGCGGCTCGGGCGTACTGTACGGTGTCGTACGAGGCGGCTTGCGCAATCGCAGCCAGTCTACCGTGGGATCTCGAGGCGGGGGTACTGTCGCAGGTTTACCGGCGAAGTACTCTGGTACGCAGGGGCGGGGGTTGGCCAACCATGGAGGAGATCGGAACTTGGAGAGCGCAAGCTCGCGACGTTCTCTTCGAAAGGTGGTCGACCCGACTAGAGGGGTCCGCGGTGGGGAAGGAACTGGTTTCGGCCATCCAACCCATTCTGCGGCCCTACGTCGAAAGGCGGCACGGGACTCTAACGTTCCACCTTACACAACTCTTAACGGGGCACGGCTGCTTCGGGAAGTACTTGTGGGAGGTGGTCGGCATCGAGCCGGAGCCTACGTGTCGCCACTGTAACGGTGGGGCTGTGGACACGGCGGAGCATACGCGCGTCGTGTGCACGGCTTGGAGCGGGGAGCGTTCGGCTCTAATAGGTAGGATAGGACAAGACCTCTCGCTGCCGGCCGTGGTTCGCGCCATGGTCGACAGCGAAGAGGGCTGGGCCGCCGTCGTCTCATTCGCTGAGACAGTCATGACGGCAAAACGAGAGACGCTCAGAGAGAGGGAACGTAGCGGTTTGACGCTTCCTCCTCGCCGGCCCACAGCGTCGGGGCGGCGGCGTATGCAGTACGCCAGCCGCCTGGCCTTGGAAGGAGGATCGGGGGATCCACCGACCTAATAATGGCCCCGCGATGTGGCGCCCCTAGTGTTCAGGGGGCGCTAACATGTGACGTTACAGGGGAAGGGCATTGGCCCAACCCCTGGGAGTCGAGCCCGCTCGTTGGGCAACGCCGGCCGGATCGCAGTGAGCAAACGCCTGCCTATCCTGTGATCTGACCTGAAGGCGATGAAGTGGACATCGTGAGGTTTAGTGGGTATGCCCCGAAGAGGTGAGTCCCACATACGGCCTCCAGATACCCCCCATATCGGAGGTAGCATGCCTAATAGCATTCCTCACGTAAAAAAAAAAAAAAAAAAAAAAAAAAAAAAAAAACCTAACCTAACCTGGGGCGGGCCCCCGTAAGTGAGCTTTGAGTACGTCCTTGTCGTCCGGCCCTGGACCCCGACCTGACCACCGTAACGGAGTGGCAGGCGGGTGACCGAATCTCTGGCTCGATACTTGAGGGGCATTTAGAGCGAGCAGTTACTTCTGCGCTTAAGGCACTTTTCAGTGCCAAACCACGGTGCTTTTCAGCGCCAACAAGGTTAGTGGACGTCAAGCATCGGAAACGATGTCTGACGGGTGTTCTGGCCCTCCGGGGGCGGGAAGTGGGACTGAGAGGTCCCGCTCTCCTCTCCGAGGTCCGTGCGACCCTAAGGGAGCGGGGAAAGGGGCCGAAAGGCCCCGATCTCCCTTCCTGGGGGCTTCTAACCCTGAGGGGTCGGGGAGAGGGACCGAAAGGTCTCAATCCTCCCTTCCAGGGGTTTGCAAGGAGGCGCGCGTCCTACTGCCTCGTCTAGGCTCTAGGACGCAAACTCTTTCCGAGTCGTCCACCGACACCAGCGTTGGCACGGTGGCGTCTGTCGACTCGCGGCCGTCCTCCCCGGGCAGACTTTGGCGGAAACGCGCAAACTCTGCATCGGACGGGGACTGCTCCGAGTCGGGAGACCGTGTGGCTGCCGCTGAGGCCGGTGGCAAAAAACTGCGTGGTCGTCCCCCGACCACAGGCCAGTATGTCGGCCTGGCGAAAGCCAAGGCCGAGCTCAACCTGGCCAAGGAGCGTGAGCTCCAACTTCGGGCGGAGGAGGAA
This sequence comes from Cybosia mesomella, assembly GCA_946251805.1. Classification (NCBI taxonomy): domain Eukaryota; kingdom Metazoa; phylum Arthropoda; class Insecta; order Lepidoptera; family Erebidae; genus Cybosia; species Cybosia mesomella. The sequence continues at coordinate 13,395,077 of OX276418.1, read as the reverse complement.
CTGGCGGAGGAGCTGCGGCAACAGAAGGAGTCTTTTCTTTTGAAACCGCACAAACCGCACAACGAGGCGACCGTGTCATCTGCTCACCTTCGGGCTGAGGAGTTGACGCAAGCCATAGAGGCTGCAGTAGGGACCGTTCAGACGGTGGCGAAGAAGTCGTCCCGTTTGAAGGGTCAATATGTGCGGGACCTCAATCTCGCGGCAAGCTCTATCTTGGAGTACGCCCGCGAGTTGAGGTCTCGCACAGAGACGGACGAGGTGGCCAGGCTTCAGGCCGAGCTGGCCACCCTCCGAGTCGAGATAGGGGTTTTGAGGGAGCGGGCGGAATCGGCTCCCCTCACTATGAGCCGCGACGAGATCGCGTTTATGGTCGACGCGCGGCTCGAGGGGATACAGGACCGCCTGTTGCCCGAAAAACGGCTCCGTCCTCCGCTTCAGGCGGACATACGGAATGTTGCCGCTGCTGCCTCCGCGTCCTCTTCGGCCATAGGCATCGAAGAGCCAGCGCTCCCCGCGTCTGCGCCCACCGCACCCCCCGCGTCTAAGGCCAAGGCTAAGTCCAAGGCCAAGGCCGCACGCGGGGCGACACCTGTGGTGGCCACACCTGAGGCGTCTACGCCTAAGCAGGCACCACCTAAGGTGGCCAAACCCGCGGCGTCCCTGCCTGAGCAGGCACAATCTTCGAGGTTGCCTCCAACCTCGGAGACTGCCCCAGGTGACAATAAAAAAAAGAAGCGGCAAGCGAGGAAGAGCGCTGCTGCCAAACAGGCAGCAGCCGCTCACCAACCTCGCCCGCTGCCACCTCCCCCCTCGTCGACGGATGAGGGATGGACTGTGGTAGCGAAGCGGGGCCCCACCAAGCCGGCAGCGAAATCCGCTCCAGCTGTGGCCCCAAAAAAGAAGAGCCCTAAACTCCGCCCTCCGCGTTCGGCAGCAGTGGTCATCACCCTGCAGCCTAGCGCGGTGGAGCAGGGCGCAACCTATGCGGCCGTCCTTGCGGAGGCGGCAAATTCCATCGATCTCAAAGGCCTAGGGATCGATGGTGTCCGCTTCCGCAGGGCGGCGACGGGGGCACGGATCCTCGAGGTGGCTGGCGCCGGTAACGCTGAAAAGGCGAACGGGCTAGCCACCGAGCTCAAAAAAGTTTTGGGCGACGTGGTCCGCGTGTCCCGACCGGAGAAATGCGCAGAACTGCGCATCTCCGGCCTGGATGATGCGGCCACTAAGGCGAAAGTGGCATCGGCCATTGCAGCCGAGGGAGGGTGTGCCGTAGAGGCCGTAAAGGTTGGCGAGATCAATCGCCCAACTGGTGGGCTGGGGTCGGTTTGGCTTAAGTGCCCTACCGCCGCAGCCCAAAAGGTGACCGATGGTCGCCGAATTTTGGTGGGGTGGTCGGTCGTCCGACCTACACTTTTAGAGCCCAGACAGCAGCGGTGCTTCCGCTGTCTGGAACCGGGCCATATAGGAGTTAAGTGCACTGTGGGCATCGACCGTAGCGGACTGTGTTTCAGCTGCGGGCAGCCTGGCCATAAGGCAGCAGCATGCACTGCCAAACCCCACTGTCCGCTCTGCGCGGCAGGGGGCAAGGCATCTGGTCACCGGCTGGGCAGCAAAGACTGCGCAGCGGGTGACCAGAAGCGGGGCAAGCAACCCCAGGGACGGCAGGCGGCGAAGGGTGGCCCCGTGGCGCCCTCGCAGTCTGTCGATCTCTCGCAGACAGAGGAGGCGATGGATACGGCCCATTCATAAATGGCGACTGTATCCCTCCTGCAGGCGAATATCAACCACTGCGTCGGAATGGGTCAGCGGAGGGGAAGGAACTGGTTTCGGCCATCCAACCCATTCTGCGACGAATTCTACGTCGGAAGGCGGCACGGGACTCTAACGTTCCACCTTACACAACTTCTAACGGGGCACGGTTGCTTCGGGAAGTACTTGTGGGAGGTGGTCGGCTTCGAGCCGGAGCCTACGTGTCGCCACTGTAGCGGTGGAGCTGTGGACACGGCGGAGCATACGCACGTCGTGTGCATGGCTTGGAGCGGGGAGCGTTCGGCTCTAGTAGGTAGGATCGGACAACACCTCCCGTTGACGGCCGTGGTTCGCGCCATGGTCGACAGCGAAGAGGGCTGGGCCGCCGTCGTCTCATTCGCTGAGACAGTCATGACGGCAAAACGAGAGACGCTCAGAGAGAGGGAACGTAGCGGTTTGCGCTTCCTCCTCGCCGGCCCACAGCGTCGGGGCGGCGGTGTATGCAGTACGCCATCCGCCTGGCCTTGGAAGGAGGATCGGGGGATCCACCGACCTAATAATGGCCGCGCGATGTGGCGCCCCTAGTGTTCAGGGGGCGCTTACATGTGACGTTACAGGGGAAGGGCACTGGCCCAACCCCTGGGAGTCGAGCCCGCTCGTTGGGCAACGCCGGCCGGATCGCAGTGAGCAAACGCCTGCCTATCCTGTGATCTGACCTGAAGGCGATGAAGTGGACATCGTGAGGTTTAGTGGGTATGCCCCGAAGAGGTGAGTCCCACATACGGCCTCCAGATACCCCCCATATCGGAGGTAGCATGCCTAATAGCATTCCTCACGTAAAAAAAAAAAAAAAAAACCTAACCTAACCTAACCTAACCTGGGGCCATGGAGGAGATCGGAACTTGGAGAGCGCAAGCTCGCGACGTTCTCTTCGAAAGGTGGTCGACCCGACTAGAGGGGTCCGCGGTGGGGAAGGAACTGGTTTCGGCCATCCAACCCATTCTGCGGCCCTACGTCGAAAGGCGGCACGGGACTCTAACGTTCCACCTTACACAACTCTTAACGGGGCACGGCTGCTTCGGGAAGTACTTGTGGGAGGTGGTCGGCATCGAGCCGGAGCCTACGTGTCGCCACTGCAGCGGTGGGGCTGTGGACACGGCGGAGCATACGCGCGTCGTGTGCACGGCTTGGAGCGGGGAGCGTTCGGCTCTAGTAGGTAGAATAGGACAAGACCTCTCGCTGCCGGCCGTGGTTCGCGCCATGGTCGACAGCGAAGAGGGCTGGGCCGCCGTCGTCTCATTCGCTGAGACAGTCATGACGGCAAAACGAGAGACGCTCAGAGAGAGGGAACGTAGCGGTTTGACGCTTCCTCCTCGCCGGCCCACAGCGTCGGGGCGGCGGCGTATGCAGTACGCCAGCCGCCTGGCCTTGGAAGGAGGATCGGGGGATCCACCGACCTAATAATGGCCCCGCGATGTGGCGCCCCTAGTGTTCAGGGGGCGCTAACATGTGACGTTACAGGGGAAGGGCATTGGCCCAACCCCTGGGAGTCGAGCCCGCTCGTTGGGCAACGCCGGCCGGATCGCAGTGAGCAAACGCCTGCCTATCCTGTGATCTGACCTGAAGGCGATGAAGTGGACATCGTGAGGTTTAGTGGGTATGCCCCGAAGAGGTGAGTCCCACATACGGCCTCCAGATACCCCCCATATCGGAGGTAGCATGCCTAATAGCATTCCTCACGTAAAAAAAAAAAAAAAAACCTAACCTGGGGCGGGCCCCCGTAAGTGAGCTGTGAGTACGTCCTTGTCGTCCGGCCCTGGACCCCGACCTGACCACCGTAACGGAGTGGCAGGCGGGTGACCGAATCTCTGGCTCGATACTTGAGGGGCATTTAGAGCGATCAGTTACTTCTGAGCTTGCGGTACTTTTCAGTACCAACAAAACGGTGCTTCTCAGCGCCAATACGGTTAGAGGTCGTCTGACATCGGAAACGATGTCTGACGAGTGTTCTGGCCCTCAGGGGGCGGGGAGTGGGACCGAGAGGTCCCGCTCTCCTCTCCGAGGTGCGCGTGACCCTAAGGGGGCGGGGAAAGGGGCCGAAAGGCCCCGATCTCCCCTCCTGGGGGCTTTTAACCCTGAGGGGTCGGGGAGAGGGACCGAAAGGTCTCAATCCTCCCTCCCAGGGGTTTGCAAGGAGGCGCGCGTCCTACTGCCTCGTCTAGGCTCTAGGACGCAAACTCTTTCTGAGTCGTCCACCGACACCAGCGTTGGCACGGTGGTGTCTGTCGACTCGCAGCCGTCCTCTTCGGGCAGACTTTGGCGGAAACGCGCAAACTCTGCGTCTGATGGGGATTGCTCCGAGTCGGGAGATGGAGTGGCTGCCGCTGAGGTCGGTGGCAAAAAACAGCGTGGTCGTCCCCCGACTACAGGCCAGTATGTCGGCCTGGCTAAAGCCAAAGCCGAGCTCAACCTGGCCAAGGAGCGAGAGCTCCAACTTCGGGCGGAAGAGGAACTTGCGGAGGAGCTACGGCGGCAGAAGGAGTCATTTCTTCTGCAACCGAGCAAACCGCAACAACAGGCGACAGTGTCATCTGCTCACCTACGGGCTGAGGAGTTGACGCAGGCCATAGAGGCAGCTGTAGGGACCGTTCAGACGGTGGCGAAAAAGTCGTCACGTCTGAAGGGTCAATATGTGCGGGACCTCAATCTCGCGGCAAGCTCCATCCTGGAGTACGCCCGCGAGTTGAGGTCTCGCACAGAGTCGGACGAGGTGGCCAGGCTTCAGGCCGAGCTGGTCACCCTCCGTGCCGAAATAGGAGTTTTGAGGGAGCGGGCGGACTCGGCTCCCCTCACTATGAGTCGCGACGAGATCGCGTTCATGGTCGACGCGCGGCTCGAGGGGATACAGGACCGCCTGTTACCCGAAAAACGGCTCCGTCCTCCGCTTCAGGCGGACATACGGAATGCCGCCGCTGCTGCCTCCGCATCCTCTTCTGCCATAGGCGTAGAAGAGCCAGCGCTCCCCGCGTCGGCGCCCACCGCAACCCCCGCGTCTAAGGCCAAGGCTAAGGCCAAGGCCAAGGCCGCACGCGGGGCGACACCTGTGGTGGCCACACCTGCGGTGTCTACGCCTAAGCAGGCGCCACCTAAGGTGGCCAAACCCGCGGCGTCCGTGCCTGAGCAGGCACAACCTTCGAGGTTGCCTTCAACCTCGGAGACTGCCCCAGGCAATAAAAAAAAGAAGAAGACGAGGAAGAGTGCTGCTGCCAAACAGGCAGCTGCCGCTCAACAACCTCGTCCGCTGCCACCTCCCCCCTCGTCGATGGACGAGGGATGGACTCTGGTGGCCAAGCGGGGCCCCACTAAGCCGGCAGCGAAACCCGCTCCGGCTGTGGCCCCAAAAAAGGCGGGCCCTAAACTCCGCCCCCCGCGTACAGCAGCAGTGGTCATTACCCTGCAGCCAGGCGCGGTGGAGCAGGGCGCAACATATGCGGCCGTCCTTGCGGAGGCGGAAAATTCCATCGATCTCAAAGGCCTAGGGATCGATGGTGTCCGCTTCCGCAAGGCGGCGACGGGGGCACGGATCCTCGAGGTGGCTGGCGCCGGTAACGCCGAAAAGGCGAACGGGCTAGCCACCGAGCTCAAAAAAGTTTTGGGCGACGTGGTCCGCGTATCTCGACCGGAAAAATGTGCAGAACTGCGCATTTCCGGGCTGGATGACGCGGCCACTAAAGCGAAAGTGGCATCGGCCATAGCAGCCGAGGGAGGGTGTGCCACAGAGGCCGTAAAGGTTGGCGAGATCAATCGCCCACCTGGTAGGCTGGGGTCGGTCTGGGTTAAGTGCCCTACCGCCGCAGCCCAAAGGGTGACCGATGGTCGCCGAATCTTGGTCGGGTGGTCGGTCGTCCGACCAACACTCCTAGAGCCCAGACAGCAGCGGTGCTTCCGCTGTCTGGAACCGGGCCACATCGGAGTGAAGTGCACTGTGGGCATCGACCGCAGTGGGCTTTGCTTCAACTGCGGTAAGCCCGGCCATGCGGCCGCAGCGTGCACTGCCGAACCCCACTGTCCGATATGCGCGGCAGGGGGCAAGGCGTCTGGTCACCGGCTGGGCAGCAAAGACTGCGCAGCGGGTGACCAGAAGCGGGGCAAGCGACCCCAGGGACGGCAGGCGGCGAAGGGTGGCCCCGTGGCGCCCTCGCAGTCTGTCGATCTCTCGCAGACCGAGGAGGCGATGGATACGGCCCACTCATAAATGGCGACTATCTCCTTCCTGCAGGCGAACATCAACCACTGCGTCGGAGCTCAGGACAATTTGTTCCAGTGCATGGCGCAGTGGCAGGCGTCGGTTACGGTGATCTCCGATCCGTACTACGTTCGCCCCCGCGACGACTGGGCGAGTGACCTCGACGGCACAGTTGCGATCGTTACGCAACTGCACGTCCCCGGCTCCGCTCCCTTCGAGAAGGTCTTGAGGGGCCGGGGATGTGTGACGGTCACCTTAGGCGGCATCGCAGTGATCGGGGTGTACTGCCCTCCCAGCAAAACCCTCGCCGACTTCGAGCAACTGCTCTTAGAAATCGGGGGTATGGTGGAAGGGGTGCACCCCGCTCATGTCGTGATTGCCGGAGACTTCAACGCACACTCGCGTGCTTGGGGATCACCGGACACCGACGATAGAGGAGAAGCGTTGGAAGAGTGGGCGGTGTCTACTGGCGTGGTGCTCCTCAACAGGGGGACCGTGAACACGTTCGTAGGGCCCCAAGGAGGCACATCGATTATAGACCTGACGTTCGCCAGCCCCGCGCTGGCACGCAGGGCGCGTAACTGGAGAGTCTTCGAGGGAGAGGAGAACTTGTCCGATCACCGATATATTCGGTTCGACATTTCCTCCTCGCCCGCGACGGCTGCATGGTCAAGTAATCGTCCCCTTAGCGGAGAGAATCCGCGCTGGCGAGTAGCCACGCTGGATCGGGAGCTGGCTATCGAGGCGGCCATCGTGGAACGGTGGGCTGGTGCCGGCACTACCCATCTGGGCGTGGACGCAAAATCGGAGCAGCTCCAGGATACGCTGACTCGCGTCTGTGACGCGGCTATGAGTAGGGCAAGGCCGGTTCCTCCTCGGAGACAGGTGTACTGGTGGCGCCCGCACCTCGCTGAGCTTCGGCAAGCGAGCTGGGCATCGCAACGCCGGTACACTCGTGCCCGGGGAAGACGGGTTAGGGACCTGGTCTTGGAAGCGGAGCTTCGCGCTGCGTGGCAGGCCGCCCGTGCGGTCTACAGCGCAGCGATCAAGTCGGCTAAGGAGGAGGCCTGGAGGGAGTGGCTTGAGACACTCGACAGAGATCCATGGGGGCGGCCATACAAGGTCATGAGCCACAAGCTCCGACCGTGGGCGCCCCCACTCACCAGGTCTCTGGAGCCCTCGTTCGTAGGACAAGTGGTCAGCACCCTATTTCCGGCGGCAGACGAATGGGTCCCTCCGACCATGTCGTCACGTAACCAGGAGCCAACAGCGGCGGAGGTCATTCCTCCCGTGTCCGAGGAGGAACTGGAGGTGGCCGTTCTGCGACTCAAGGCGAAGAACGGCGCCCCAGGCCCGGACGGAGTACCTGGACGGCTGATCACCTCGGTGATGCCGATTATCGAGGAGGATACGCGATCCCTCATGACGGAATGTCTGACGGGGGGGAGATTCCCGCGTACTTGGAAGATCGGGAAGCTCGTTCTTCTCGGTAAGAACGGCCGCCCAAAAGAGTCACCGTCGGCCTACCGCCCGATAGTACTGCTTGGCGAGATGAGCAAGCTGTTCGAGCGGGTGATCAGTGCTCGTCTCGTCAAGCACCTGGAGGGGGTAGGACCAGACTTGCACGACGGTCAATTTGGTTTTCGCCGCGGGAGGTCAACCCTAGATGCCATTTCGCACTTGCGGGAACGCGTGGGGGAGGCAGTCGACCAGGGAGAAGTGGTCCTTGCGGTCTCGCTGGATATCGCGAATGCGTTTAACACGCTTCCTTGGGCGACTGTCGCGGAGGCACTTAGGTACCACAAGGTTCCCGAGTACCTTAGGCAAGTGCTCGGGGACTACTTCGTCGGGCGCGCGATCGCGTATCCGTCGCGCGATCGGCTCGTCCGGCGAGAGATGTCATGCGGTGTTCCACAGGGGTCGGTCCTCGGGCCTCTCCTGTGGAACATCGGATTCGACTGGGTCCTGCGCGGTGCAAATCTCCGGGGAGTTGGTATACTTTGTTATGCCGACGATACCCTGGTCACCGCGCGGGCCCCCAATTTTCGCGATGCGGCGGTGCTGGCCACGGCTGGTGTGGCGCAAGTAGTGCGCCGCATCAAGGCGTTAGGGCTCCGGGTGGCTCTCGAAAAATCTGAGGCTCTGTTTTTCCACGGGCCTCGGAGACCTCCACCTGTAGGCGCAAAAATCGTGGTAGGGGGCACCTCCATCGCTGTCGGGTCGAGGATGAAGTATTTAGGACTCGTTCTCGACAGTCGGTGGGGGTTTGTGGAGCACTTTCGGCAACTGGCTCCGAAACTTTTAGCCTACGCCGGAATGCTCGCAAGGCTCCTCCCCAACAAAGGGGGACCGGGTAGTGCGTGCCGTCGCCTGTACGACGGAGTGTTGCGTTCGAAAGCACTGTACGGTGCGCCGATATGGGCAGATGCTCTGAGCGCTCAGAATATGGTCTTGCTGCGGCGCCCGCAGCGAGCCATAGCGCAAAGAGCGGCTCGGGCGTACTGTACGGTGTCGTACGAGGCGGCTTGCGCAATCGCAGCCAGTCTACCGTGGGATCTCGAGGCGGGGGTACTGTCGCAGGTTTACCGGCGAAGTACTCTGGTACGCAGGGGCGGGGGTTGGCCAACTATGGAGGAGATCGGAACTTGGAGAGCGCAAGCTCGCGACGTTCTCTTCGAAAGGTGGTCGACCCGACTAGAGGGGTCCGCGGTGGGGAAGGAACTGGTTTCGGCCATCCAACCCATTCTGCGGCCCTACGTCGAAAGGCGGCACGGGACTCTAACGTTCCACCTTACACAACTCTTAACGGGGCACGGCTGCTTCGGGAAGTACTTGTGGGAGGTGGTCGGCATCGAGCCGGAGCCTACGTGTCGCCACTGTAGCGGTGGGGCTGTGGACACGGCGGAGCATACGCGCGTCGTGTGCACGGCTTGGAGCGGGGAGCGTTCGGCTCTAATAGGTAGTATAGGACAAGACCTCTCGCTGCCGGCCGTGGTTCGCGCCATGGTCGACAGCGAAGAGGGCTGGGCCGCCGTCGTCTCATTCGCTGAGACAGTCATGACGGCAAAACGAGAGACGCTCAGAGAGAGGGAACGTAGCGGTTTGACGCTTCCTCCTCGCAGGCCCACGGCGTCGGGGCGGCGGCGTATGCAGTACGCCAGCCGCCTGGCCTTGGAAGGAGGATCGGGGGATCCACCGACCTAATAATGGCCCCGCGATGTGGCGCCCCTAGTGTTCAGGGGGCGCTAACATGTGACGTTACAGGGGAAGGGCACTGGCCCAACCCCTGGGAGTCGAGCCCGCTCGTTGGGCAACGCCGGCCGGATCGCAGTGAGCAAACGCCTGCCTATCCTGTGATCTGACCTGAAGGCGATGAAGTGGACATCGTGAGGTTTAGTGGGTATGCCCCGAAGAGGTGAGTCCCACATACGGCCTCCAGATACCCCCCATATCGGAGGTAGCATGCCTAATAGCATTCCTCACGTAAAAAAAAAAAAAAAAAACCTAACCTAACCTGGGGCGGGCCCCCGTAAGTGAGCTGTGAGTACGTCCTTGTCGTCCGGCCCTGGACCCCGACCTGACCACCGTAACGGAGTGGCAGGCGGGTGACCGAATCTCTGGCTCGATACTTGAGGGGCATTTAGAGCGATCAGTTACTTCTGAGCTTGCGGTACTTTTCAGTACCAACAAAACGGTGCTTCTCAGCGCCAATACGGTTAGAGGTCGTCTGACATCGGAAACGATGTCTGACGAGTGTTCTGGCCCTCAGGGGGCGGGGAGTGGGACTGAGAGGTCCCGCTCTCCTCTCCGAGGTGCGCGTGACCCTAAGGGGGCGGGGAAAGGGGCCGAAAGGCCCCGATCTCCCCTCCTGGGGGCTTTTAACCCTGAGGGGTCGGGGAGAGGGACCGAAAGGTCTCAATCCTCCCTCCCAGGGGTTTGCAAGGAGGCGCGCGTCCTACTGCCTCGTCTAGGCTCTAGGACGCAAACTCTGTCGGAGTCTTCCACCGACACCAGCGTCGGCACGGTGGTGTCTGTCGACTCGCGGCCGTCCTCCCCGGGCAGACTTTGGCGGAAACGCTTAAACTCTGCGTCGGACGGGGACTGCTCCGAGTCGGGAGACCGTGTGGATGCCGCTGAGGTCGGTGGCAAGAAACTGCGTGGTCGTCCCCCGACCACAGGCCAGTATGTCGGCCTGGCGAAAGCCAAAGCCGAGCTCAACCTGGCCAAGGAGCGAGAGCTCCAACTTCGGGCGGAAGAGGAACTTGCGGAGGAGCTACGGCGGCAGAAGGAGTCATTTCTTCTGAAACCGAGCAAACCGCAACAACAGGCGACAGTGTCATCTGCTCACCTACGGGCTGAGGAGTTGACGCAGGCCATAGAGGCAGCTGTAGGGACCGTTCAGACGGTGGCGAAAAAGTCGTCGCGTCTGAAGGGTCAATATGTGCGGGACCTCAATCTCGCGGCAAGCTCCATCCTGGAGTACGCCCGCGAGTTGAGGTCTCGCACAGAGTCGGACGAGGTGGCCAGGCTTCAGGCCGAGCTGGTCACCCTCCGTGCCGAAATAGGAGTTTTGAGGGAGCGGGCGGACTCGGCTCCCCTCACTATGAGTCGCGACGAGATCGCGTTCATGGTCGACGCGCGGCTCGAGGGGATACAGGACCGCCTGTTACCCGAAAAACGGCTCCGTCCTCCGCTTCAGGCGGACATTCGGAATGCCGCCGCTGCTGCCTCCGCACCCTCTTCTGCCATAGGCGTAGAAGAGTCAGCGCTCCCCGCGTCGGCGCCCACCACACCCCCCGCGTCTAAGGCCAAGGCTAAGGCCAAGGCCAAGGCCGCTCGCGGGGCGACACCTGTGGTGGCTACACCTGCGGCATCTACGCCTAAGCAGGCGCCACCTAAGGTGGCCAAACCCGCGGCGTCCGTGCCTGAGCAGGCACAACCTTCGAGGTTGCCTTCAACCTCGGAGACTGCCCCAGGCAAAAAAAAGAAGAAAACGAGGAAGAGCGCTGCTGCCAAACAGGCAGCTGCCGCCCAACAACCTCGTCCGCTGCCACCTCCCCCCTCGTCGATGGACGAGGGATGGACTCTGGTGGCCAAGCGGGGCCCCACAAAGCCGGCAGCGAAAGCCGCTCCGGCTGTGGCCCCAAAAAAGGCGAGCCCTAAACTCCGCCCCCCTCGTACAGCAGCAGTGGTAATCACCCTGCAGCCTGGTGCGGTGGAGCAGGGCGCAACTTATGCGGCCGTCCTTGCGGAGGCGGAAAAATCCATCGATCTCAAAGGCCTAGGGATCGATGGTGTCCGCTTCCGCAAGGCGGCGACGGGGGCACGGATCCTCGAGGTGGCTGGCGCCGGTAACGCCGAAAAGGCGAACGGGCTAGCCACCGAGCTCAAAAAAGTCTTGGGCGACGTGGTCCGCGTATCTCGACCGGAAAAATGTGCAGAACTGCGCATTTCCGGGCTGGATGACGCGGCCACTAAAGCGAAAGTGGCATCGGCCATAGCAGCCGAGGGAGGGTGTGCCGCAGAGGCCGTAAAGGTTGGCGAGATCAATCGCCCACCTGGTAGGCTGGGGTCGGTCTGGGTTAAGTGCCCTACCGCCGCAGCCCAAAGGGTGACCGATGGTCGCCGAATCTTGGTCGGGTGGTCGGTCGTCCGACCAACACTCCTAGAGCCCAGACAGCAGCGGTGCTTCCGCTGTCTGGAACCGGGCCACATCGGAGTGAAGTGCACTGTGGGCATCGACCGCAGTGGGCTTTGCTTCAACTGCGGTAAGCCCGGCCATGCGGCCGCAGCGTGCACTGCCGAACCCCACTGTCCGATATGCGCGGCAGGGGGCAAGGCGTCTGGTCACCGGCTGGGCAGCAAAGACTGCGCAGCGGGTGACCAGAAGCGGGGCAAGCGACCCCAGGGACGGCAGGCGGCGAAGGGTGGCCCCGTGGCGCCCTCGCAGTCTGTCGATCTCTCGCAGACCGAGGAGGCGATGGATACGGCCCACTCATAAATGGCGACTATCTCCTTCCTGCAGGCGAACATCAACCACTGCGTCGGAGCTCAGGACAATTTGTTCCAGTGCATGGCGCAGTGGCAGGCGTCGGTTACGGTGATCTCCGATCCGTACTACGTTCGCCCCCGCGACGACTGGGCGAGTGACCTCGACGGCACAGTTGCGATCGTTACGCAACTGCACGTCCCCGGCTCCGCTCCCTTCGAGAAGGTCTTGAGGGGCCGGGGATGTGTGACGGTCACCTTAGGCGGCATCGCAGTGATCGGGGTGTACTGCCCTCCCAGCAAAACCCTCGCCGACTTCGAGCAACTGCTCTTAGAAATCGGGGGTATGGTGGAAGGGGTGCACCCCGCTCATGTCGTGATTGCCGGAGACTTCAACGCACACTCGCGTGCTTGGGGATCACCGGACACCGACGATAGAGGAGAAGCGTTGGAAGAGTGGGCGGTGTCTACTGGCGTGGTGCTCCTCAACAGGGGGACGGTGAACACGTTCGTAGGGCCCCAAGGAGGCACATCGATTATAGACCTGACGTTCGCCAGCCCCGCGCTGGCACGCAGGGCGCGTAACTGGAGAGTCTTCGAGGGAGAGGAGAACTTGTCCGATCACCGATATATTCGGTTCGACATTTCCTCCTCGCCCGCGACGGCTGCATGGTCAAGTAATCGTCCCCTTAGCGGAGAGAATCCGCGCTGGCGAGTAGCCACGCTGGATCGGGAGCTGGCTATCGAGGCGGCCATCGTGGAACGGTGGGCTGGTGCCGGCACTACCCATCTGGACGTGGACGCAAAATCGGAGCAGCTCCAGGATTCGCTGACTCGCGTCTGTGACGCGGCTATGAGTAGGGCAAGGCCGGTTCCTCCTCGGAGACAGGTGTACTGGTGGCGCCCGCACCTCGCTGAGCTTCGGCAAGCGAGCTGGGCATCGCAACGCCGGTACACTCGTGCCCGGGGAAGACGGGTTAGGGACCTGGTCTTGGAAGCGGAGCTTCGCGCTGCGTGGCAGGCCGCCCGTGCGGTCTACAGCGCAGCGATCAAGTCGGCTAAGGAGGAGGCCTGGAGGGAGTGGCTTGAGACACTCGACAGAGATCCATGGGGGCGGCCATACAAGGTCATGAGCCACAAGCTCCGACCGTGGGCGCCCCCACTCACCAGGTCTCTGGAGCCCTCGTTCGTAGGACAAGTGGTCAGCACCCTATTTCCGGCGGCAGACGAATGGGTCCCTCCGACCATGTCGTCACGTAACCAGGAGCCAACAGCGGCGGAGGTCATTCCTCCCGTGTCCGAGGAGGAACTGGAGGTGGCCGTTCTGCGACTCAAGGCGAAGAACGGCGCCCCAGGCCCGGACGGAGTACCTGGACGGCTGATCACCTCGGTGATGCCGATTATCGGGGAGGATACGCGATCCCTCATGACGGAATGTCTGACGGGGGGGAGATTCCCGCGTACTTGGAAGATCGGGAAGCTCGTTCTTCTCGGTAAGAACGGCCGCCCAAAAGAGTCACCGTCGGCCTACCGCCCGATAGTACTGCTTGGCGGGATGAGCAAGCTGTTCGAGCGGGTGATCAGTGCTCGTCTCGTCAAGCACCTGGAGGGGGTAGGACCAGACTTGCACGACGGTCAATTTGGTTTTCGCCGCGGGAGATCAACCCTAGATGCCATTTCGCACTTGCGGGAACGCGTGGGGGAGGCAGTCGACCAGGGAGAAGTGGTCCTTGCGGTCTCGCTGGATATCGCGAATGCGTTTAACACGCTTCCTTGGGCGACTGTCGCGGAGGCACTTAGGTACCACAAGGTTCCCGAGTACCTTAGGCAAGTGCTCGGAGACTACTTCGTCGGGCGCGCGATCGCGTATCCGTCGCGCGATCGGCTCGTCCGGCGAGAGATGTCATGCGGTGTTCCACAGGGGTCGGTCCTCGGGCCTCTCCTGTGGAACATCGGATTCGACTGGGTCCTGCGCGGTGCAAATCTCCGGGGAGTTGGTATACTTTGTTATGCCGACGATACCCTGGTCACCGCGCGGGCCCCCAATTTTCGCGATGCGGCGGTGCTGGCCACGGCTGGTGTGGCGCAAGTAGTGCGCCGCATCAAGGCGTTAGGGCTCCGGGTGGCTCTCGAAAAATCTGAGGCTCTGTTTTTCCACGGGCCTCGGAGACCTCCACCTGTAGGCGCAAAAATCGTGGTAGGGGGCACCTCCATCGCTGTCGGGTCGAGGATGAAGTATTTAGGACTCGTTCTCGACAGTCGGTGGGGGTTTGTGGAGCACTTTCGGCAACTGGCTCCGAAACTTTTAGCCTACGCCGGAATGCTCGCAAGGCTCCTCCCCAACAAAGGGGGACCGGGTAGTGCGTGCCGTCGCCTGTACGACGGAGTGTTGCGTTCGAAAGCACTGTACGGTGCGCCGATATGGGCACATGCTCTGAGCGCTCAGAATATGGTCTTGCTGCGGCGCCCGCAGCGACTTGCTGCGGCGCCCGCAGCGAGCCATAGCGCAAAGAGCGGCTCGGGCGTACTGTACGGTGTCGTACGAGGCGGCTTGCGCAATCGCAGCCAGTCTACCGTGGGATCTCGAGGCGGGGGTACTGTCGCAGGTTTACCGGCGAAGTACTCTGGTACGCAGGGGCGGGGGTTGGCCAACCATGGAGGAGATCGGAACTTGGAGAGCGCAAGCTCGCGACGTTCTCTTCGAAAGGTGGTCGACCCGACTAGAGGGGTCCGCGGTGGGGAAGGAACTGGTTTCGGCCATCCAACCCATTCTGCGGCCCTACGTCGAAAGGCGGCACGGGACTCTAACGTTCCACCTTACACAACTCTTAACGGGGCACGGCTGCTTCGGGAAGTACTTGTGGGAGGTGGTCGGCATCGAGCCGGAGCCTACGTGTCGCCACTGTAGCGGTGGGGCTGTGGACACGGCGGAGCATACGCGCGTCGTGTGCACGGCTTGGAGCGGGGAGCGTTCGGCTCTAGTAGGTAGGATAGGACAAGACCTCTCGCTGCCGGCCGTGGTTCGCGCCATGGTCGACAGCGAAGAGGGCTGGGCCGCCGTCGTCTCATTCGCTGAGACAGTCATGACGGCAAAACGAGAGACGCTCAGCGAGAGGGAGCGTAGCGGTTTGACGCTTCCTCCTCGTCGGCCCACAGCGTCGGGGCGGCGGCGTATGCAGTACGCCAGCCGCCTGGCCTTGGAAGGAGGATCGGGGGATCCACCGACCTAATAATGGCCCCGCGATGTGGCGCCCCTAGTGTTCAGGGGGCGCTAACATGTGACGTTACAGGGGAAGGGCACTGGCCCAACCCCTGGGAGTCGAGCCCGCTCGCTGGGCAACGCCGGCCGGATCGCAGTGAGCAAACGCCTGCCTATCCTGTGATCTGACCTGAAGGCGATGAAGTGGACATCGTGAGGTTTAGTGGGTATGCCCCGAAGAGGTGAGTCCCACATACGGCCTCCAGATACCCCCCATATCGGAGGTAGCATGCCTAATAGCATTCCTCACGTAAAAAAAAAAAAAAAAAAAACCTAAACCTAAACCTAAACCTAAACCTAAACCTAAACCTAAACCTAAACCTAAACCTAAACCTAAACCTAAACCTAAACCTAAACCTAAACCTAAACCTAAACCTAAACCTAAACCTAAACCTAAACCTAAACCTAAACCTAAACCTAAACCTAAACCTAAACCTAAACCTAAACCTAAACCTAAACCTAAACCTAAACCTAAACCTAAACCTAAACCTAAACCTAAACCTAAACCTAAACCTAAACCTAAACCTAAACCTAAACCTAAACCTAAACCTAAACCTAAACCTAAACCTAAACCTAAACCTAAACCTAAACCTAAACCTAAACCTAAACCTAAACCTAAACCTAAACCTAAACCTAAACCTAAACCTAAACCTAAACCTAAACCTAAACCTAAACCTAAACCTAAACCTAAACCTAAACCTAAACCTAAACCTAAACCTAAACCTAAACCTAAACCTAAACCTAAACCTAAACCTAAACCTAAACCTAAACCTAAACCTAAACCTAAACCTAAACCTAAACCTAAACCTAAACCTAAACCTAAACCTAAACCTAAACCTAAACCTAAACCTAAACCTAAACCTAAACCTAAACCTAAACCTAAACCTAAACCTAAACCTAAACCTAAACCTAAACCTAAACCTAAACCTAAACCTAAACCTAAACCTAAACCTAAACCTAAACCTAAACCTAAACCTAAACCTAAACCTAAACCTAAACCTAAACCTAAACAGACAGACAGACAGACAGACAGACAGACAGACAGACAGACAGACAGACAGACAGACAGACAGACAGACAGACAGACAGACAGACAGACAGACAGACAGACAGACAGACAGACAGACAGACAGACAGACAGACAGACAGACAGACAGACAGACAGACAGACAGACAGACAGACAGACAGACAGACAGACAGACAGACAGACAGACAGACAGACAGACAGACAGACAGACAGACAGACAGACAGACAGACAGACAGACAGACAGACAGACAGACAGACAGACAGACAGACAGACAGACAGACAGACAGACAGACAGACAGACAGACAGACAGACAGACAGACAGACAGACAGACAGACAGACAGACAGACAGACAGACAGACAGACAGACAGACAGACAGACAGACAGACAGACAGACAGACAGACAGACAGACAGACAGACAGACAGACAGACAGACAGACAGACAGACAGACAGACAGACAGACAGACAGACAGACAGACAGACAGACAGACAGACAGACAGACAGACAGACAGACAGACAGACAGACAGACAGACAGACAGACAGACAGACAGACAGACAGACAGACAGACAGACAGACAGACAGACAGACAGACAGACAGACAGACAGACAGACAGACAGACAGACAGACAGACAGACAGACAGACAGACAGACAGACAGACAGACAGACAGACAGACAGACAGACAGACAGACAGACAGACAGACAGACAGACAGACAGACAGACAGACAGACAGACAGACAGACAGACAGACAGACAGACAGACAGACAGACAGACAGACAGACAGACAGACAGACAGACAGACAGACAGACAGACAGACAGACAGACAGACAGACAGACAGACAGACAGACAGACAGACAGACAGACAGACAGACAGACAGACAGACAGACAGACAGACAGACAGACAGACAGACAGACAGACAGACAGACAGACAGACAGACAGACAGACAGACAGACAGACAGACAGACAGACAGACAGACAGACAGACAGACAGACAGACAGACAGACAGACAGACAGACAGACAGACAGACAGACAGACAGACAGACAGACAGACAGACAGACAGACAGACAGACAGACAGACAGACAGACAGACAGACAGACAGACAGACAGACAGACAGACAGACAGACAGACAGACAGACAGACAGACAGACAGACAGACAGACAGACAGACAGACAGACAGACAGACAGACAGACAGACAGACAGACAGACAGACAGACAGACAGACAGACAGACAGACAGACAGACAGACAGACAGACAGACAGACAGACAGACAGACAGACAGACAGACAGACAGACAGACAGACAGACAGACAGACAGACAGACAGACAGACAGACAGACAGACAGACAGACAGACAGACAGACAGACAGACAGACAGACAGACAGACAGACAGACAGACAGACAGACAGACAGACAGACAGACAGACAGACAGACAGACAGACAGACAGACAGACAGACAGACAGACAGACAGACAGACAGACAGACAGACAGACAGACAGACAGACAGACAGACAGACAGACAGACAGACAGACAGACAGACAGACAGACAGACAGACAGACAGACAGACAGACAGACAGACAGACAGACAGACAGACAGACAGACAGACAGACAGACAGACAGACAGACAGACAGACAGACAGACAGACAGACAGACAGACAGACAGACAGACAGACAGACAGACAGACAGACAGACAGACAGACAGACAGACAGACAGACAGACAGACAGACAGACAGACAGACAGACAGACAGACAGACAGACAGACAGACAGACAGACAGACAGACAGACAGACAGACAGACAGACAGACAGACAGACAGACAGACAGACAGACAGACAGACAGACAGACAGACAGACAGACAGACAGACAGACAGACAGACAGACAGACAGACAGACAGACAGACAGACAGACAGACAGACAGACAGACAGACAGACAGACAGACAGACAGACAGACAGACAGACAGACAGACAGACAGACAGACAGACAGACAGACAGACAGACAGACAGACAGACAGACAGACAGACAGACAGACAGACAGACAGACAGACAGACAGACAGACAGACAGACAGACAGACAGACAGACAGACAGACAGACAGACAGACAGACAGACAGACAGACAGACAGACAGACAGACAGACAGACAGACAGACAGACAGACAGTGAATAAAACGAAACTGTACATGACACTGTGTGCGGATAATCAGGAATTAAGAAAAAAAAACTAGGTGAGTTTTAATGATTACTGTGCAATCTTTAATCGTAGACTGGACTTACAAAATAACTTTGTGCTTAAAAAAGTAGGTACCTACTTAACTCGGTCATTCTAATCAGGTAGATAGCTCCGTTAATAGTGACAGATTGATCAGGCGCTTGAACATGCCCCCGGGCGTTGAGGACTACGTCTTCAACCAATATCCTTGAATCAATCTGATACACGCAAGGGGCAGATTCGATTGAAGGGTCTCCGGATGACCCCAGCAGACGTCCTGATGTCCGCTACACGAACAATCCCATCCGATCCAGGGTGAACGGCAACCACTCTGCCTAACCTCCATTTCAAGGGAGGAAGACCATCTTCCTTCAGCACAACCATGGAGGCCAATTTCAAACCATCCTTACATGAACGCCATTTCGTTCTCCGTTGGAGCTCGGCAACATACGGGACACTCAGAAAGTTTTGCGAAAATAAAAAAAAGTGTTCTATAGGTGAATATTTTTTTATTAAATCATTTCAAAGTACTCTCCACCAGCCTCTATACAAAGTTTCATGCGTTTGAACCAGTTTTCAAAACACATCTTCTAATCCGCCGCAGATACCTCGTTTACAGCCTGCTCAAACGTTGACAGCACATCTTCCGGCGACGAAAATTGTATCCCTTTGAGCTGATTTTTTATTTTCGGGAATAAAAAGAAGTCGCACGGTGCAAGGTCAGGGCTGTAAGGAGGGTGACCTAGGAGTTTAACCGGAGTACTGTCCAGGAAGTCCCTCGTTTTAAGAGCGGTGTGTGCGGGCGCGTTGTCATTGTGGAGTAGTATCCCGCGGAGCCCTGTGTTTGGTCGCTTGTAGCTCACTACGGAGAACACATTGAAGATGATTAATGCGTCCAAAAAATTTTAGAATAAGTTTACCTCTCAGAATATATATACATGAATACAGTTTTATCGATAGTTAATACATAAACAACAACACTACTTTTAAATGTAAACAATGCAAATGTTTTCTTGTTTTGATTAAATTTGACGGCGCACAGGTTATGTTAGTTGATTTACAATCGACTAGGATGACATTTCGAGTTTGACAGCTGACATAACACCGAGCGCTGGGAGGGCGGCCATTATTGCTTCGGATCTCAGAGTGCGCACGCGCCCACGTGTTCTGGTGGAATGTTTTAAATCGGACTATACTTTCGCAATCGTTTAAAATTATTAGTGTTGATTAATTATAGTGCAATTAATAAAGAAGAAGTTAGAAGTATTGTGCAATATTTTATTGAAACATCGTACGTTGATTTCCTCGCCCGACTACCCACATTATGGCAGATAAAACCCAAGATAGTAACGCTACATCTGAGGCTGTGCCTTTATCAGAAGTGGGATATAGAGGGCCTAGCCTTGAGGAAATCGGCGATGAAACCGCTGGCCCGTCGAAGACGAACAGTGACAGTGCAAGTTTTCTCACGAATATGGAAGTACTTCTATCTCGCATATTGACGGCGACACAAAGTGCTCCAGCTAGCCCTCCAACACCTCGTCTTGTACAATTTGACCCAGACGAAACGGATTCGGACGTAGAAGGTTGGTGTAGAATAACTGAAATTATTATAAATAGTCGAAAACTGTGCGGACCTGAGCTGTTACTTTCACTAACACATGCACTGAGAGGTCGCGCGGCCAAGTGTTTGACCAAGTTAAGCAGTTCCGAAATAACATGGCCTTGCATAAAAGAAATTCTGCTCGCCAAGTTTGGGCGGCCTATGCTGATGCAAGATCATTTCGACAATATACTGAGATTTCCAATAGGAAGTAAAGAGACTGCATGTGAGGCGGCTATACGACTTTGGAACCTAATCGAGCGCATACCCAACGTCGAAATGGGAGAAGATGTAGTTACGGGATTTGCTGTATCCGTGTTATCTCAAAAGGATGCATTGATTCGCCGAGAATTGAATTCTCATCTAGTTTCTACGAGAGCTCAATTGTGTAGAATTCTCAACGGCATTTCGCTTAAAAGACGCTATGATGAAAATGATAATGAGCCCGACGCTAAACGCCCGCGTCTGCCTGATTCACGATTCTCCGGGACTTGTCATTTCTGCGGAAATCGTGGACACAAAATGGAAGATTGTCGGAAGCGGCGAGACAATATGAAATCAAAATCAAATGGGGACAAGGAGAAAAGTGTAACCTGCTACTCCTGCGGGAAGCCCGGTCACGTCAGTACCAGCTGCCCAGAGAAGAATACAAGCAGTAATCAAGGTCAACGCAAAGAAGTCCAGATCTGCGAGCGACGCGCAACCAGAGGTACACTGTCGACATCAACTGGTGAGACCATTCCTTTTCTTTTTGATAGCGGGTCGGCCTGCTCTCTGGTTAAATTTAGCTTTGTTGAAAGACTTTCTGGGACCAAATGCAATGAAGTAGTTTATTTAACAGGAATTGGTGGAGACGATATTAAGTGTACCTTGCAAATTATGAGCCCCATTGTTATACAGGAAATTCCTTTGTCGATACTGTTTCACGTTGTATCTGACAACACAATTTCTGAAGCGATTCTCATAGGTAGGGATGTTCTCGATCAGGGTGTTCACATCGAAATTAATAGTGATAGCCTAGTTTTCTTTCCACGTAAAGAAATCAATGTGTGCCAAGGTACGAATGAGCTTGATTTTAGTACTATTGATACAGATATTGTAGGGAGTGAAAAGCTAGCATTAGTGAGAATCCTTCAGAAGTACAGTAGTTGCTTTATAGATGTAGTATTAGATTAGTAGATAGTATTCCAACTCGCCGTGTGACAACAGGCAATTTAAAAATCGAATTGATAGACCCGCATAAGGTAGTTCAGTAAGGTAGTACAGATTATCACCTATTGAGAAAGACATAGTCGATGAAAAGGTACAGTCACTTCTAGATGCAGGTGTCATTCGGGAAAGCTCCTCGCCATTTGCCAGTCCCATCCTCTTGGTTAAGAAAAGAGACGGCTCTGATAGAATGTGCGTGGATTACAGAGAGTTAAACTCAAACACACGTCCCGAGCACTATCTACTCCCAAGAATTGACGAACAGGTAGACCGGTTAAGTGGAGCTTGTTACTTTTCGTCATTAGACATGGCATCAGGCTATCATCAGATTGTTGTAGAGCCTCTGTCAGTTGAGAAAACTGCCTTCGTAACGCCGAATGGGCAATACGAATACCTCGCTATGCCCTTTGGGTTACGCAATGCAGCCTCGGTGTACCAACGCTGCATCAATAGTGCACTGAAATCGCTTCGTGACACAGCTGCTCTAGCTTACATGGATGATGTCCTTTGCTTTTCCTCTAAGGTTTCTGAAGGACTGCATCGTTTGGATGCTGTTCTTGGGGCTCTATCGGAAGCAGGTTTTTCTTTCAATATCCGAAAATGCAGATTTATGAAGAAGGTGGTCGACTATCTCGGTTATGTCATACGCGAGGGCGAAGTAAGACCCAACCCACGAAAAATCAAAGCTCTTATCGACGCACCATCTCCAGCCACAGCCTCACAGGTTAGACAGTTTCTCGGACTCGCTTCTTATTTTCGAAAATTTATTCCCAATTTCGCCACATTGGCGGGACCGCTGTATCCGCTGACTAAACTAAAGGGACCTATCACGTGGACCGATGGACACAGGGCCATACACGCAAAGATTGTCAAGATACTCACGTCAGAACCAGTTTTAACCATATTTAACCCCGAAGTCCCAATAGAATTGCACACTGACGCTAGTTCCGACGGCTATGGAGCCATTTTAATTCAGAGACATAAAAACACACCGCACGTTGTCGCGTATTTTAGCCGTAGAACTGCTGACGCAGAATCCAGATATCATTCCTATGAACTGGAGACGTTAGCCGTAGTGCGCGCTGTTGAGAATTTTCGCCATTATCTGTACGGTCAGCACTTTACAGTGTTTACAGACTGCAACTCTCTGAAAGCATCGAAAGCTAAGGTCGATCTTTCTCCACGTGTCCATCGCTGGTGGGCTTATCTCCAAGCTTAAGACTTTGACATAGTCTATAAAGAAGGTCATAGCATGGAGCATGCCGATTACTTGTCTAGAAATCCAACCTCCCCCTTGTCAATAACTATAACTGAGCCCTTGGAATTTACTAAAGAATCCACCACTTCACGTAAAGTCGTAAACTTTGTCGAACTTCATGAAAGCTGGCTTCAAGTTGAGCAAAAACGCGATTCGGAGATTCAGGATCTAATCAGTAAACATTCAAACAAAGAATTACCAGAAACTATTTCCCATACATATGACGTACGCGACGGTATACTATACAGAAAGGTAGAACGCAACAAAATTAGTTCTTGGTTACCTATAGTACCGCGATCCTTAATCTGGACACTAATAAATCATGTGCATTGTGAAATCAAACATTTAGGATGTGCTAAGACGCTTGATAAAATTTATGAACAATACTGGTTCCCGCAGATGGCTAAGAACGTTAGGAAATTCGTTGATTCTTGTATTGTATGTAAAGCTTCGAAGGGTCCTTCAGGGGCACAGCAGCTAAGGGCACATCCAATTCCCAAAGAAGGAGTCCCGTGGCATACCATTCATGTCGATCTTACGGGAAAGCTTAGTGGCAAAAGCGATCGAAAGGAGTACGTGTCGGTTATAATCGACGGTTTTACGAAATTCGTCCTCCTCGAATATACTCAGTCGCTTGATGCTACATGCGCAGTAAAAGCCCTAAAAAGAGCAGTGACATTGTTCGGAGCGCCGAGAAGAATCATAGCTGATCAAGGTAGATGTTACATTAGCTCCAATTTTAAAGAATTTTGTTCTGAACACAAGATCGAACTACACTTGATATCTACTGGTTGTTCTAGAGCTAACGGGCAAGTGGAACGTGTTATGCGTACCTTAAAAAGTCTTCTTACCATAATAGAAAACGATTCAAATAAAATATGGCGCGAAGAGCTAGACAATGTCCAGTTAGCATTAAATAGTACGAAGTCAAGAGTCACGGGATACAGTCCTACAGAGTTAATGTTTGGTATTAGAGCTCAATCATTAGGTCTTTCTAAAATATCACCCGAGTCACAATCACCCCATCGCGTTGACCTGGAAATGATACGAAATGAGGCATCTACTAGTATTCAAAAAGAAGCCATATCCGATTCCAGGCGGTTCAATCGTGGTCGAGCGCAAATTAAGCCCCTCACACAAGGTGACTATGTGTTCATTAAGTGTAGTGAAAGAAACCAAACCAAACTATCTAGGAAATTTCGAGGTCCCTTTGTCATATCCAAAGTTCTCAGTAACGATCGGTATGAACTCAAAGCTATTACGGGAGGTAACCGGGTCTATAAATACTCTCATGAAAATTTGCGCTTGGTACCAAAAGGTTTTGAAGGATTAGCGGAAATTGCTGGAAGTATGCTCGATAGTGATGATTCGAGTACTTTGGCCGAGACGGCGGTCAATGGGGAACATTCTAGGTCTATCCATGTTGATGACGGCAGTGATACCCTTTCTATATCAAGCGATGGTACTTTAACGGCAGGTTCTGACACACTGTCAGCAACAGACACTGAAAGACAACTAGAGGAGTCTGAAATTGATAATCACACTAATGAACGTGAGTTACATGTATTGGCAATTAGCACCATCTAGAATAAGGATCAGAGTAATTCAGACGAAAAGCTGGCTGAAGAGGCTTCATGCGCCAAGGCCATAGCTCTTGTTTATGTTGGGTAGAAAAAGCGAATGACTGGTCGGTATGGGCCCAGTATGCCCGGTCCACGTCATGTGGTATAGGAAGGCTGGTCGGTATGGGCCCAGTACGCCCGGTCCACGCCATGTGGTATTTGAAGGCTGGTCGGTATGGGCCCAGTACGCCCGGTCCACGCCATGTAACAAATGAGACACACCCACAACCCTGCGACAGTCAGGGTTGGCCGTGACGGCGCACAGGTTATGTTAGTTGATTTACAATCGACTAGGATGACATTTCGAGTTTGACAGCTGACATAACACCGAGCGCTGGGAGGGCGGCCATTATTGCTTCGGATCACAGAGTGCGCACGCGCCCACGTGTTCTGGTGGAATGTTTTAAATCGGACTATACTTTCGCAATCGTTTAAAATTATTAGTGTTGATTAATTATAGTGCAATTAATAAAGAAGAAGTTAGAAGTATTGTGCAATATTTTATTGAAACATCGTACGTTGATTTCCTCGCCCGACTACCCACATTATGGCAGATAAAACCCAAGATAGTAACGCTACATCTGAGGCTGTGCCTTTAAATTTATAAAATGTAATAAGTATTACAGAAAATATCGGGAAATCAAATCTAAAATCCTAATTACTTATTTACAAGAAGTAATCCATGCGCAAAATATGCCATAACATCGAAAAATGGAAACTAACCTGAAAAATGACAATCCGCCGTCATTCCATTGAGAATTCGAATTGCATCCTCTGATACCACACTTTTTCATGTTGTTTACAGTTTACTTAACCTTTTAAATGGGACAATATGCACCGAAACTAACGCACTTCAATAAAAAACTGAAAATTAACAGCGAATTTCGTGAAACTGACGGCTAAAGTACTGTAGTGTTCCGACCTCGTTCGATCACTACAGTTCATTGACCTGGCCATCATGTGTCTGAGTTTAAAAATAAATACTTTGATTCAAATTTAGCTTAGGGAAGAAAAACAATTGCTTGGCGGACCAAGCGGCTGACAGCGGGCGACTTGGGGCGCCGGCCTCGCCCGCCGTCCGAAGAGAAGTCCTAAATATACTGATTGTAGGCTCAGTCCTTGAGCAGAATCCGCGATTCCCTACAGTTCGTTTTAAACATAAACATATTCGCGTAAAACCTCCCTAAACTCGATGTAGGAAGTTTTTTATTAAATAAATGATAATATAAAGTTTAATCCTTGTGTTTTATCTTTTCATCAACACGAGGTATTGTGGCGTCCAACCCCCGGACGCTACAGTACTTATGAAAGTGCATATTAGTATAGACTAATATGCACTCTCATAAGTACTTTAGTGAAAGTGGAAAGTGCAATCCTAAAATGGCGGATGTGCTTCAAGGCGGAGCTTGGTGACGTCACATAGTAATGTCAACAGAAATCTGAGAGTGATGACATACATTGTATTTGCTTTGAATTCGTAAATTACGGCGTGTTAGAATGAGACAGATATTGTAGACGACGCGCCGCGCGATGTATCTGAAAACAAAAACTTAAAAAAAAAATGTAGTAAATTAAATTCTAAATTCAAATTAATTAAAAATCTAGTGTCTATTTGTTTGGCTAATCTAACTAATAAATTAACATTGTACCTACATCATGATATCTGTAAGAAAACATACTTACCCTTCAATTTATAATTTCTCTATGTACCTACTTATGTTTCATAAATAAAGAACGCCTGCTCGCAAACTACGTCACTCGGCATTACTTACTATTATACACTAGGCACCGTAGATGTCGCGTCAGTCGCCCACACCACTTGAGTGAGTTCGTACGAATACGTAGTTTGCGCCGCGGTGACACCTTATTCCCAAAACTCAATTATTTTATTTGAACGAGTACTTACTCTGCAACACTCCACGTACCTGCATCCGCTACAAAGTGGTCTTCGAGCTGGATCTTAACATGGAACAGTGCAGTGTAAATCGTGCTATGTTCAACAGTCCGCCGCACACGAGCCGCCATGTTGGCGAAGGGTTACCCTCAGTTCGCACGCGGCGAGCATTCAAAAAGGAGATGGAAAAAGGTGACCAAAGCCGTGACATCCCATCGGAAATCGTGAGAAAAGAACGAACCGAAAAGGATGCTCTCATCAAACGACCGGAGACGGACATAGCTGGTGCGTCAATCAATCGCGACAGCGTGATTTCGATGGGAAAAACCCGTCGCTCATCGGCGTCCACCGACGCTCAGAAAAAGCTGCTGGAGTATGAAGCCGCTAAGCAAATGGCTGACCTAGAAGAGAAGGAAGCCAATATGAAAAAACAGCTAATCGAGAAAAAACTCGCTGCTGACTTGGCAGCGCTTGAAGCTGGATCCCGAAGTAGCAGAGCAAGCAGTCACCGACACAGTGAAGTGGGTTCGGTTGAAAAAGTGCAGCAGTGGCTTGAGCGTAGCAACGTTTCCGAAACCCACAACGAGGGTGGCACAGATATGAAGAACCTAGTGAGTGCAATTTACCAAACAAACATGCAAAACAAGCAGCTGATGTCGCGAATTGCGACAACAAAGGACTTACCATACTATAGTGGTGATTCACTAGAGTGGCTCGCATATAAACAGGCCTACGATGAGTCGACCGGGTTCTGCAAGTATAGTGACGCTGAAAACATGTGGAGGCTCCGCAGGTCGCTCCGTGGGGAAGCCAGAGAAACGGTGGCATCCCTGCTCATCGGGAACACGGCTCCGCACACCGTCATAGAAGCGCTGGAACTCCGGTATGGCAGGCCTGAAGAAATAGTAAACAAAATATCACATCAGCTAAGAAAAATACCACCACTTTCCCACAACTACCATCATGAAATTGTGCCATTTTCTATAAAAATAAAAAACTTCGTGGCAGCCGTGAAAGCTGTGAACAAAAGCGACTACTTGAGAGGCCCAGAACTTCTATCCACAATACTTTCGAAATTCCCAAGCGCTCTAATTAACAAATGGGCTGATTATTACCACGACAACAGTCATACCGATAAAGCCAAGCTGGAAGTACTCTCCGAATTTTTGTACAACGAAGCGAACAAAATATCCAACGCCGGACTGACTCACATACAGTGTCAAACTGAGTACAGGAAGAAGCCCGAAGATCGCAAACACGCCGTCCTATTTAATGGAAAAGACGAAGTTCCCAGGAAGTGCAAATTTTGTCGAGTAAGCGATCACAAACTATACGAGTGCGCTCGGTTTAAGCGTGCTATGACAAAAGATCGGTGGCGATATGTGCGTGCCAACAAGCTATGCCACAAGTGTTTAATAACATCACACAGCCGCGACACTTGCCCGGCGCCCGCTTGTAGCGTAGACGAATGCACGTTGCCTCATCACTCGCTTTTACACTGGAAGCGCAGCAGACCCGCTAGTGAAACAGTTATTAAAAACAGTGAAAATGACAGTGACTCACCCGTTAACAATAATGACTGCTCCGGTCATACAGTAGCCCACGCGTGTGAGAACTCCCAGAATCGTGTTTTGTTGAAAGTTGTGCCAATTAAAATAAAGGGACCTCGAGGTGTGCTGACCACCTATGCGCTACTCGACGACGGCCCAACGATATCGTTAATATCAGCTGATATCGCTGAACGCGTCGGCCTCGAGGGAACGAGGCAAACACTGTTTATTCGCGGTGCGTGGGACTCGGAAATAGTGTGTAACAGTGAAAAAATAAAATGTGAAATAATGAACAATAACAATAACAAACAATTAGAACTTAACGCCCGAAAAATTAGTGAACTTAATTTACCAATACAAAAATTATCAAACATTGACTTCAAAAAATATAATCATCTGAAAAAATTGTGTGAACTTCTACCGTGTGCGAACATAAAACCGAAAATATTAATCGGACAGGACAATTACCATCTTATCGCACCTATAAAGACTATAATAAGCGGTAAAAATGCACCTTGCGTAACACTGACTCAATTAGGATGGTGTGTGCATGGAATTTGTCCCAATCGAGAGAGTTCTACAGAGTGTGCATTAGTGATAAATCCCGTTCAAGTGCATTACGACGGTCACCTACATGACTACGCCTCCCATCGCGTCGACGCTGGCATATCCCCACCGGCGGTCACGCGCACAGGCGCAAGGTGTCCTACTACAACGGCTGATCCACTACCAACGCAAACATATTGCTTATGCGCCGGCGCCGAGGACGCTCATTGTTTACGCCGATTGAACTCGATCAACTCGAACGGCAGCGCGATACATACGGACGGCGAGGACGTCGAGCGAATATATGAACTCGTTAGAAAATCATTCACGTTTGAAAGTATAGGAGTGAACAATAAACAGCGGCAGAATGAGGAAGACCTGAGAGCTATTACTATAGTAGACAGTAGTGCTATATTACGTCAAGGAAGATGGGAGGTTGGCCTCCCTTGGAGACATTTAAATATTCAGATGGCAGATTCCTATTGCAATGCGTACCGACGTCTGAAAACAACTGAAAGAAAGATATTATCCGATGAAGGATATGCCCTAAGATACAGGGAAAGAATACGTCATTTGTTCGCGAACGACTACGCCCGCAAATTAAACCCAAGTGAAGACGGCAAAAAACCTGATCGCCTGTGGTACCTGCCTCATTTTGGAGTCGACAACCCCAATAAAAAAAAGCTACGCCTTGTATTCGACGCTGCCGCAACTACAGCTGACAATTCATTAAACGATTATTTATTACCTGGGCCCAACTTGCTGGAATCACTACTTGGCATTATGTTGCGTTTCCGAGAAAGAAGTATAGGACTTACGGGTGATATAAAAGATATGTTTTTACGCATCAAGATAAGAGCTGACGATCAACACGCACTTCGATTTCTTTGGCGAAATGATACAAAGGAACCAATAGCAAAATTTGTAATGACGTCATTGATATTTGGCGCTAACTGTGCCCCCTTCATCGCGCAACATATCAAAAACAAAAATGCGCTTAGATTTGAGACCGAGATGCCGGATGCCGTAAAAGCCATCCTCAAAAATCACTTCATGGACGACTACATTGATTGTTTTGATGACCCTGATGGCGCATTGAAAACAATGAAAGAAGTAAGATAAGATAAGATAAGATAAGATAAGATAAGATAATTTATTTGACAAAACATGTGTAGGTACAATAATACAGAGTTACTGCAGATGACAAATTATATCATTTTTGATACAACATGTTTGACCGTTTCCGGTGTACAAATATATTTCAATGTATTTTTGTTAGTTATATTTAAGTACAGTAATTAATTAATCTATGATCATAAAATATTATTGCATACAACATAAAATTATTCAATAAGCCAATTCGAAAACTGTAAAATTTATAAGAATTTGATGTTGAATTTAACGGCTTGAATATTACAACGATGATCATATTGATTATTTGATTAACTATTATTAATAGATTCATTTATACAGTTCAATAGCTTACATACATATGTCAAAATTGCTAATGTCAAGAATAAAATGTCAAAATTACAAATGTCATAAAATACCAATGTCATATTTTACAAATGTCAATTTTTTATAATTAATAATATTGAAAGTATTTTTTAAATAAATAATAATGTTACAGTTATATAGTACAGTCATTCAGGAAATCATCAAGTTCATAGTAACATTTTTTAACTAGCAACGCTTTTAGCGTAATTTTAAATACATCATTGTCTTGACTTCTGACTGTTTGTGGGATTTTATTGAAAATTAAAGGGGCTCTACAAATGACACTTTTATGTAGCAAGGCAGTCTTTGATGGATGGA
Organism: Cybosia mesomella; assembly: GCA_946251805.1. NCBI lineage: Eukaryota > Metazoa > Arthropoda > Insecta > Lepidoptera > Erebidae > Cybosia > Cybosia mesomella. Next base: position 13,365,068 of record OX276418.1, on the reverse strand, counting down.
CACGGAGTTTATCGTTGTCACGGCGATTGCGAGTAACATTGTCCGATAATAGCGGAAATAAGTGAGGATTTTGTTTGACAAATACAGCTACCTCCAAAATATATAAGGATGGTAGTGTAAGAATTTTGTGTTTTATAAATACTGGCTTACAACTATCAGTATTTTGCATACCAAACATGGCTCGAATGCACCGCTTTTGTGCTTTAAAGATCACATCTTTATCAGTCGAATTTGCCCAAAAAATTATGCCATATCTTAGGATGGATTCGATAAGGCCATAGTAAGCTGAGAGTACTGCGTCAGTAGTGATTATGGGAGCAAGTTTAAATAAGGCATATGATAGACTGGAGATTCTTTTGTTTAATTGTTCAATGTGGTCTTTCCAGTTTAATTTACTGTCTATAATAAGGCCAAGAAATCGAGCAGTGGCTACTTCTTTTATTGTGTAGTTGTCATGAACCAAGCTTACCTGTAATGGGTTTTGTATGCGTTGGTTAAAATGCATTATACTTGTTTTATTTAAGTTGATTAGATTATTGTTATTAAGCCATGAAATAATAGATTTTAATGTGTTATTGATGTCAAATTCGTAATTGTTGATGTCCTCACATGTAATGGTAACTGTGCTGTCATCAGCAAATAGCGTCATCGGTTGTGTTGTTATTTTTGGTAAGTCATTGATATATATTATAAATAATAGTGGCCCAAGGACACTACCCTGGGGGACACCATATGATATACAGCGCTGCTTGGATAAAAACGTTTCTTCATTTCTTGTTTTAGGGTTCACTCTAGTTATTTGAGTTATTTGTTCTCTATTTATCAAGTAGGATTTTATCAAGTCAAAAACATTGCCCCTTATACCGTATGCTTTAAGTTTATGAAATAATATATTATGGTCCACGTAATCAAACGCTTGAGACATATCACAGTAAATTGCACATGTAGGCGTTCTTTTATCCACCTGAGTTATAACATTTTCTATGAATTCATAGATAGCCATGTTTATCCTTTTTTTTTGGCGAAAACCTTTTTGCTCATTGCACAAAATGTTATTCTTTTCGAGATGCGCGTTAATATTTGTAATTTTATATTGATAATAACGCAATAGGTCGATAGTTTTCCATTAATTGTTTATTTTCTTTTTTGAATAGGGGTTTTATTATAGCTAGTTTAAGGTCTATTGGAAATTTACCCGCTGAGATGCACAAATTTATAATGTAGCTTAAGTGATGGCAAATTGTCTCATTAACAGCTTTAATTATTTTAGTGGAAAACCCATCATATCCCACACTAGTTGTGTTTTTTAAATTTATTATTATTTTATATATTTGACTTGGTGTACAGTGATCCAGAAACATGGAGTTTAAGCGTTCATTCACTAAATTAGTCACATTTTGTCCAGCACCTGCAATAGGGTTAATTTTTTGAATAAAATAATCGTTGAATGCATTGGCTATATCTATTGGATCCTCAATATTTATATTATCACTAGTTTTTATGTCAGTTATAGTTTCTTTTGGTATATTTGGTCTCATTTTGCTTATAATTTGCCATGCAGCTTTACATTTATTTGAAGAAGTTTTAATTTTATGACAGTTTTGTGCACGCTTTGTACAAGTAATGATTTTTTTAAAAACCTTAGAATAGTATCCTTCATTACCAGGAATAGAATCCTTCAAGACATACCAAAAGAAGCCTTAAGTGCAGCAGCCGTACGGTTCAAAGTCGAACAAGACGACTCGAGCGAACGCATACTCGGCCTTCTCTGACCTTTGGGTTCAACTTGGCGTTGCATAGAATTCCCGCCAAAATACTGACATGCGAAAAACTACCTACAAAGCGTGAATTATTACGTATAATTATGTCAATATTCGATGTATATGGCCTCCTGGCGCCGTTTACTATCAAGGCGATCTCCTTCGAGGCGGCGAGTCTCCTTGCCGGAACTCCGCCATGGGACCTGGAGGCGAGAGCCCTTTCGCAACTGTACCAGTGGCGAAAGGAGGCGCGGGAGCAGGGACTGAACCCTGAGCATCGAGAAATCGAGGCCGTACAGTCCCAGCACCGCCAGGCCATCGTGGTGGAGTGGTAGGAACGACTTGGGCGACCAAGCGCAGGGCACGCCGCAATAGCGGCGGTAAGGCCCATCATGGAGGATTGGTTAGAGAGGCGACACGGAAGCCTCTCGTACCGACTGACGCAGGTGATCTCCGGGAAGGGGTGCTTCGGGGACCACCTGCATCGGATCAGGAAGGAGCCAACGCCTGGGTGTCATCACTGTGACGCGAGCGAGGACTCAGGGCTGCACACGCTGGCGGACTGCCCGGCGTGGGAGGTGCCGAGGCGTGACCTCGTGGCAGCCATCGGGGTGGGAGTCCTCTCGCTCGGCAGCATGATTGCGGCAATGGTGCGGAGCGCGAGCGCGTGGGCCGCCGCCACCTCCTTCTGCGAGCATGTGATGCTCGCGAAGGAGATGGCGGAGCGCGCCCGGGAGAGGTTCAGAAACCTCCCGGCCCGCCGAGCCCGCAACATGCTCGCCTCGCGTCGCAGGCGACTCAGGCGCCGGAGGTCGCTTAACGACCTCCGTCCTCCATGAGCGCAGGCCTGGGGGTGGCAGGTGAGGCCGCCTGTCACCCCAGCAGAAGCAGGCCGGGACGGTGGGGCGACTAGCGCCCCTCCCCCAAACCGGGGCAAGACGGGGACACCGTGGTTCCCAAACCCGAGGGGGCCATCTCGAAACCGGAGATGGCCCAGGGTCAGTCGGATATGCTCTATGGGCAACCTTACACCCCGGCGTCTGCAGACCCGAGACGGCGTGCGGTTTTAGTCGGTTCGAGCCCGACATAACCGCCCCCGCTGGCCGGCGGGGGGGTATCCGAGGGGATTTCCGGACGAAAAAAAAAAAAAAAAAGATACTCATACAACAATGTTGGAAAACTGACTTGGGTTGGGATGAGGAAATAAAGTCTACTCATTTCGAAGTCTTTCGACTCTGGATAACCCAACTACACCAGTTAAAGAGTATCCGTATACCCAGATGGTACTTTCGTGGACTTAACCGTCACAAAAACACCCAATCATATGTAAACGAGACATTAGAGATGCATGTTTTCTGTGACGCATCGCCAAGCGCATACGCCGCGGTAGCGTATTTTCGCGCTCATGTCAATGATGATGTGTGTGTGTGTCATTCGTCGCTAGTAAAAGCCGAGTGGCGCCTATAAAACCCGTTACGATTCCACGGATGGAACTACAGGCGGCTGTACTGGCGTGTCGCCTCGCCGATACCATTCAGAAGGAACATAGATTGAAGTCGGTTAGAAGATATTTTTGGTGTGACTCAATGACCGTTCTTCATTGGATTAAAAACAAAGCACGAACTTATAACATTTTCGTCGCAAATCGCCTCGGAGAGATAGACGATCTATCGAGTACGGATGAGTGGCACTATGTCTCGACGGAGCGTAATATAGCGGACATAGCAACAAAGAATAACTCATACAACTTAGAAAATGAGTGTGAATGGTTCCGCGGGCCCAACTTCTTGTATGAGAACGCAAAAAATTGGCCTTCGTCGTCACCTGAAACAGAAAATAAAATAAAAATTAATGAAGAAATATTAGAAACTATACATAATGTTTATGAACATAAAGATAACAACTTACCTGTTCCGAACGTAGAAGCATTTTCGTCCTGGCTGCGTTTATTGAGATGTGCCGCCACCGTTATGTTATTCATAGGAAAATGCAAAAAGAAATGCAAAACAGAATTGAATACAAACATATTACAACGAGCGGAAACATTATTGTTACGTCACTCTCTACAACATTCCTTCGCTACGGAATTATATTTATTGGAAAATAAGAAACCGGTTCAAGCTAACAGCCGATTACGCACATTGACACCCTACTTGGACGAGTTGGGGTTACTACGAGTTGGTGGACGAGTGGGGGTCGCTTCTGACGTCACGTTGCATATGAAAAACCCCATAATATTAGATGGAAAGCACCCTATCGCAAGATTAATAACCGAATCTTACCACCGGAAGTGTGGCCATGGTTACAATGAAACTGTGGTGAATGAATTAAGACAGAAGTACTGGCTGCTAAAATTAAGACCCACAGTACGTTCTGTCGCCTCCAGATGTCTGTATTGCCGCATTAGAAAGGCCGTGCCTGCCGCCCCGCGCATGGCTGACTTACCTGAAGCTAGACTGGCGCTCAAGGCGCGTCCGTTCACACACTGTGGTGTAGACTTATTTGGACCAATGGAGGTCACACTGGGCCGCCCAAGAGAGCTGCGTTACGGAGTTCTGTTCACCTGCATGACAATCCGAGCAGTACACATAGAATTGGTCCCCTCACTGACCACTGACTCATTCATAATGGCGCTAAGACGCATGGCAGTCAGACGAGGGTGGCCACAAAATATGTATTCCGACAATGGTACTAATTTACGAGGTGCTGAAGCTGAACTAAGGCTATCATACCAAGCACTAGATCACATAACCATACAAGAAGAGATGACTAATCGTGGCGTTACCTGGTCTTTTAACTCGCCTATCAGCCCCCATAAGGGCGGAGCTTGGGAGCGTCTAATCCGAAGTATAAAAACGACACTGAAAGTGGTACTTAAAGAAAGAGCACCTCGTGAAGAAACGTTATTAACATTGCTCACTGAAATTGAAAATATTGTCAACAGCAGACCATTGACACATGTCTCGGTTGACCCGGAAAGTATGGAGGCCCTAAGGCCTAATCATTTTTTACTCGGTTCGAGTTCTAACTTACCCGTGCCCGGCGTTTTCGATGATGGAGACCTATACTCACGAAAGATGTGGAGAATCGCCCAAAGGTTAACTGACATGTTCTGGAAACGATGGGTCAAGGAAGTATTACCCACTTTGATACCGAGGCAGAAGTGGTATCAAGAGAATGATAACCTCGAGCCCGGGCACCTGGTAATACTGGTAGACCCCAACTTACCTAGAAACACTTGGCCTAAGGGCATTATAGAAAAGGTGTTCCCGGGAAGGGACGGCCGTGTACGCACGGTGGAGGTAAGAACAAAGTCCGGAATACTTACTCGGCCGGCACATCGCCTAGCGCTAATACCATTGGCTGATTAGTGTCACCGAAATGACACTGGGCGGAGATTGTAGACGACGCGCCGCACGATGTATCTGAAAACAAAAACTTAAAAAAAAAATGTAGTAAATTAAAATCTAAATTCAAATTAATTAAAAATCTAGTGTCTATTTGTTTGGCTAATCTAACTAATAAATTAACATTGTACCTACATCATGATATCTGTAAGAAAACATACTTACCTTTCAATTTATAATTTCTCTATGTACCTACTTATGTTTCATAAATAAAGAACGCCTGCTCGCAAACTACGTCACTCGGCATTACTTACTATTATACACTAGGCGCCGTAGATGTCGCGTCAGTCGCCCACACCACTTGAGTGAGTTCGTACGAATACGTAGTTTGCGCCGCGGTGACACCTTATTCCCAAAACTCAATTATTTTATTTGAACGAGTACTTACTCTGCAACACTCCACGCACCTGCATCCGCTACAGATATGTTTCTGTTACTAAGGTTCACATTTGAATCATATTTGCATAACCAAGAATTATATATACAACTTAGGGCCTATCTTCTATTCTTCGCCCCCGCTGGCACGCGGGGGGGTATCCGAAGGGATTTCCGCACGATAAAAAAAAATAAAAAAAAAGGTATCTATGGGACAAACGTACCAGTCAATGTCATACTTTATGGTCATGCTGAGCTAATTAGTGATGAGCGATGAATCATCGTGACCACAGACTACAAACTATCGATATTTTGTACAAAACTTAATTCAAAATTAATTTATCATTTAATTGAAAAAAATAACATTATTGAATATTTAAAAAAATAACATTATTTACAATAGTGAGTAAATAAAATCTAAATTCTAACCTACTCGTAACATTCCTTCCGACAACTTTGGGGTTCGAGAGAAGTTTGGCCGCGGCGTGTCTTCTTCAAGATGGCGCCAACGCGCCGCCATCTTGTTTAACATGACCCATTCTTCTCAGTATGAGCAGCCACTAGACACTTAGAACATTCGTTTGAGCTACAAAAATTTTCAAAGAATTATATCCCTTCTGTCTATGGAGTTAAGGCCTATTTGTCGTTTGACTATATCCTTAGCCAACATTCGCACACAATGTCTGAACGTCTGAATGTTGGCAATTCTTACTTTTTCTTCACAGATTATATAGAATGCAAAAATGTCAATGAAAATTATGTTATCTGTGACAGATGAAGAATAAAAAAATAAATTTCAAAGAAAATCAAAATGGACGTTTCGTGTTTGATAACTCTTTTTTGAACTTTGCATACCTACTTTATTTGTAAGTTTTATGCAGTGTAGTGTAATTAACTTATCTGCGAACATTTCAGAATCAACGGGTTCTAAAAAATGTGAGATTTGCCACAAAAGAAGACTAATAGGGTCCAACATATTTTTATCGAAATTTCCTATAAATCCAGACCGGTAAGTTTATGAAAACTATGTACTAAATTACGTTTGAAGTAATAAAAAGTTACAGCAGAGTTCATTACTACGAGGGTCAAACTGAAAGTTCTTAGAACTGGCCACTTATAAACAATATAATAAAAAAATAATTCTAAAATTTGAAAATAGAACTCTTTGCCAATATTACTGAGTATATATTTCATTCATTTATCATTTGTTTTACGATTTGGCGGCAAATTGAAAATTGTCTGTGTCACGTTAACATGAATTTAACACGAGAAAATTTTCGTGCAATGATTTTTTATGACTTTCGATGTCATTTAAGTCAACAAGAAAGTTATGATAGACTACGATTGGCCTTTCACGATGAAGCCCCATCTCGTGCGACTGTTTACAACTGGTTTAATGAGTTTAAACGTGGTCGCACTAATCTCACTGATGATTTACGTGAGGGACGGCCTTCTACGGCGACGACTGAAAATAACATCTGTGTTGTGCGGCGTATGATAGAGACTGACAAAAGAGTGACCTATCAGCAGATTCGGACAAGCTTAGGCATCGGTATGAGTCAAGTGCACAAAATCCTCCACGAACATTTAGCGGTCAGGAAGCTTTGCGCCCGGTGGATACCTCATAATTTGACTGAGGCTCAAAAACTCCATCGTGTGGATTGGTGCCGTAAAATGATTGAAAGATTTAACGGAGGTGACTCTAATGCTGTGTTCGACATACTAACAGGTGACGAAAGCTGGATTTACTGTTATGATCCTGAAACCAAAAGACAATCTGCTCAGTGGGTGTTTCCTTTCGAGGAGTTGCCAACTAAAGTGAAGAGAGATCGAAGTGCGGGAAAAAAAATGGTGGCCTCGTTCTTTGGAAGGATAGGTCATTTCGTAACAATTGTGTTAGAGGATCAAAAAACAGTTTCTGCAGAATGGTACACTACCAATTGTTTGCCACTTGTCTTGGAAAAAGTTCGAGAGAAACGAGCTCGCAGTAGGATCCTCCTTCACCACGACAACGCCTCGTCGCACACCGCCAAGCGAACGATCGACTATTTGGCGAAATCAAACGTTGAATTACTGGGTCACCCGCCGTATAGCCCCGACCTCGCGCCTTGTGATTTTTATTTATTTCCAAAAATTAAAGAAAAACTTAAAGGAAAGCGGTATATGAATGCTGAAGAAGCGGTGGCTGCGTATCGCGATGCCATTGAAGAGACCCCTAAGGACGAGTGGGCAAAGTGCTTTTCCCAGTGGTTCCATCGCATGCAGCGGTGTATTGACGTGAATGGACAATATTTTGAAAAGATATAATAAAACTAATAACTGGCTAATGTAATCAGTTTTTGATTTTCTAAGAACTTTCAGTTTGACCCTCGTATATGAACACCTTCCAGATTCCAAAATATATGAAAATAAATGAAAAGTTGTAATGACAGCTATTGAGGTTAATTAAGTTTTAGATTCATGGATTAATATCACATTAAAATATCCTCTAAGCCTTTTCCCAACTCAGTTAGGATCAGTATTTTAATCTATCTATCTATATCTGTAATATGAAAACAACCAAAGGTAAATTTTTTATTTGAAATCTTTCAGATCATGATATATTAGATATCTGAAAAGTGTATGGATTCCTACGAACTTATCGAACATCTATGGCACTCGTTACGGGTATTTAGATCACTAAAAAGTTCGACAACGAATCTAATTGCAATGCCATTGGGTTGTGGTCGTTGTGGAGGTCATATGGCAGTAACTTCACGGAAAATATTGAAGTTCAGTTAAGTGCACAGACTGGCCAACCCCTGACTCCAAGGTGGAACTGTTGGATGCAACTGCAATTAACGCTAACATGAAAAAGTGTAGAATGAACATGAATATAAACTTAAGTACAAAAGAAACTCCTTTAACCATTCAGTTCGAAACTTAGGTAAACAAAAACAATCTTGATGTGTCTTTGTAAATATTGTTGTATTTAGAAACTCAGTTTATTAATATTTTACTGTTTAGAAACTCATTTTAAAGACTAAAACTGGAATTGAAAGACTAGTTAGTCAATTAATAAGCTTAGTTCAGTAGTAAGCTTTGTTTAAAGTGTGTTTTTATGAAAAGTCACTACAAGATTGTTTACCTTTAGTTTAGTACCTAACTGAAGGGAGTATAGTTGTCGTTGTTAGGTATTCAGATAATCAAATGTATGAAGACAAGCTGGTCTTGTGCATATATTTAGTACTTAATGTATGTTTGTTAAAAACAATAAACACCTATCAAGGAAAATCAATGTCTATTAAGCAATAAATGAACAGATACATTTGGGAACATTCAATGTATGCACTTACCTATATATGTAAGTACATGTAAGAACAACCTCATCACAGTCGCTGGGAAGCGCTGAATGCAGGCTGCTTTAGGGAAGTCTATAAGAGAGGTCTATGTTCATATTTAATAGATTTTGTTGCAACTGGTAACCCGGATAATTATGAGTCTGTATCCGTGAGGGCCGGGTAATTGAGTTTCTACTGTAATTCAATTTCAACCTTAGATGATTCAACCTATTACTGTTTAGATATAAATAAAACATTTAAAAGCAAATTCATCATATATAATAATTATATATCTATACTAATATCACAGTCTAACGATTCAGAGTCTGTTGACGAAGCAATCATGTGGGTTGAGCGGAATGATGGGAGAAGGGGTACCAAACCGAGTAGCCATACATTTTCTTGAACTTGGCAACGGATATGACCTTTTATAGCGACATAAGGGGTTAAAAGGGGAAAGGGTAATAGGAAATGAAAGTTTGTGTGAAAGTTTGTTATTTTTAAATATCCTTATGTTATGGTATTTGGTTGGGAATGGACATAGGCTACATTTTATCGTGAAAAAGGGGGACGACGACGATGATGATGATGATGATGATGATGATGATGATGATGATGATGATGATGATTCAATGTCACTAAGGTGGAAAATCGCTTTGACTACTTTATTCTACATAATATACATATACATATAATTATATATTGTAGATCATTACGAGAAATAGGTGCATAAAAACTAGTGAAGTACATATTTTTGTCCTGGGTCCTGCCGGGGCACGGATGCTTAGTCGGCCACGTTCATGCCACGGCCCTGGCTTCTCTTTTGTAATCTTACATAAAATCAGTATAAGTATAAAAGTAACCCTATCTAATTCCGACCTATGGTAATGAGGAAGGGTTGGCTTTTGAATTACGCATTTTAGCTAGAGGGTTGAGAGTTGGGGTGGGGGGTGGGGGGGTGTAGGAACCCCCCCCCCACCCCCAAAGTGAGGAAATCAATAGTTTTTTTTTTACACGTGTTTGAAGTTCCGTGGGGGTTGCTTTTAAATTACGCATTTTAGCTAGGGGGTTGAGAGTTGGGGGGGGGGTGGGGGTGGGGTAGGAACCCCCCCCACCACCCCCAAAGTGAGGAAATCAATAGTTTTTTTTTATGAATTTTTAAAAATTAAGGTTAAACGGTTTGAAAAATGACATTTCTGCATGGTTATAATGTTTCATGTATATAAAATATAAAAAGGTTGTTTTATTTTTAACCGCTAGGATCTGGATGCATTCTGGACTTTAGGGCACCCCGACTCGGATAGGTTAGGTTAGAAGGCTAATGCGGGAGCGGAGCGTAGCGAAGCTCCCGCATTAGGCCTTCGTGGTTATTTTTTTATAAACCACCCAGAAGTAGGAGCCCCGCATAGCGGGGCTCCGTCGACCAATGAGGTAAAAAGAACATAACCATGCTAACGCCTTGTATACGCCACGTGTTTTCCGTTCTCATCACTTTGTTTTTGTTACTGCTGTTAATTTGTTAAGTTTAGTTATTATTGTTAGTTTCTTTGTTGTTATTGTTTGTTGGCATAATGCCAAAGAGAACGAAGAAAACTGTTTTGAACAGTCAAAGTCGTGAGCTTATGATTCGCTTGCGTGAATAATTTGAGCGAGAAAACCAAAATGTTGGACCGTGGCAAAAGTTTGTGACAGAGTTGCAGATGCTCTTGGCATTGGACGTGCGACAGTAATTCGCATCAGTAAAGAAAAATATGGCGAATCTTCAACCGCAGTATTGAAGACGAGGAAAAAGCTTTCAACGCCAAATAAAAAAAGAAGGCTGCTCCTGTCACAAAAATTTACGACTTTGACGCCGCTGCGATTCGCAACCATGTATATGGTTACTATACACGAGGCGAATTACCTACATTAAAAAAACTGGCGGCGTCCCTAAAAGACGCAGACTTGTTTAAAAGCAGCTTGCCGTCACTATCGAATATTTTTAAAATATTGGATTTTCCTACAAAAAAAGTGACAAAAGAAAAATTATAATGGAACAAACCGACATTGCTCTTGCTCGAGTGAATTTTCTCCGGAAAGTCAAAAAAATTACAAATTGGGACAAAGTTGTCTTTCTAGACGAGACATGGCTAAACGCCAATCATACCGTATCCAAAGCTTTGACCGATGATACGGCACAATCGACCACCAAAGTATCCGAAGGCAAAGGTCAAAGATTAATAATAACTCATGCTGGGACGTCATCTGGTTTTGTGCCTAATTGCCTATTGGCATTCAAATCTACGAAGACCAATGAATACTGTGCACGACACAAATAGACTATAGACACATGTGCCAGTGACATGTAGATTAGTAAGCGTGAATATAATGAATGAATTATGAAAATGTTAGATTTACGTAAATTAAAAACGTAATTATGTAATTACTTTGATATTAAGCTAAGATAAATAGCTTACTACTGTTATGAGTTAGTTTTCTGAGTAATTAAGTATGTTAGAGCCAAAATTAATAAAGAAAGTACACTCCCTGAAAAGCATAATTGCAAATATAATTACGACAATGCATTACTCAGAATCTAACATAACTTCGTATAAATAGGAAATACGACTTTGTATACTAGTATGTAAGTTTAATTACACCCCGCGACTGCCTCCCACGCCGTAAGAAGCGAATATGCGCTTCCCCGGCTGGTGCCATTTTATTATATAGTAGCTCGCGGGAGGCAGGGCCCATATATAAGTCTGAGGGGTCAATCCGCCCGTCATTCAGTAGCCCGACGTCGCACGGTACAGGTGTAAGTACCTATGGTCGTGCAACTCTTATTGCTACCAATATACATATATGCTATGTGATTAATATGTATAACATGAGTTTTATAAATAAATGGAAATGCGGAGGTGAGGTAATTTGGATCGCGGGCCAGCACTACAAAAGACTATAAAAGCAGGGACCATTTGGTAGGAAATTATGGACGTTGGAATTGGGCAACAAGTAGACAACAAGAGTCTCTCAAGGAACAAGGAAGCTCAACAGGAAGTAGTACATCAAGGGTAGTGCTGGGCCAAGTACATCCAATGCCTCACTGACGTCACTCAAGTCCACCCATCCAAGTGTTTCATTCTTCGACTCAACATCCTCAAAATACAGTCCACTGAAGGCAACCGCGAAGTGGCAGTCTATTCGGAACCTTATTAGGTCATAGTCTGTCATGAACAACGGTCCTTAACAAATACCATGGAGAAATGAATTTTGAAAAATTTAAAGAGTGGTTTTTATAATTATTAGATAATTTGAAGGAGCCACATTATATAATTCGGTCTCTGTGGCGTAGCGGTAATGCATTTGACTGCTACGACAGGGGGCGCGGGTTCGATTCCCGCTCAGTGCAAATATTTGTAGGCATAAATATGTCTATTTGCATTAGTCTGGGTGTTTCTATGTAGAATATGTATCTATTTACAAAAAAAAAGTATATAAGTAAGTTTATCCGCATTCTGGTACTCAAAACACAAGCTAGTTAAACTATGCTTACTTTGGGTCTAGAAAGCGCTGTGTAGAATGTCGTAGAATATTTATTATTATTTATTATAATTATGGATAACGCCCCATATCACTCGGTCCAAAAGCACAAACCACCAACTTCGGCAAACAGGAAGTTAGAAATAATTGCATGGCTTCAAGAAAAAGGAATAGAGGCCAATGAAATAATGCTTAAAAAAGAATTATTGAGACTCGTTGGTCTGCACAAACCCAGCACACCAACGTATATCTTAGATGACATAGCCCAAGAAAAGGGTCATAACGTCATAAGGCTGCCTCCATATCACTGCCAGTAGAATCCGATCGAGCTTATCTGGGCCCAAGTAAAAGGTTTGTTTGCTCGAATTTCAGTTAGACAGGTTCTTTATGTATTAACTCCTGTATAATTTATGATATTAAAATATGTTTTTCTTTCAAGGTTACGCTGCTAGATATAACACAACACCGCCTTTCACAGCAAATAAAATGTTGCAGTTACTAAACACTGCGGTTGAAAATGTATCTGCAGAAGATTGGAAAAAGGTAGTTACCAAATGCAGAAAATTAATGGAAGAAGATTGGGAGCGGGACGTTCGATTTGATCATATTTGCGAACAAGAGTTCATTATAAATTTACAAGATTGCTCTAGCGATTCTGAAAGTGATTCGGATATTGATTTGGGGTGTACTCCTTTGGAATAAATAAATGTATGTGTTAAAATATTCGTTTCATTTTATTACCCACTAGCTGACCCGGCAGACTTTGTACTGCCTCAATCGATAACAAATTCCACATTTATTCACCTTTTAAACCTTCTCTGGACCTCCACAAATGATTCAAGACCAAAATTAGCCAAATCGGTCCAGCCGTTCTCGAGTTTTAGCGAGACTAACGAACAGCAATTCATTTTTATATATAAAAAAGAAGATTATAATTATGGCATCGATAAGTAAGAAACGCCGAAAATTACTATCGATATTTTTTTCTGTATCATAACAACCCTAGGAATGTCAGTGTAACAAATGTCGCAGAGATCGAGCTATGTTTTTTCAAGTTAGTAATACAGGTCCCGGTGGCGCTTAGGTTGGCAAGTCGGCAAGAAGACAGAATCCAGCTCAGATGGACTTACTTCGGTTTTGTAGGACGTTCTCAGAGAGGAATAGCGTTAGTTTTTTCCATTGCCAGGCTATTAAATCTGGCAGCCGGGGTCACAGGCAGTTGTGACCAGAAACACCATGCGGTTAAGCCTGGTCGTAGTGGATTTTTTTTTATTATACGATATGATTTTTTCAAGCAATCAATAATACATATTTTTATTCTGAATCTGACCCCGCCTCATTTACAATTCAGGTGTTTCATTATATTTATTGTTCACTGCTAAACTATGCTGACTTTATAGTCGTTTTGGACTCGAAAGCGTGTTACTCGGAATAATCTATGGTAGCATTTTGAGATGTCCAAATTGCTATAGCGGTTATATTAAAAAAGTTGACTTTTCTGTAATCTTTTATCTACACCCATGCTTTAAATTCTCTATAAAAGATTCTGAAACAGTTAGCTTATTGCCAACATTAATACATCCAATGTCCTAATAACCATAATATCATCTGAACGGGTGTTATAATGTTGTATGAAATTTCATAATAACACTCCTTTCGCTTTTTCAATCTCTTCCGCGCAAAGGGTTACTCATCAGACAGCCAAATTCTTACCGCTCGATGCGTGGAATCTGTATGAGTTTCAAAAAAAGAACTGCCATTCACGCGCGTTGCATTGCACTACAACAGCGGCGGCGCGCTGTAAAATAGTTATTTATGCAACTGTGGTATAATGAGGGGTATTAAAACATGAATGTGGGTTTATCACACGAAGCGAAGCTGAGTGTGATAATAGTATCACATGAGTGTTTTAATACCTAATTATACAGTTGCATACAAGACTTTATCTACACCCATGATAAACTAATAATACATCTTCAGAGAATGATGTACTGCCCTTTGATATTTTCCAATTCATGAAATCTTGGTACGCCTTTTCATACTGTTTTCTAGATTTTTCCGGTAGTAATTTGTTAGAAATGTCCTTTGCTGCATTCGAAATGTCTGGAGGTGTGTTATTAAAACTTGAATTGCTCATTTTCGTAAGTAAACAAAACAATTTGCAAAAATAATAGCGAAGAAAAATAGCGGGAATTCGAATTCGAACGAATAAGCTTTAATTTATTTTGTACGGCGCGCCGCCGCTGTGGTAGTGCAATGCAACGCGCGTGAATGACAGTTCTTTTTTTGAAACTCATACAGATTCCACGCATCGAGCGGTAAGAATTTGGCTGTCTGATGAGTAACCCTTTGCGCGGAAGAGATTGAAAAAGCGAAAGGAGTGTTATTATGAAATTTCATACAACATTATAACACCCGTTCGGATGATATTATGGTTATTATGACATTGGATGTATTAATGTTGGCAATAAGCTAACTGTTTCAGAATCTTTTATAGAGGATTTAAAGCATGGGTGTAGATAAAAATAATTAAAGCTTATTCGTTCGAATTCGAATTCCCGCTATTATTTTTGCAAATTGTTATGTTTACTTACGAAAATGAGCGATTCAAGTTTTGATAACACACCTCCAGACATTTCGAATGCAGCAAAGGACATTTCTAACAAATTACTCCCGGAAAAATCTAGAAAACAGTATGAAAAGGCGTACCAAGATTTCATGAATTGGAAAATATCAAAGGGCAGTACATCATTCTCTGAAGATGTATTATTAGTTTATCATGGGTGTAGATAAAGTCTTGTATGCAACTGTATAATTAGGTATTAAAACACTCATGTGATACTATTATCACACTCAGCTTCGCTTCGTGTGATAAACCCACATTCATGTTTTAATACCCCTCATTATACCACAGTTGCATAAATAACTATTTCACTCGTTCGAGTAGAAACATTATTAGCGCTGGTAATTCATTGACAGTTTTTAATGAATGAAGGGTCGTCCTTGTTCATAACTGCATAGGTACCTATTAGGCCACGCTGGCGGACTGCCCGGCGTGGGGGGCGCCGAGGCGTGACCTAGTGGCAGCCATCGGGGTGGGAGTCCTCTCGCTCGGCAGCATGATTCGGCGTCTGAAGACCCGAGACGTCGTGCGGTTGTAGTCGGTTCAAGCCCGACATAACCGCGCCCGCGGACCGGCGGGGAGATTAGAGGGGACTTCCGCACGAAAAAAAAGGATCTCAAAACACCCGTATAGAAACACAATACTCCTCCAGAAAATGGAAAGATGTAGGAAAGTGCGAGAGGAGTTCATTATAGACAAGGAGTGACAAGGGAATTGGAATGAAAGATGATGGCGTAGGATAGTAAATATTTAGTAACTTATTGAAACTGTTAAAACAGGCTCCGCATTATGCAGAGGTGTGGGTAAAAACACCGTTTTTTTTGTTCGTAAATACGTGTATATTGTTTTAGTTATATACAATACCAGTGAATATTTCTGTGTGTACCAAACAAGATGGTAACCATGGGGGCGTAACCTCTGAAATGTCTCCTATGTTACCAGTTACCAAATGTACAAAATTTGTTGACTGACCTCCATATTCATATTCAAATTTAGGTTTCAACCAAAGGCATATTTAAGTAATCTTTGACTTTAGAACCCAAACTGCATTTAGAGTCCCTAAGATCCCAGAACAGCAGTACGTGCTAAGCTACATATACCTGCCTACCTAGTTAATAAAATCGTAACGAAAAACACACTGTTATATTGAATATTTGGAAAAAAGACTGCTACGTGTTTTAGGAGCTATATTGACATATCTAACACTCGAACGCTCTGCTGCTACGAAATAAAAAAAGTGGCCAAGTGCGAGTCGGACTCGCCCATTGAGGGTTCCGTAGCAGCAAGTAACATAATAATGTTTTTATTTAAAAATTTGAGTTGTTTGAATGAAAGGTAAATTGCGGTTTACGATTTATGACGTATTAAAAAAAAAACTACTTACTAGATCTCGTTCAAACCAATTATCGTTGGAAGTTTACATGGTAATGTACATCATACATTTTTTTAGGTTTTATCATTCTCTTATTTTAGAAGTTACATGGAGGACGGGGGCCACCCATTTTACCACTTTGGAAGTGTCTCTCGCGCAAACTATTCAGTTTGAAAAAAAAATTATATTAAAAACCTCAATATCATTTTTGAAGACCTATCCATAGATACCACACACGTATGGGTTAGATGAAAAAAAAAAAATTCAGTTTCAGTTCTAAGTATGGGGAAACCCACAAAATTTACTGTCTTCTTTCTATTTTTGTGTGAAAATTTTAATGCGGTTCACAGTATACATCTACCTACCAAGTTTCAACAGCATAGATATTATAGTTTCGGAAAAAAGAGGCTGTGACATACGGACGGACAGACAGACAGACATGACGAATCTATAAGGGTTCCGTTTTTTGCCATTCGGCAACGGAACCCTAAAAACAAAAAAAAGAAACAGTTAAGTACTTTTTCTGCTCAACTACATCGCTTAAGCATGTAAGTAAAATCCTAAAGGGCACGTGATGCTGCGTTCCCATCTCAGATCACGTTAAGAGTTATTAAAACATTGACCGTCAAAGCGCCTCTGCCCAATTATTAACCCCTGTTAGTGCATTGCAGTTAACAATTTATCAGGCGCTTAGAGAGTCTATGGCCTTGTGATAACATGAACTATACATTTGAA
This sequence comes from Cybosia mesomella, assembly GCA_946251805.1. Taxonomy (NCBI): domain Eukaryota; kingdom Metazoa; phylum Arthropoda; class Insecta; order Lepidoptera; family Erebidae; genus Cybosia; species Cybosia mesomella. The sequence continues at coordinate 13,347,957 of OX276418.1, read as the reverse complement.
ATTTTGGGCACGCATCGGTACCAAATAACACATTTACCGCGACCAAAAATAGCACGTGATATTAGTGTCTAAATAGGGTTAAATATATATTATATTTATTACAAATTTATGTTTAAATAGGGCATGTAAATACTACTTCTTTCGTTTGTGTTCCTTACGGGCCTGCGGCCGTTTCATAGATTAGCCAAGTCAAACAAACTTGCTTTTTTTTTTTTAAAATTTTAATACTAGCTAGTTAATCTGTAGTAGCCTAGTGGTATGGGTAATGGACTGCTGAGACGAGGTCTCGGGTTCGATCCCAGGTTTTACCATGGCACACACCAATGACTTTTCGATGCTTTTCGAAGTTATGTGTGTATTTATCGCAGGTTTACAAGTGCCCGGTTAATGGCAATAGGCTCGCCACCTATTACATTGGGACCTAAACATAAACTGGCGAAATGTGGGTGCTAGCACCTCTGCCTACCCCTTCGGGGATATAGGCGTGAGTTTATGTTATGTTATGTTATGTTTATTACTAACACCTCACAGCTTAAGCTGGTGCCTATTTTATGCATTGGCGAATTTAATCTTATCTGCCTTCAGTCTATCTCTAAAGAACCCTCTAGGAGTGTCTACTAGCTATATAAATCAAATCATTTCTTATATCACGCATTCATTCCAAGTCTGTACTACCATACCAGGTCTCGCTTGTATTCCTCTCGTACTTTCATTCCATGCCTTTCATACTTGGGGTATGGGGGGGGGGGGCGTTATATGTTTTACTTATTTATTAACTTCCAAATTGATGGTTGCTGTTTACATTTTTTCTAATATCTACTTTTATCTAATTGTGATGATCTATTGTTATACTTGTACTTGTGACTATACATTTACTGGTATCATCCTCTATGCAAACAAACTTGCTAATGATGACACGGACGTAGCGGAGCTTTTATTTCAGATTAAGTATAAAAATGGCTGTTCCGATAGTTCGTAGGACTTTCGGTAGATGGCTCCAGCGTCGCGCCAAGACCTGTGTACATTTCAAATTTCCAGGACGTGTTTCTAGGGACAATAGTCGGACCCACTAAGCTACCTGGGCTCAGTTGGTCCGAGTGTTTACCCCAGAAACACGCCCTGCTCCCGTCCTGAATGTTTACTGTTTCCGATCTAAATCTATAGGCAAAGCTAGCATACTAATTGGTTCCAAACTTCATTGCAACCAGTGCTCAGTGCTCAGTGCTCAGTGCTCAGTGCTCAGTGCTCAGTGCTCAGTGCTCAGTGCTCAGTGCTCAGTGCTCAGTGCTCAGTGCTCAGTGCTCAGTGCTCAGTGCTCAGTGCTCAGTGCTCAGTGCTCAGTGCTCAGTGCTCAGTGCTCAGTGCTCAGTGCTCAGTGCTCAGTGCTCAGTGCTCAGTGCTCAGTGCTCAGTGCTCAGTGCTCAGTGCTCAGTGCTCAGTGCTCAGTGCTCAGTGCGGGCGAAGAAGGCGCTGTGTGTTGGTATCAACAATGTTGACAACTGCGCACTCCGCCTGTTGGTCTCTTTGGCGGGGCGCACCTATCAACCTATCATAGATTATTTAATGTCAAAATCGTTCAAAGTTCATCAGTTTTTTATCATACCTATACGTTTTATCTATGGATAGGTCTTCAAAAATTGTATTGAGGTTTCTAATATCATTTATTTCGAAATTGAATAGTTTGCGCGAGAGACACTTCCAAAGTGGTTCTAAAATAAGAGAATGATAAAACTAAAAAAAATATATGATGTAAACTTCCACTGAAAATTGGTCTGAATGAGATCTAGAGAGTGGTTTTTTAAAAATCGTAAACCGCAATTTACCTTTCATTCAATCAACTCAAATATAAAAATTAAATACAAAACATATTAGGTTACTTGCTGCTACGGAACCCTTCATGGGTGTCCGACTCGCACTTGGCTGGTTTTTTAACTGTGGCGCTAGTAGTAATCAAAATTAGCGCGTCTCAATACGAAATGATAAGGTTAGAAGGGTATGGCGGTTGGCCGTCGCGTCGTGTTAGGGTACTGACGACAGGATACTGATGGGATGGGTATTTTGGGCCCCACTAAGGTCTTAAGACTAAGTTGTCTAGTAGGTACACCGACCTGCAGGCGAGGTCGGCGAGGGTCTCAAGGATGTTGGTACAGCCCTGAACACATGATACTCATTTATACTGTATCGACCATTAAAACGGAAACGGATATCGCAGTAAATGCTACAACATTCGGTCAATACGCAATGGATACTGCTCAAATATTTATCAATAATTATATAATTGGTACATGGCATCCTTTCTTGTTTGTCTTGCGGAAATCCCCCATTACTAATCCCGGAAATCACACATTACCGCCCCCGCTGCCGGCTATGCCTTCTCGGGTCGGCTCTTCAGACGCCGGGGGGTGAGGTGGTATTTCCCTCGCACCCCATGATTACTTTTTTTTTTAAATAAATAAATATTCTACGTCATTCTACACAGCGCTTTCTAGACGCAAAGTAAGCATAGTTCAACTAGCTTGTGTTATGGGTTTCAGAATGCGGATAAACATACTTATATACTTTTTTTTTGTAAATACATACATAGAAACACCCAGACCAATGCAAATAGACATATTCATATATACAAATATTTGCACTGAGCGGGAATCGAACCCGCGCCCCCTGTCGTAGCAGTCGAATGCACTACCGCTACGTCACAGAGGCCGTCAACTTTTTAGTTAACAAGATATAGGTTCTCATGGGTTATGAGAACGGGACCAAATGTTCATGAGTGAAGCCGCGGGGATCAGCTAGCTATCAGATAAAGTGTAAAATAAAACAAATTACTTGCTGATTTCTTTGTAACAATCATCACACTTTATATCTAAGTGTTTCGACGTAGATTTGGAAGATGGTTAGATGGTATGTAACGTTGTGGATTCTTTATAAATCTAATTAAAACAATATCCGTAAATTAATCGATATTTTAGTATGTTTCGATAGTTATTACTAAATATCTATGGTTGTGCGAGCGAGATTGGACAGCACTAGCCCAGTCATCAACTGACGGCTCTTATATCGTTCCTTTCCTTGGTAACCTTCGCCGGGGAAAGTCGCTTTGACCCCGTGGCCAACTGCTGTCGGCTCCGGGTAAGTTTTGAGATCAACATTTCCTACTTCTTTCTACAGGTGAAGACTTTCCAGCGGTGCAGCTTATTGCCTGCTAAAATGCATGGCTTATTATATTTTATTTTATACTGTGTGCTATTTCAGCCTACCTATTTAGTGCCACGAGGCCGATGACCCCTACGGTCAGAGGTCGCGGCACCAGCTTGTGCTGCCTATTTATATTTCTTTTATTATAGCTTCTAGCTACGCTGCAGTGCCGCTGGGAGATTCTCTTCACCTGCTATTTAAGCGGGTCACTTGGACGTAATTACCTAGTGACAAACTGACCCGCACCTTTCCTATTTCCAGGGTCTTCGCACCGGGCTTCGCACCATCATAGCGGTAGCGAGGCACACCAGCGGAGACCCTGGCACGCCGGCAACACCACCAGCCACGTGTCCACTAGCTAAGTGCATACTAACATCTTGCACAACGGACCGAACAACGCCACGGCAGAGTATTTATTATGAATCCATCCCCTGAGGTTCATTTACTCAAATACCAGATATAAATTTATGTAACATTCTATTCACGATTATAATCTTATAATCAATTATAATCAACCTTTTATTTAACTCTGCTCGCCCTAGCCGGAGTTAGCTTCAATTACATTTACAGTACATAAGTCCCTTTAACTTTACGTAACCTCATATACACCCTTCTATAAAAAATTTAATCGTTACATTGGCGCCTTACAAGGTATTATTCTGCCGTAGGTATTGTGTGTTTGGTCCGTAAGTACTTTATTTCTTCTTATTTTCCTCTTTATTTTACCAGTGTGGTGATTTTTTTCACCAATTTTATTGTTATTTTTCATTTTAACTAAATGAAGGTAGTTGAAAATAATTATTAATTTTTTTTTTTTTATAATTAACTGAATAATGCATACTTTTTCCATTATATTAGTGAAATTACTCATTTATTTAACTAATTACTTGTGTTAAATATAACAACAAGGCTAATTAACATTACTTTTTACAAATATTTTGCATTTTTAACATCTAGACTGGTTTAATACCTCTTATGGTCATTTTAACTGCATATTATACTATTATACCCACTGGTAAATTAAGGATCTATTTGCTTTTGTTTTCTTGGACTTGTTGATCTCAACCATATCTACTTACTTTTTTATTCCATTTTTGTATACCCCGTCAGTGAATTTATTATACTTTTTATACTTGCTTACCTTTTATGTGCAATATAATAACATATATTAGGTTATTATATCAACCTATTGCTGGTTGAAATTTATCTTTATTTTGATATATTAATACTATTTTGTTGTGTTATACACAAATAGTTTATTACTCACTGACAGGTTACAATATACTACTTGATTTTACTAGTACCTTATATTGGAAGTAAATTACTTACTTAATTTTTATGTCAATCTCGCTCATAGCACCATAGCTTTTATTTTTACTTAACTTTGGGTTACCTTTTAAATTTAATACTTACTCAACTGTTTTGTAGTCAGTGTTGCTTGTTATCGGATTTCTGTATCCAAATTAGCTTTTGTATTTGAAAAAAAAAAATGAAAACAATTCTTTGAAAAAAAAAATACAAGAATAAAAGATCTCCATACAACTAATAAAATCTTTGAAAAGAACAACAAAGATAATAAATACTTAAATTGTAGACCTCGTCTTGTTCTGCATATGGGATTGTTGTGTCAGGTATAGTTTAGTCTTTAAAATCATTACCGCTTATATAAATTTGACCATTCAAAGTCACCAATGCATTAGCCATTTCCCCCGAGTCCTTTTAAAATGACTTGTGTAATAATGGAGCTTTTCATAACTTAATATAGGTAAAATAATCAATATATTTCATATAAAACATTTTTAATCAAACATAATACAATACAAGAACCTAACCTAAACTAATAAATTTATTAATTAAATAGCAACCTAATTTCTTAACTATGAACAACACTTGTTTTGTTCTAATAATCACTATGGTTGTAAATATATGTAAATATTCAATAAACTTTCCTTTGCACTTAAACACTCTTATACACTATTGTGGCAAACAAGTATATACCTACACATACTTGTAACTAAAACTTGTATTTTATAATAACACTGTTATTGCACTGTGGTAATACACTACCTTTATCTCGATACTACAATGGTCGTAATGATATTTGTACCTATAAAAGGGTCACCAGTAAAAATTTTAATTTCATGTAGCTACCCAATTTGTCACATATTACGAAAACTTAATAACTTAAATAACTCGTGTATCCTGTTAGTAGACACGGTCTACAGGTCAATTATGTCTTCTTACTAAATAATGTAACACTTTTCAATTGTTATTACATCTTTGGTTCGTATATTTGAACATTTAATTTCTATCAAAGTTTGTTTTGAAATTGTTTGAAACTTAGTTGTCAAACGTCATATGGTTTTGACAATCAAAAAGGTTGCCAGTATACTATAATATAAAATTACTACTAGTTATTGTTTAAAAATTTGTCTTGTTTTTTTAAAAACAAAATAAAACTATTCTTTGATGAATACCAACTTTTGCACTTTTTTACTGAATATTAAATATTAAAATCTTTTAACCTATTGGTTAATGTTCTATTATGTTGTAATACTTTTCTTAGGATGACTGTTCCCTTTTATGTTTTTGTTTTTTGAAGAAAACATTAAAATTTAATCATTAGTGAATAAATAATAATATTTAGTTTGGACTTGCCCCAAAATAATTTACTATGTATATTTCAACTTATTAACTTCGTAATTATTTTGCCTGTTGCAATTTTTTGTATGATCCGTTGGATCAACCCTAAAATGCCTTCATGGTCATTTTGAACTTGAAATTTTTTTTTACTTTTTGCCACATAATATAAATATAAACATAAACGACTACAAAACATTAGAGAAACTACTTACCTTGTTGAACCCTGGGTTCTTAATTTTTTTGAAATTTTGAAATTTTTTTTTGAACACTAGTTGTTCCAATTGCAACTGATGTTTGCATACATACTCACTGATGTGGGTCAAATAATAAACTATTTTACTTTAAATAATAACACTTTTAATAATAAATTGACTTGGTCATAACTTTGAAAGTTGTTCATTATATATTTTGGACAATTTAATTGTCTTTATTGATTGAAATCATATTACCCTACCACTACTATATATTTTCTTCTTCTTTTCTCCTCTCTTTGAGATGGAACTTTGAACTTCGTGTTCGTTTTCTTTTATTATTAGGCTTTGCCTAGTAAAGGTTGTTGTGGGTCGGTTGGCGTTTTAAACCAACTGATGTTGTTTTTGGGTCCGTTGGCGTTTTAAACCAACGGATACCTTACCTTGGTGCTGGGATATTCAACCAGTCACCAGGAGATTTTATGGTTTTATACCATTTGTGGGTCCGTTGGCGTTTTAAACCAACGGATACCTTTTCTTGGAGCTGGGACATTCAACCAGTATCTGGGTATTGTTTCTTATGGTTTTATACCATTATTATGCTGAGCGGTCGTGCAAACTCAGTTCCAAAAACAAGCCTTATTGCATATCTTAGTTATGTCTTCTTTCGAGCGGTTTGCAAACTCGTGAAATAAGCCTCATTGCAGATGCGGTATTGTATACATCTAAAATAAGCCCTATACTAAAAACATAACACTTTCTCTTTTAGAGTCGAAAATATATAGTGGTATTTATTGCTCTTTTTCTTTCCATTGGAATTGTTGTCTGTGACATTTCAATATTTAACATCTTGTTAGATTTACGTCTGAGTCTCCAGCGCCTATTATCCTGGAAACTCTCTTCGGAAGGAAGCGTGTGCTACATTATTTAAGTGGTAACCGCAAAGTATGGATGAAAATGATAGAGGAGGTATGTAAGAAAGTATGTATGTGTAAGCGTAAGTCAAGCATTGTATTGAGCAGTCCAGTATCGGGTTTTTGGGTAACAAAAACCCTGAACTAATTGAGGGGGTATTGTAACGTTGTGGATTCTTTATAAATCTAATTAAAACAATATCCGTAAATTAATCGATATTTTAGTATGTTTCGATAGTTATTACTAAATATCTATGGTTGTGCGAGCGAGATTGGACAGCACTAGCCCAGTCATCAACTGACGGCTCTTATATCGTTCCTTTCCTTGGTAACCTTCGCCGGGGAAAGTCGCTTTGACCCCGTGGCCAACTGCTGTCGGCTCCGGGTAAGTTTTGAGATCAACATTTCCTACTTCTTTCTACAGGTGAAGACTTTCCAGCGGTGCAGCTTATTGCCTGCTAAAATGCATGGCTTATTATATTTTATTTTATACTGTGTGCTATTTCAGCCTACCTATTTAGTGCCACGAGGCCGATGACCCCTACGGTCAGAGGTCGCGGCACCAGCTTGTGCTGCCTATTTATATTTCTTTTATTATAGCTTCTAGCTACGCTGCAGTGCCGCTGGGAGATTCTCTTCACCTGCTATTTAAGCGGGTCACTTGGACGTAATTACCTAGTGACAAACTGACCCGCACCTTTCCTATTTCCAGGGTCTTCGCACCGGGCTTCGCACCATCATAGCGGTAGCGAGGCACACCAGCGGAGACCCTGGCACGCCGGCAACACCACCAGCCACGTGTCCACTAGCTAAGTGCATACTAACATCTTGCACAACGGACCGAACAACGCCACGGCAGAGTATTTATTATGAATCCATCCCCTGAGGTTCATTTACTCAAATACCAGATATAAATTTATGTAACATTCTATTCACGATTATAATCTTATAATCAATTATAATCAACCTTTTATTTAACTCTGCTCGCCCTAGCCGGAGTTAGCTTCAATTACATTTACAGTACATAAGTCCCTTTAACTTTACGTAACCTCATATACACCCTTCTATAAAAAATTTAATCGTTACAGGTATGACAATCAGCATGAGCTGTAAAGGAACGCGCGCACTAGACGATTTAGTTACTTTTTTATACCACTCAGGTGGCAGACAAGCACACGGCCCACCTGATGGGAAGCGGTTACCGCGGCCTATGAACGTGTGCAACACCAGTGGCGTCACACTCGCGCTGCCAACCCTGTAAAGGAAAGGGGATGGGAAAGGAGTTTGGGAGGGGATGGGAAAGGAGTTTGGGAGGGGATGGGAAAGGAGAATGGACGTGTGCAACACCAGCGGCGTCACACTCGCGCTGCCGACCCTATAAAAACCTTCTAATGCACTTCTTGAAGAACCCCATGTGGTAGTCGCTTGGGAAAACCACAGCAGGGAGCTCATTCCACAGCCTGAGGGTGCGCGGAATAAAGTGCCTTTCATATCTAACTGTACGCACCGTTTCCGGTCGCAACGTGTGAGGATGAATTCAAATCAATGACTTTTCTGTAGACAACTATAAACTGGCTGTTTGGTAGACATTTAGTACCACAATAACCATATCAACAATCGCGATTGTGGTACCAAATATTTGCTATTACCTCGATGCCATCAACCAACCATTTTTGAAGCTGTAATACAGATGACAATACAAAAAGACGCGCTATGACTATACAGATAGGCGTCAAAATTCGTTGACTTATTTATTTAGCCTCTACTAGCTGATGCCTGCGGCTCTGCCCGCGCGGGAGTCGGTTATCGTTGTTGATCATATCTCCGGTTCTACTTAACTAATTGCAATCAAACAAAAGGCAGATTTAAAGTCTGACCTTTCTGAAAGAAAATAAAAAAAACATCAAAATATGCTCAGTAGTTTTTGCATCCATTGCGAACAAAAAGAAAAACAGACATGAATAAAAAAAAAATTGTGTTGAGAATCGTTCATATCTCTATTAAATATCTCCAACGTACAGAGATAACCTATTTACAAGTTTACACAGGACGTCCGCGTCCCACAGCGATGCCACGGGGGGGCCTTGGGGGGAAAGTGTCTTAAACAATGTAGATAGACAATTTTACTGAAAGAAGACTTCATTTTGCTTTCAAAAATAAATTTAAACTGCATTCATACATTTTCGAAAACCCGATTGCCATACTCGGTAATCGAACCGGCTAACATAGTCTCTGCTATGAGAGCGACTGCCTTCCGACCTGGGCGAGATGTACGCGCGCCAGGGCCTCGTCTCCGCCAGCAGGTGTGCCGGCTCGCAGGCGGCTTGGACACCTTAAGGCCATGGTACGTTGGCACACGCGACTTACACTACACTCGAGTAGAAGGTTCCTAGTGTGCGCTGCTACTTAAACGTGCTGCAATATCAAAAATTGTATATACATTCGACACTCCGCTGTCGTGACCGCAACACGTACGATCTGAGTTCCGACCTATTCACGAATAAGTCACGAAATCAGATAATACGTGCGCTTTTTTCAAAGCGACGTTCTCGATTAACAGATAAAAAGTCAAGTATCACTATAATTATAATATACGGCGATTCTCTGTTGCAGTTACTACGGGCGGCGAGCCAAGGTCGTGTGACGTCACTGCACACCTGCGAGCGGCGCTTCGACGATAGCGAGCCCAGCGACTTTTCGCGCGCTTTTTAACCGTTCATTGAGCGGCTGATTTGCGCGCGTAAATTTGTTTGGCGAGCTCGGGTTTTTGACCCCTTCAGGGTAGCACTGGTTGATACCTAACGGTGATAACGAAGCCAGGGCGAGCGGCGACCCGACCCGCAGCTTCACCCCCTCAGGGCAAAGCCAGTCGGACGGGGCTGGGGCAACCGGTGGCGAGGAAGACCTCCTGCCGATCCCAGCCGTCACCAAATTCCCCCCTTACCCATCCCCCCATTCCATTCTCGGGTGTTCGTTTGGTGTGCGGTCCCCTAACCGACCGTACTATCTCGGCATCCGGGCTGCGAGGGACTCACTCATTGCACTTCGAGTGTATGACCAGCTGTTGAGGTACACACCCACACCACAAAGTACTCATCCTCCCAACTTCGGTTGGGCGGAATTTATTTCGCGTCGACACGAATAGTGTTAGGGCCACGCTACACTCTAGTATATAAAGGTCGAACCACACTTATTTAATTATCTTTTAATTAAATTTTTCGTTTTTTGTTGTTATCAGTTAGGCTTATCCTAACTGCATTTTTACCAGGAAAGGGGTAAGCAGGGAAGTCGGCATCATGGCCGAAACTTCCCTGCTTGATCTCCTCCTAATGGACCGGGAGGTCCACGCCTTTTTAAAGGCGAGGTTCGGGGATAGAATCCCGGACTCCCCCATCGTGGGGCCAGACACTCCACATATTACACCCCCAACGACCACCACACCCCCACTACCTAACATCACCACAAAAACAGTCAGGGCCTCTGCCGCGTCGTCAAGCTGCTCGGGCAGCCGTTCTTCTAGGGGCGGATCGCCGACGCGAGAGCGCAGCCCTCTTCCCCCGATCGCCACCGGGGATGAAGATAGCAGTAGGGACAGCATGGACACTGCTGACATCTCTGCCTCCGCCTCGGAGACAGAATCGACGTCCTCCTCCTCCGACGAAGGGTTCACGCCCGTAGCCAGCGGGAAGAGGAGACGCAGCCCAAAAGCCGCACAGGCGGCGCCGCCAGCGAAAGCGCTGAAGAAACCACCGGTCCTCACCGAAGCCCCAGCACAGGTTAAGCCCACTCAGGGGCCCACCACCGACGTCCCGGCTCGCAAGGAGCCCACCCCACCCCCCGTTTATGTTCACGACAAAGACCGGTGGACCGCCATCTCCAGCTGGTGCAACGACCAGCACATCCACTTCACCTCCGCCCGTTCCACCCCTCAGGGTATTAAAGTTTCCGTCCCCTCTCCAAGGGACCACCGCGCATTAACCACCCTCCTAAAGGAAAGGAACATTCAGTTCCATTCCTTCACCCTTCAGGAGGACAAGCTTCTCCGCGCCGTCGTGCGTGGAATCCCGAAGGAGGTCTCCTTAGAGGAGATCACCAAATCTCTCAAGGAGGATCAAGGCCTCCCTATTCATAGCGTCCATAGGATGGTCCGCGCTAGGACACACGAGCCCTACGATATGGTCCTTGCCACCCTGGACCGATCCGAGGCCGGCAAGGCCATATTTAAGACTCAGACGGTGTGCCAGTTGGCTGGCATAACCGTCGAACCGCCACACAAGAAGGGGATCATATCCCAATGCCACAGGTGCCAGCAGTACGGGCACTCAGCCCGCAACTGCTATGCCCGCCCAAGGTGCGTCAAGTGCCTTGAGGACCACGCCACAGCAGAGTGTAGCCGTCCGAAGGATAGGGCACTCTGCTCGACACCACCTGCGTGCGTCCTATGCGGGCAAACGGGCCACCCCGCGAATTATCGCGGGTGCCCGAAGGCACCCAAACAACAACCGTCACGCCCATCCGGGCGTACACCTCAGACCGTAGGTCAGTCGCAGCCCCAAGCACCAGCTTCGGCTCCACCGAAGCCCTGCCCATGGGGACCCAACGCAGCCTCCTCAAGGCCTGCGTTCCCCCCCTTGCCGTCCCAGACTAGGAACGCCCAGACTTCGGGGATTCCGGCGCTCATGAGCGTATATGTCCCCCCACCTCAAGTCACGCAGCCTCTGTTGCCAACACCAGCTCCGCAACAGCCGCGCCCCCAACAACCTCCGCGGTCGCAGGCTGATAGGACACACACGCAGCCCCCACCACCACAACAAACACAACCATACACAAACACGGCGAGCCAGCCAGCGACCGGGGAGTCGGACCTCGAAGTCGTGGCACGCTTTGCCAGCATACTCAATTACGCGGAACTGCGCGACATGGCCGCGCAGATCCGCGCAAATGAGGGAAACCCGATGGCACTCCTAGGAGTCACAATTAGGTACTCGACCGTCTTCGAGGCCCTCGCCAACTTCAGAGTAAATCCTTAATGGATTCGCGAAACACTGGCAGAGTCAAACCACGAACACTCAAGTTAGGGTATTTCAACGCGGACGGCTTAGCCGGTCAAAGAGATCAGGTAGGTGAATTCCTTAGGGTCCATCAACCAGACATACTTCTCGTGCAAGAGACCTTTTTAAAGCCCGCCCAGAGAAACCCTAATATTGCGAACTACAACATAGTTCGCAATGATAGGGTCGGCTCCCCTAAGGGCGGGACTCTGATCTATTACAAGAGGTCCTTGCACTGCTCACCTATGGATCCGCCAACGCTGACGAACGTTGAGGTTTCGGTCTGTCGGTTAGGGATGACCGGCCACCAGTCAATAGTCATAGTGTCAGCTTATCTGTCACCAACCAAACAGCTGCTCGGTAGCGATCTCAGGGCCCTATTCGAACTAGGACCCTCAGTCATAGTCGCTGGCGATCTCAACGCCAAACACACCATGTGGAACTGCCCCATCACCTGCACCCGAGGTAGGGTCCTGGAATCGCACTCGAGCACGCTCAACTACGATATAATAGCTCCATTAGAATGTACTCACTTCCCGTATGAAGTGGAACATAGGCCGGCGGTGTTAGACCTGGTGCTTCTTAAGAACGTGAACTTACGTTTGTGCTCTATAGAAGTACTGCACGAGCTTACCTCAGACCATAGGCCAGTTATGGTAGAACTGAAACAGAGACTAGGTCCCATTGATACCGGTCAAGCCCCCCCGAATAGGTGGATTACGGATTGGGCGCGGCTTGAGAAAAGACTCGAGTCGACCGAATCCGTACATCTGAACAAAATACCAGATCACATCGTTAGCGTAGAGGACACCACGGAGGCGATCGACTCCTTCACAGAGCACGTACAATCGTTACTTAATGATTGTTCTCGGAGGGCTCCCGAGACGGAAGACCGTCGCTGGAAGCTCCCCGATGACGTGCGTGATCTGCTGAGGAGGAAGAACGCCGCCGTGCGCGCCTACGATAGGTTCCCTTGCGAAGGCAACAGGGTTAGTCTCCGCAGATTAGAACGGGCCGTTAAGGCTCGCATACAGGAAATGCGTCAAACTCGATGGGACACTACATTAAGCGATCTTGAGCCGTCTCACGTCGCTTTCTGGCAGCTGTCTCGATCTTTGAGGAAAGACGTGGTCGCCCCTATGCCTCCCTTAAAGAGGCCCAATCAGTCAGAAGCTTTCGAAGATGTAGAAAAGGCGGAATGTCTGGCCGAAAGTCTCGAGTCTCAATGTTCGCCCAGCACCCTACACACCGACTTAGAACACGTACGCGAAATAGACTCTGATGTGGAACGGCAAGCTTCACTTCCGTTACCACCGGACAGCGACGGTCATATCGACCCAGTCACCCCGGAAGAGGTTCAGGAGATCATCAAGGGCTTGCACACGCGTAAAGCACCCGGCTCGGACGGCATCACAAATAAAGTCATTAAATTATTCCCAGAGAGGTTACTCGTCCTTCTGACATACATTTTTAACGCAGCGCTCAAAAATAACATCTTTCCGCAGCAATGGAAAGAGGCCGTGGTCATTGGGATACCCAAGCCCGGTAAGCCAAAGTCCGAGCCGACCAGTTATAGACCGATCAGTCTGCTTAAAGGTTTAGGGAAAATCTATGAGCGACTAGTATGCAATAGGCTGAAAGCATTTGCCGATGCAAAGGGTCTCATTCCGAACGAGCAGTTTGGCTTCCGCGATCAACACTCATGCGTACAACAAGTGCACCGCATCGTTGAGCACGCCAGCGAGCGGTTGCAGTTCAATCAATTCACAGGGGTTCTCTTCTTCGACGTAGCGAAAGCGTTCGACAAAGTGTGGCACAACGGCCTCATTTGGAAGCTGTTCCACATGGGAGTGCCACACAGGCTCGTACTCATCATACGGGACTACTTGTCGAACAGAAGCTATCGCTACCGAGTGGAAGGGACCCTCTCGGATCCTCACCCCATTCGCGCCGGTGTACCGCAGGGGTCGGTACTCTCACCCATCTTGTTCACGTTATTCACGTCAGATATACCTTTGCACGGGCAAGTGAAGACGGCACTTTTCGCAGACGACACAGCCATCTTCCACTCGGGACTTAATCCCAACATAGTAGCTAGAAAACTCCAATCCGCGGCCGACACCCTAGGGGCATGGTTTCGGAAATGGAGGATAGAGGTTAATCCAGATAAGAGTCAGGCCGTGCTGATCCACAGAAGGAGGCGCGACCTGTATCCCTTAGAGGGACTTACACAGATTAGGATGTTTGGCAAGCCGATCCCTTGGGCTAGGCAAGCCAAATATTTAGGTATCATCCTTGATGATCGCCTCAGCTTCAAAGCTCACCTCAAAGCGGTCCGCGATCGGGCCGCCTTCGTATTAGGTAGACTACATAGCTTAGTGAACTCTCGTTCTAGGTTATCACTTAGGAGTAAAGTCAGACTTTACACTAGTTGTGTTAGGCCAATCATGACATACGGATGTCCGGTTTTCGCTCATGTTAGTGAACAAAGGATCCATAGGCTACAAACACTACAAAATCGTTTCATGCGCCGAGCTACGGGAGCACCGTGGTTTATGCGTAATGTCGAGCTTCACACCGACCTAGAACTGCCGACGATCAGGCAGTACATAAAACAGTGCTCCCTTAGCTACTTTGACTCTGCCCCGACTCACCCCAACCCTCTAGTGGTTGAGGCTGTAAACTACACACCGAGTTTAATTTCACGCACGCGGAGACCTAGACACGCTCTCGGAGAGCCCGATGATGCAATAACACTCGCTCAACGAAGAGCCTACACAGCTCGCGGAGCTACACAAAATAAACCGCGGTTCCGTCTTCGCCGACGAGGGCGGAACACGCGCCGCGCTTTGTTCGTAAATGTGGGCCTAGGTCGCCCCAGTATTAATCCAGCAGCAGCCCAAGCCGAGGCCGCCCCAACTGGGGACCCTTGAGGCGTGTTGCTTAAAATCAACTTTCGGCTGAGAGCCCTATGCGCTCGCCACACTGTTCGCGTAAGGTTGTAGAGGCCTGTCGGCCAACAACCCACACCGCACACAAAAAAAAAAAAAAAAAAACAAAAATTGTATTTTAGAGTATTGTTTACAACGCTGCATGGGCATGCTGCATCATTTGATGGGTAAATAATTGCAGTTATTTACTTTTTACTGATATTGTTTCATGTCAAAGGACACTTAAGCGTGCTTTTTTAAGCGTGTGAAAACCCCCACGGGCTTCACCCCATCGGTGCCGACGGTGGGGTGGGCGGGTCCCGGACCCATTGAAACCACACGGTTGTCCTTCCCAAGAACCCGGGTAAGCCCTCGAAAGGATAACCCCAGGGTTACCGGCGGACTTTGGTCGCCACCGCAGCTCCGCCTGGTGGGGTCGGGTTTTATCCCGCGTCGGTGAGTTGGCAGGCGTGTGTAGGACACACACGGCACAACTCCGCCACAGCCTGCTTCTGTAAGGACGGCGAGTCGGCCAACTGTCGTCCTCAGGCCCCGATCATGGAGGTCGGTAGTCCCGGACGTAGACGAGTCTACGAGACTGCGGAACTCGGGGGGCAGGGTTCTGTCCCGCTCCCTCTCCGCCGTCTCTTTACCTGCTCATTACCTGCTCGCAAAAAGAGGCGGCGGCGTGCCACTTGATCCCGTCGGACCACGGCCCCCACCATGGTCTCCAGCGAGAGAAAGTCCACGCCCAGGACCGCAACGAGATCCCGGCGTTGACTCGCCCACGCAGGGCACTCCACCAACGTGTGGAGCGCCGTGTCTTTTCCAGGATCCTCGCAGTGCTGGCACTGCGGCGTTGTCTCCCGGTGGATGCGCCATAGATACTTTTCGAAGTACCCGTGTCCGGTAAATATCTGGCACATCCGGTAGGAAAGGTCACCGTGGTGCCTTTCCAGCCACTCCTTCATAATCGGTCTCACCGCCGCAATGGTGGATACGGGGGATGGCATTACTTAAGATTTGATAAACCTCAGATACTCGCTAAAGGAAATCGATGCCTACCTGCGATGCTCCGCGAGGCCATTGAAATTAAAAAACGACGGGTTGCACTCCAGGAGTGCCGGTAGAAGTGAAAATTTGAATAAAGAAGAAAGAAAGAAAGAATCTTTTATTTGGTGCCAGTAGGTCACATTAAATACTTATTACTAGTGCATATATATTATTGTGTGCCTAACGGTTGCATCAAATGGGTGTCCAGTTCAGCATATGCCAGGATTCAGAATGAACCTTGGCGCTGGTTTTCGACTGGAACCCAGATGTTCGCGGCGTGTGGACGCCGAAATGTATGTAACTATGCCAATTGCGAATATGTGTGAGTGTATGGTAAGGATGTGTGTGTGAGAGTTTAATACCAAATAAGTATTATAGATACATATATATATATAATATATATATATATATATATATAATATTGCTTGTACATGTAATGTTATCTGTAAAGTTTGTCATTCAGTCACTATTGTCATTTTTATTTGAGCTATAGCATAGACAGCCATACATAGAACGCAGAAAACAAAATCTAATAAAATTAAAAAAGTGATATATTGGCATTCACGCCATCCAGCCTCCGATGCGCTTCCAAAAGATATTCCCGTAAACGTTTCTTGAATGTGGTGATTGATTTGATGGACTGCAACGGTGGGAGAAGATTGTTCCATATTTTAGAGGCTGCATAGCGAAAACTTCCCCTAAATGTTGCAGTTCTGTGCAGCTGTATTGAAAGTTGCTGCGAGCATTGTCGTCGCATTCCCTTTTGCTAGCCACCCAACGGAGTTTGTTAAATAAGTACTGCGGTTCTGCAAATCTGATAACGCCGAAAAGAAGGCATGCCAACTGCATCTTTCGTCGAGTTTTCATTTTAATCAACGAATGCTTACTGAGAAACGGTGTGACATGCCCTCTAGGAGGTATCGAGAAACAGAACCGCGTACATGCATTTTGTACCCGCTGAATAAGCCGGTCCGTTCTTGCTAGCAGACACGGGCCGTAAATGACATCTGCATAATTAAGTCTAGACAGTATTAGTGCCTCAACTAGCTGCATTCTTAGGTCCTCAGACAGATACGGTCTCATTTTGTACAGCACTTTGAGTCGATAGAAGCAGTTACGAACTAAATCTGCTAAGTGTTGCTCAAATCTCAGGTTACTGTCAATATACAATCCCAAGTTACGAGCAACAGCATCTCCGTCTATTGACTCCCCCATGAGTGTAAGGTAAAGGGACGTGGGAACTTTCCCAAGCTGCCAAAAAGCATATATTTTGTTTTAAAGGGGGTTCAGAACCAAATAATTGCTTTCTGACCACGCTGCTATTCGGTGGAGATCCTCATTCAGTTTTTGAACAGCCAATCGGTATTCGGTCGGTTTAAAAGACAAATATACTTGCACATCATCGGCATATATATGGTACTGTGAGTTTAGGAGGCAGGAAGTGATGTCGGTGCAGTATATGTTAAACAAAATTGGCCCTAGAATCGAGCCCTGGGGAATACCCCTTTTAATAGAAGCTAGGCGTGAGGTAATAGAGGCTCCATCGCTCAATCTCAATTCCACCATCTGTTTGCGGTTATCCAATTAATTATGAAATGTTAATGAACATTAACGTTGTGCATTTTTGATATCTTGGAATGGTTAGGGAATAATTTTGCACGAATTACTTTAATTATCAGTGTAAAAGTACTATCATTTATGTGGTAACATACAATCTTCATTTATTGCGCTATCGTACACAAACATGACAATTTATATTACATTAAAAATTTAACACTTCAGAACTATTACAATTATTTTACATCGAAGCGCGTGGCTTGCTATAACATAACCACACACGAACATTCGCGCAAGCGCCCTGCGCTCCCTAAACGAGACAGCAGGCGCAGGTATACATTTTCGCCGCGCAATAGAAAGAGAGGGGGATACTTCCTCTCCTACGCCGCGCCACCGATCGACTCTCCCTCTGTCATATGAATTTTTGATCAGGTCACATGTCCTGACGCAAGTTTAACCTTTGTTAGCCATTACAAAAAAAGTGCACAACGCCGCTAAAGAAGGTTTCACTTCAAAAATATTATTATGTTACTTGCTGCTACGGAACCCTTCATGGGCGAGTCCGGCTCGCACTCGGCCGCTTTTTTTTGGTTTTTGATTGGACAGTTACTGTACTTGCGCGAGTTTGTTCAAGATTTGAAGAACTTACTACATTTACCTAAATGTTCAAAAATATAGATACCATTATTCTATTTTTTTATACTTATATTTTTAATACATCGCAAACACACATGCGCTCCAATCCCGGGCCGAGCCACCGGCGGCAGCTACTGCAAAGAGCCCTGCCGTACCATCTACAAACGAGTAGCATCCCATTCCGCGGCCAAACAACTGGTATTCCATCATTAGACTAAAACTCGGTCAGTGGTTGGTCGGTTACGTAACCGCCGTTACGAGAACAAGAAACCATGTCAATTGGACAACTCAGCGCCGCACAGCGGGCCGCCAAGCGTGTTTTATACTCAGTGCTAGCTGTTGCCCGCGGCTCCGTTCGTGGTATTCTAATCCCGTGCCCGCAAACCAGGGAAATCTTTTCCAGGCTATAATCTATCCCTGTACCTACCAATTTTCAGACAGACGCATTCAGCCGTTTCAGCGTAATCGAGTAACAAACATTATAACATCATTAAAAAAAAAAAATAACGCACAGTCAGCATAATTCTGCATTGTAGGGTTCCGTACTTCAAAAGGTAATAAACAAGGCAAGTTAAATAGAACCGTTTCAAAACGGAACCGTGTAGTGATTCTATCATCGCTTCGTTGTCCGTCTGTTTGTCTAGACCTCTTTCTCAGGAACACGTAGGGTTATTAAGTTGCAATTAATAAGAAATGATCAAGGCTGCAATTCCTTGCAGCTGTGAAAATATCAAACTTGTAAGTGATCGCAATCAAAACATACAGACATTTATGCAGCATATTTAAACAATCGCATGGGAATCAAAGACTACCCCCGTTGAGCTAACGTCGCTAAGTTCAGCAGGAAGTAAGCTTCATAGAAAAAACATAACATAACACAACATAACTTCACGCCTGTATCCCCGAAGGGGTAGGCAGAGGTGGATTACGCACCGTGTATTTATAGAACAAATGAAAGGAAAACTCCGAAAACTGTTAATAGCTACCTACTTGATGAAACAAATGCGACTAAAAACTTAGCGTATTGCAGTCTACCGTTGGACATTTGCGCCCCAGCACCCGGTCCTCCACCTTCAACGTTTTAAATTAGCTACCTCTTTCAGGTCTTCGGTTTATCAGGCCGGGAGGCGTCCCACAATCTGATTTCCGATTCACGGTTTGCACTCTAGGACTCGTTTGAGCCAGATGTGGCCGGCCCATTAGCACTTCAGTTTGCTGCGAGTTATATTGGTAACTCCAGTTTTTCAAAAGCAACTTGAATTTTGTCCCTTAATCCAGTTGTCCAGTTGTATACGGAACACTCAGTGTGCGAGTCCGACTCACACTTGACCGTGTTTTGTTTTGGCTATCGCCCAGCAACGTTGCAAAGGTTATGTACCCGTAGAACACCTAGAAGGTTCCAGATTCGATTCCAGGCATAGTCTACTCGTAATTGGGTCAAGAAATATTCATTAAAGCGTCTCTTATTTGGTGGGAAGCAAAGCTTAATTGCTGAAATTGGGGTTTGAATACAACTCTTAAAACGTATGACGACCTCTGTGGCGTAGCGGAGGTGCGTTCTACTAAGTCGGAGTTCGCGGATTCTCTTGGAATCTCCGCCGACTTTAAAAATATTAAAACAATTAAAATTTTGTACTGGGCGTCCGTAGTCACCATCTATAATACATACGTAGAGCGGTAATACATACAGTTTAAAGGTCAAACATATTTACTTTTTATTTTCCTCTTCTTCCTCTACAAGAACGAAGGAAAATTGCAAATAATTAATGAATAATAATAAATAATTTAAATATACATAACGGTGTTAGATGCATACAGAAGACATAGAAAAAAAAACCTTTCCCTCTTATTTAATATTTCAAACGGATCGAGTGACTCTTTCGAATTAGTGAGCCGAACAGGTCTCCGAGTCGCAGGAGCATTCCTCAGAAGCTAACCTGCTGCACGTCCCTGTATCTCGTACTACCCCCACGCAACATGCACGCAACATGCACGCAACTTGCATTGATCGATGAGCGTGTCATACGCACAATGATGTGCGCCGGAGTGGCGGAGTATCGTTGTGGTATCGCCATTGATTTGTTTCACACGAGTGTTGCCAGGTTGCGGAAGACCTTATGTAATGAGGACTTTTCTCAGGACAATATATTGACCCTGGGGTTATCCTTTCGAGGGCTTTCCGGGGTGCCCAGCAATGGACACTTGGGAAGGACACCGTGTGGTTTTAGTCGGTCCGATTCCGACACGCCCACCCCATCGTTGGCAGCGAATGGGATGAAGGCCGTGGGGGTTTCCACGCGTTAAAAAAAAGATGGTACCTTTTTTTTTTTTTTTTTCGTGCGGATATCCCTTCGGATACCCCCCGATGGTACCTGCCAGAGATTACTGTTGTTTAACTTTATTATCTGTGGTAACTTTCAATTGGCCGTTATGTAAACTTGTCATTATACTATTCTTCTGCCAGCTGTACGTTTTCTAAATTGTAAAATTAAAATAAATATGTATGTATTTATTAAAGAAAATGTATCTAAGCATGTTTATCCGTATTTTAGAATCCATAACACAATCTAGTTAAGCTATGTTTACTTTGGGTCTAGATAGCGCTGCGCAGAATGTCGTAGAATATTTATTTAGTTTATTCACCAAAAAAAGTTACCCATCCAATGTCAAGCCTCGCCGTGGTAGCTTCACCTGTAAGCTTCCAGCTATCCGGATGTTACATGCGGCGCTGGTTATGTGTTTGCGAATCCCTATGTATTAGTAAATCATCATTTGTGTACGCAGGTTATGCGTGCGAGTTCAAAACACGGGCGTATATTACGGGCGGTTGAAACGCAACGTTTTTCCTTGAATTGTAGTTAATTCCCGTTGCGCCCAAAGCTTGCGCTTTGGGGCCCGGAGTTCAATCACCTACTTGATCGGTTTGTTTTCGCTTTATCGGAAGCGACTGTCGTCTGACTCCCGACCCCCAGAGGAAATGCTACGCTAGGCCATCCGCCAATCAGATGAGGTGGCCCAGGTCCCGACGCACTCGGTGCGGTTTTCTGCTTTTTGGTTGGGTTCATACGTCCTTAATGTGAGGGACTGTCGTCTAACCTCCCAACCCCGAGAGACAAGTCAGCGCCAGAGCCTCGGTCGTCCATCAGCAGATGTACGGCTTGCACGCGAGGTTAGCTCGGCACTGTCCCCCATTCTTCTCTTATTTATATAAATAATTGACTGTTCCCATATTTATTTATTTATACAACAAACTTAAAACTACCATTACAGGTTACCCCAATGCGATAGCTCGGCCTTAATAAAACTTATTACATATAATGATGCCTTCGTGAACTCGCTCAGAGAAAGTTTAGACACATCCATGATGTGTGCAATTCCCGTTGAGGGCGCGAAGAACAAGGTCCTATCGAAGTAAGCAGGCGAGGCGGTCGCGGGTCGCGGGTCGACCCGCAGACCCGCACGTTCCCGCGCGCGGCGGGTGACCGTGTAGCGCGGCGGCGGCCCGGCGGGGCGTTACGTGAGCGCGGCCAGTGAAAGCCGAGCCGCTTAGCGCGCCGCACGCCACTCGCCCCGCCATTACAATGTTATAGTTTTTGGTAAAAAGTTTATTTTCTCGTGGACAACCTTACCGCGTCGCTTCGAATTATTTTGGTATGTACGTTTTTATGTATTTTTTTTGGGAAAATATTTTTTTGTGTGAAAAATTGAACGAAAAATGATTTAAGTAATATTGCTTTTGAAAAATTAAAAACACTGATAATTAAATTTGGAAAATTTGGAATACATGATATTCAAATTATTAAATACCATTGTAACTCATGTTCCAGAGTATAAGTTACTGTACACAGGTTTAAACATCAAAACAATGTAAATATAATATAGATTAAACTTTTTTTTTAAAGCGTACTGAAATGTCTAGTGTTTCCGCTTCAGCTAAGCTAAGTTCAATTACTTGTGTTAGGAGTTGGTTCACGTCATTCGAACCCCAAAGCCGACTCGTTACTTACTTAACTATCGGCGCTCGTAATAGACTAATATCACGTTTACAAAAATATAATTAAAGGTTCAAATTAAAATCTGTCTTTCTTTATTGGAACCAAAAAATAACAAGAATGATAAGACATAGTGTGATAGTATCTGCATTAGTTCAGAACTGTGTCGCAGACAAATTTTAATTTTAATATTAAATATCGAAATAATATAAGTAAGTATAATATCAATTTGACTATTATCAGGTTTATAACTATCACTATATAGTAGATTGTTACACAAGGGTTGAAAGTCAGCCATTTCTGGGTTGTTCTGATAGTTCGAGGGTGAAATAGGTGACACTCACCCGAGTTCAACACTCTACTTTTCATTTCGATTAAGTGAGGAAATTAAAATACTACACACACATTTAATGAAACAGGTATATTGTGTATGTATATTTAATAAAGTAAAATTGGAAAAATTGGAAATAGATAATTAACAACAGCTTTTGCCTGTTCTTTAATCTCATCGGGAGTTTTAAATTAATATCCATGTCACTGGAATCACTTTCCGAAACCATTTTTAACCACATTATAACACAAGGTATTTATTTATATTCAATCTCGTTTTCCCGCTAATTCCTTATCAAACTTAAATGGTTTTTTTTTAATTCTGAAAAAAGTTATAATTCACGTAAGTACATACTGCCTACTTTAGAAAAGGTTTGAAAATCGAATCTATTGGTTACATTGTAATCGAGTTGGTCACGAGATGTGCATCTAGGCGGCCATGTAAACAAAAAGCGTCATGATATCAAGGCATTAAGACGTAACTTAATTATCATGGACACCATGACAAAACTTAAAATTAAAAAAAAAAACTTTCCACCCTAGGGATGAAATAAGCTACTTTCCACCCGGCTATCTACACATGAAAATTTAACTTTCCGAACAGGACAGATATATACAAATTCAAATATATATTGTAAATTTTAATTGTAAATATTGAATACGAAGTTATAATATCGTTCGACTAATATCGAACGTCGCTTATGTAAACACAAAGCCCTCCGTCCCCGCGCAACGCAACGCAACGCAACGTAACGCAAGCGATGGAGCAACCGCCGCGCCGCTCGTTGTGTAACGCGGGCACTGCTGCCGTGGGGCTCCTAGTTGCTAAGCATTTGTTTTCGAGGCGATGCTCCAGGTACTCAAAGGATGGGGTGTGTGTTGGGTAACCTCCTCGAGTGTCGCTCCGATTCCGATCCCGCTGCAGTCCGGGGGGAACGGAATCGGAGCGGCCGGTAAACCCTGGGCGGCGGTCAATGGCTTCCCCTTCACCCCTTCATAGGGTTGGCATTGATCGTCGGCCAATACCCAACGTGGCGGGAACACATCGCTCTCCGTACTCCTCTGCTTTCAGAGGAGACAGGATGAGCGATGCTGTTAGTGGTGAGATGGCCCAGGGTCAGTCGGGGTGCGAGGGATATGCTCTATGGGTAACCTTACACCCCGGCGTCTGAAGACCCGAGACGGCGTGCGGTTTTAGTCGGTGCAAGCCCGACATAACCGCCCCCGCTGACCGGCGGGGGGGTATCCGAAGGGATTTCCGCACGATAAAAAAAAAAAAAAAAAAACAGGTACTCAAAGGATTTCGTTGCCTTACCACGAGATAAACAGAAGACCTGTTGCCTTCGCCCCGAAGGCCTTGGGTCTTCTGTTTATCTCCACCTGCTGATTGACGAACAAATCCGACGCAAGCGCACCTTTCGGGTGATTGGTTAGACGGCGGTCGCTCCTACATAAGAAGTATAAGCCAAATAAAAATGAGCGGGCCGCGGGCTCCGAGTTAAGCCTCGGATGCAGCGGAACTACGCTAAGATGATGATGATGATGATGATGGTTCAGGTAAACAAAGAATTGAGATGCTTAGTCGCGACTGATTCAAAGGCATATAGCTAGTGTTTATATACAGGGTGAACTTGTCAACTGGCGCCGCGCCGGCTTCCTCTAGGAGTCGGATGGTAGGATCCCCGTATTACATATATACGTCGAGAACTATTCATCATCACAGCTCTAGTCCCGGTTGCTCCCAATACGTGCAGTTTGGAGCCCGGGGACCCCGGGGGGCACTTTGCTACCCTTTCCCTGTATTTGGGTTATTATCTTGGGTCTTTATCTGTTCCGCAGGAGAGTCTTGTCCCATCAATGAATAAATATACCCAAAGTACTCATAGCTTAACTACATAACATAACACATAGATAACTTCACGCCTGTATCCCCGAAGGGGAAGGCAGAGGTGTATAGCTTAATTAGCTTGTAATATAGGTTCTAGAATGCGGATAAACCTACTTAGTCTATTTTAAATTAAAAACACCCAGACTAATGCAAATGTACATATTCGTGTACACAAATGATTGCAATGAGCGGGAAGGCCGGCACAGACAGCGAAGTACAAAATAGCTTCAGTATGTGGATGTTGTCCGACTGACAGTCAAAAATATTAAAATTAAAAAGTGTCCATTCGGATAAGTTGCCCTAGAGATTTGCGTTGTGGCAACATAGATCGATTGCGTTGTTCGATCGATCGCACGATGAGGATTTTTAAATCCTCATAATTTGATCGCACGCACGGTGTGGAATTTTATATCTTCATAGTCTGATCGACAGCACGAAGTTTTTGTCCCTAACGTCGGCTAGCCAATAAAATATAGTGCAAAGAAAGATTTTTTTATTTGAAAATTCTGTGGTTCGACGAATCAAGAACCAATTGAATAAATATCGAATGAGGCCGTCCAGCTATCAATATCTAATGAGCTGAGGGCCATGATTGTAGCATTACCGGTGGCTGTAATGGTGACCCTCATTCCTGAGACTTCACCTTTTTACCATCAAGCGAGGCGAAGCCTACTTAAAAAATAGCTTCCGACTGTTTCTGGTTTTGTTCTCTTTTTCCTACCTAAACGTTAATTACAGGGAGTATTGCTTGATCTGTTCTATGAGTAAACATTTTGTTTTCTTCTTAATTTATGGAGGGTTCAAAATCAATCCTTGCCATTTAGGTTTTAAAGATAATTTCATGTAAATGTTGGTCACGACTACGTTTTACGTGATCCTATTTCGAAGAAGTAACTCTTTTTGAGCATATTGGCTGGTATACCACCGATGTGGTGATGTCTTCTACTGCTTAAACCGATGCTGGGTTACCGGCGTATAGAAGAGATTTGACGTACCTCCACAAAAAATAGTCCAATGGAGTCAAATCGCACGATCTAGGGGCCAACTCACTGGTCCAACACGAGAGGGTCAAGTATGAATAACGGAAAAAGTCGTAGTGGCTAGCATTTACATGAAATAATATTTAAAACATCAATGGCAAGGATTGCTTTTGAGCCCCCAATATTATTTTTTAAATATTTGACAATATTCCGGTGTTTTTAGGGTTCCGTTGCTATAGTTGTTGTTATAGATTCGTCATGTCTGTCTGTCTGTCCGTCCGTATGTCACAGCCACTTTTTTCCGAAACTATAAGAACTATGCTGTTGAAACTTGGTAAGTAGATGTATTCTGTGAACCGCATTTAGATTTTCGCACAAAAATAGAAAATACCAATAAATTTGGGGGGTTCCCTTAGAACTGAAACTAAAAAAAAATTTTTTTTTCATCAAACCCATACGTGTATACGGTGGGGTATCTATGGATAGGTCTTAAAAATGATACTGAGGTTTCTAATATCATTTTTTTCTAAACTGAATAGTTTGCGCGAGAGACACTTCCAAAGTGGTAAAATACCCCCCCCCCCCTGTAACTTCTAAAATAAGAGAATGATAAAAGTAAAAAAATATATGATGTACATTACCATGTGAACTTCCACCGAAATTGGAGTGAACGAGATCTAGTAAGTCGTTTTTTTTAAAACCTCTAGTTCGCAAACCGCAATTTATCTTTCATTCAGTCTACTCAAATATAAAAATTTTACTTGCTGCTACGGAACCCTTCATGGACGAGTCCGACTCGTACTTAGCCGGTTTTTTTTCTGTAAACTATAAACCCAACACAAAAGAAATCACTCGTTACAAAGCAAACCTATTGGTTCTTAGGACCTGGCGGGTTCCCTTATACTGTCTCAGTTCAAATAGAATGAACAGAGTAGTTGTACACATTCACATCAACTCGAACGAACTTTGCAGATAACTGTTTATAAAATTGTAATTATAAAATTAACCAACTTCAAAACTCGAAAACTACAGAAATGTGAAAAATAACTGAAGTACAGGTTTAATTCAAAAGACAAAAATGCCTGTAGGGCTTGTCTACGTACCCTGCCACAGGATGGCCATAAACCTGACGACACTTCGAGCATCTCACATTTTCTATTTGATTCTGAAGAGTTCCGCGGTGTATTTCCGGAGTCCAAGGTTCAAGGATCACCGGGAATTAAACCAAACCCAATGCAAAAAGAAATATCAAAACGAGTTCATAAATGACGGCAATATCACCGAATATTATATGTATACCGGCCGAACATATCTGCATACCCCCGTACACTACTAGGCGTGATGTCATACTATGCGATCCTGTAAACAATGCATACAATAACATTGCAGCAATCTCGGTTAATTTGCTGTCGTTTATTCAAGAGTTCCGTTAACTGTCTCCGAAACTTATTATCACATGTTTACGAAATATAAATGGGACCATTCCGGAATAGCAAAAAAACATTTGCAATTTCGTCAATATGAAGCAGTTACGGCCGAACATACATAAGAACTACGAATTAAAAACCTCCTCCTCCTCAGAATTTTTAATTCTGTTGAAAATTCATTTGCAAGATTCCGCCCATAGGGCATTGCACTTGCTAAAGTGAGTACTTTAGCAGTGCAACCTGTGGTGTGGGTAACCCAACTGACTTATGGTTGTGTGGTATCTTCGGCCATTGGCGAAACCTGTTTCCAGAGAGAAATCATTATTCAACGGTCCAGCTCCGTTTTGGGCCGAAAACGACGAGGCTGTTTGATTCCAAGTTTGTAAAGCAGCGAATCGGGTGACGTCAGCTGTAAGAAGTATATTTATAAATAAATAAATATAAATATTGTAGGGCAATCTACGCAGCGCTATTGAGGCTCAAAGTAAGTATAGCTTAACTAGCTTGTGTTATGGGTTCTATAATGCGGAAAAACATACTTCGATAATGTTTTTTTGTAAATTTATACTTATTATACATATCAAACCACCTAGACCAATGCAAATATACTCATCCATGCGTACACATATTTGCAATGCGCGGGAATCAAAACCACGACTTCTGACTTAGCAGTCGAATACGCCACCGCTGCGCTCAGAACCCCGCTAACCCCGACAGCTAACCTAAATTCCTTGAGTTAGGAGTGGGTTCAAGTCAGTAGCGTATTGGCCAGGATTCGAACCCTGGACCTCTCGATCGTTAGTCCAACTCCTTCACCACTAGGCACTAACCAACAATTATTGTTGTAATTCAATCAATGAACACAAAAACCTCGACAGAATATGTACTTAATCCTTCCTCATGAATCACTAATGGTTCACCAATCTCTATATTCAGTCCCTCGTAGTAGAGGGTGAGCCTATTGCCGTTTACCGGGTACTTCCACGACTCTTGCTACTGTGGCTCTGGGCTGTCTATATACCCCCTGTGCCGTTGCGATAGAAAGGTGCCCACTTATGTGAGAGGCCCCCCCAGAGGTGAGGTGCCTCGAGGTGAGGCGACACCCGTCACGAGGCTCTAGCGCAAGCTTCCCCTCGCGGTCGGGCCATGGGTCAGACGCCAGTCACTCCCGTAAAAGCCAAGATAAACCTTTGCGTAAGAGAATAATAAAATGATATTTATATTATTCTCTTTATTTTATTGTTTGCATATAAATTACTTTTTTAAATAAATATTTAAAAAACAATGTTTACAAATATAAAATGTAGGTTGACATACCGTTCATTGCCACTGGTTCACCTGTGTAGTTCACCTGGGTGGACCACGGGACATTTCTATTTTCCCGTGGTTCAAATGGGTAGTTTACACAAATAATAATTTGCGTGGTCCACTAATAAAGAGCGTAGGCGCACTAATAATGATTACAATTTTCTATATTTTAAAAATTGTTTTTTTTAATGTGGTCAGGTAAGGGGGCTTAGGGAGAGGCACTGCTTCTCAACGCGTGCCATGCTCGGAAGACCTGCTTTCTGCATCAAGTCTTTGATCTGCTGCCTAACGAGAGCCTCCTAAGATGTCGGTCGAGGCGCTTGGCATTGAGTCTCATTATTATATTAGACCATATCAAGAGTAAAAGTAGGAGACGGACCCTGGGCCCTGCCTGCGGGCTCAGCGGGCTCAGCGGGCTCAGCGGGCGGCCGGTCCGGCACAGTCCAGTCAAAATAGACTTCACCCTTGCAAGAATTCCAAAAAAGTTGGAAATTTACATAAACGGGAAGCTGTGGCGTAGCGGTAGAGCATTCGACTGCCAAGTTAGAGGTCGCGGCTTCGATTCGGCTTGCATTGTTCTGGGTGTTTCTATGTATAATATATATTTATTTACAAAAAAAGTTTTGAAGTATGTTTATACGCATTCTAAAACCCATATGTATGAGAAGCTCTGCTTAGCTTGGGTCTAGATGGCGCTGTGAAATGTGTTCTAGAATATTTATTTGTTTTGTTTATTATAATGAGATTCTGAAAAATCCCCGTCGAAGTTCCCACAAACAAAGTTGTTCTTGGTCAAAACTCACAATTTTTCCTTTTTTGCGTGTGTTTCTGAAACGGTAAGAGCTACTGGACAAATATTTTAGATTGTGAGGTTTTACCGTTTACCTTCAGACCGCAGGAGAAGACTAATGTCCTCCGAGGAGTGACTCCGGATGCAGAGAGCACTACTTACCTACTTCACAATTTATTCATAAGTTTGTAAATGCCTACTTACACTTTATATACATGAATAGATGAGGGTATTACATCACTTAATGTGTTATGTAACTCATCATCATCACAGATTTCGTTTCGATTACATCCAACGACCTCTCCGTGCCTCAGAGAGCACGTTAAGCCCTTGGTCCCGGTTGCCATGCGAACATCTGTAGCGTCGTTACGGGTAGTAAGAGCCAAAAGTCCGACAACTGGCTACAGAACTTCGATACCGCCTCGTCCGTTTTCATTTCTATTAAGTAATAAGTTACGTTATATAATTCTGTGCGGTCACACTAAACTGTCCCCCTTACCGGTCTAAACTTTACATATAGTCATTCGGTCACGTCACCTTGACTAATTAAGGTCATATTTAAACAAAATTACATGAAATTAGAGTCTGGAGCTGGCACAGATCAGCATCGTCCTCGTAGCGATTTCCCACTTCGTTAATGAATCGCCCGAAATCGAAGTACGTGACGGGCGAAGCCGCGGGCGCTGCTAATATTTCTATACAGGTGGGCCTGTAATGGGTTTCATGCTGTACAATCTATTGTAATACTCGAGTTGGACAAGCTGTCGGACCTCCATCAATAAATAAGTAATAGCTTGCAGTGGGCCCAGAACCGCTTGTTAACGTTGCAAACCGTGATATTCAGGTTCTAAAGGTTTTCCTCATACGAAACTAACTTGGCGCTGCGGCTTCGCACGGGTTAACTCTGATCGATACCTTTTTTTTTTTTTTTTTATCGTGCGGAAATCCCTTCGGATACCCCCCCGCCGGCCAGCGGGGGTGGTTATGTCGGGCTTGCACCGACTAAAACCGCACGCCGTCTCGGGTCTTCAGA
Organism: Cybosia mesomella; assembly: GCA_946251805.1. NCBI lineage: Eukaryota > Metazoa > Arthropoda > Insecta > Lepidoptera > Erebidae > Cybosia > Cybosia mesomella. Next base: position 13,318,039 of record OX276418.1, on the reverse strand, counting down.
CGCCGGGGTGTAAGGTTACCCATAGAGCATATCCCTCGCACCCCGGCTGACCCTGGGCCATCTCACCACTAACAGCATCGCTCATCCTGTCTCCTCTGAAAGCAGAGGAGTACGGAGAGCGATGTCTTCCCGCCATGTTGGGTATTGGCCGACGATCAATGCCAACCCTATGAAGGGGTGAAGGGGAAGCCATTGATCGCCGCCCAGGGTGTACCGGCCGCTCCGATTCCGTTCCCCCCGGACTGCAGCGGGATCGGAATCGGAGCGACACTCAAGGAGGTTACCCAACATACACCCCTCTCTGATCGATACCTATTTTAGACGTCGTTACTGTGATTGTAAATGGCGATATATATAAGTTTATCAATGTCTTTTCAATTCTGATCGCTGAACGTCTCCACCTCTATAATGCTACTCTAGGCTGGGACAAACTACACAGCGCAGTCTGGACTCAAACTAACAATAGCTTGTAATTTGGATAAACATACTTAGGTACAGTTTTTGTAAATACATAGATATTGATAAGTACATTGCATACATTCCCGCTCAGTGCAAATCTTTATATGCATGAATATGTATATCTACATAACTCTGGATATTAATGATAATATTGTGTATACATTCACATACCGTACATAAATTATACATTTATATACATATATTATACAATATACATTTGTACACACAACCAGTGAGCGTCAAAAGTAGACTGACTTACCGTAGTTATGAGTGCATTAAACAGTTAAATTATCGCTCGTTTAGAGAAGTGCCCGGTAGATGGCAATAGCTCTGGCCCTGTACGCCCTGAGTTTGAATACCTTGAGTGCCTGATGTCCTACAATATTTATTCATTTATTAAAACATATACAGTTTATTGGTACTTGATAATTTAATGGATATGAATAGTTGCTTTTAGATCACATCATTACAATTATCTGTTGAAAGAACACTCACGGTCTGCCTCACTGCGCCGCCTTTATAATTAATGTAAATTATACTTTGACACTAGCTTTGCCCGAGACTTGGTTCGCGTGGATTTAAATTTTAAGGTTTTAATTGTTTTTCGCGGAACATAATACTTGTTTTGAAATAAAAGTAGCCTATGTTACGCCTTATAATATTAGCTATCTGCCAGTTTAAGCCTCGTTAAAATCGGCCCAGCCGTTCCAGAGATTACCTAATTCAAAGAGACAGAAATACGGGGGCGCAAGCATCGGCATGGAGCCCGTGATGAAGTACCCGGTGCTCGTACTCGATAGCCCATGGGACTTCGGACCATACCTCCGAAGTCTGGTCCCGAAACATGAAGGGACCCAACTCACGATCCTGCAGGGGGACCCCGTGAGCAACCGAGGTGGGGAGAAGCCATCATTGCGGAATTTATTTCCGGTCGCCCCCAGCCTGTCGTCCCCACTGGGAACGAGTGGGAAATAAAAAGTTTCGTTCGTCCCCAGTGGCGACGATTGGAACTTTTTATTTTCCCACTCGTTCCGCTATAGACAAAATGCAATAATCGCAACATTATTGTTAAATACTAGATAAATACTAGTTACTTGTAGATAGTTTTCTTCTTTTATATATTAGTTATTAGTTAATTATTGCGACAGAGACCCGCTTCGCGGGGCTTCTGTTTCATTATCACTCAACTCACCGACGCGGGATCAAACCCGACCCTAAAGGCGAGGCCGCGACAGCGGCCGAAGTCCGCCGGGAACCCTGGGGTTATCCTTTCGAGGGCGTACCCGGGGTGCCTGGAAAGGGGCGCTTGGGAAGGACACCGTGTGGTTTTAGCCGGTTCGACACACCCACCTCATCGCTGGCACCGATGGGGTGAAACCCGTGGGGGTTTCCGCACATTAAAAAAAAATGGGTTTCCACACGTAAAAAAAAGGGTTGTGCTGATTTTAAAATCGCGCAAGTTTTTTCTCTGATGTCCCGCGACCTCTGACTTAGCAGTCGACCGCTCTACCGCTACACCACAGAGGTCGTGAAGAGTCTTTCTTAAGGCGAAGCTGGAACTGTGGTATTAAACATTATGTTCTTTTGTCGCAGGCATTAATACTTTGTAAGCGAAGCTACAATCGCAAGTATGGACACCGAGATTATATGCACCGAGAAAATGGACGCGTACCGGTAAGTACAACCAATGTAGCGCAGTTCCCGGATGCATCCGGAGCTTCCACCTCGGAGCCGGGGCCCGCTTACTCCCCCTTCTCCTTTTGGTTTGGGCTATGCGGCTTTTATGGGAGCGAATGCCCTTGGAGCAACTTATCCTAGTTTCAAGTAACAGGTTTGAGCCCTTTTTTACCGTTACAAGTGCCTTACTAGACAGGAGAGACCGACAACTGGTCTAACTACAGAACCTGAAATTCGCCAGCGGGCTGTCGAGGTCAGGTGGAAGTCGCTTAACGGACAATATCCAAGTTCGGTGGTTACGTAGTCAGACTAGAGCCGACCCCAACTGAGTGGGGGAACAGCTCGGAGGAGGAGGAGGCGGAGGCCGTGTTTACCTCTTAATATAAGATCTTTGGTTACGACACTAAAATTCCTGTTATTTTTTGTAGAAAGCACCTAGAAACGTTAAACGGCAATAACCTAATGGCAGTAAACCTGAACTATGACCACCACATCAACTCGGAGCACCCTGACAAAGCTTCAGAGGCTATAGCAGACTTCTACGAGGGCTCCATCGTCATGGTGACAGGGGGGACCGGCTTCGTTGGCAAGGCACTTCTGGAGAAGCTGCTGAGGAGCTGTCCGGGGATAAAGACTATCTATGTCCTGATGAGGCCTAAAAGAGGTTTATCGGTAGAGCAAAGGTATAAGGACCTTCTCAAGAACCAGGTAAGTGGCTATATCTATGTTTGAATTCAAAAAAATAATTAAATTTTTATTTATTTTTAAATAAATAAATTTAATTATTTGAAATATAATCTCAAATTCATTAACAATCTTGTAACACAATTTAATATAAAAGTCAAAGATAGCGATAGTCAAAGAAAACAGTCACCATGACTTTGACTTTTGATCGACTTTGGCGTGGTTTTTTCGCTTTCGGTTAAATTGGAAGGTTAAGTTCGGTTAAGTATGTCAAACTTGTAAACCCATGTCTCGTCACCAGTAACAATGTGTTTCATGAATCTTGGGTCGGAATTGACTCGTTCTAGCATGTCCTCAGCGACTCTTATGCTATTGAGTTTTTGGTGAAAATTCAGGTCTTTTGGGACTAGCCGAGCGGTAACATATTTCATACCCAAATGGTTAATTAAAATGGTACGAATCGACTCGTGAGATACACAAAGTTCGGCGGCTATCGCTCTCAAAGTTGAATGAGGATTTTCAGTCACTATTTCCTGCACTTTGGCGATGTTAACTTCAGTTGCAGACGTTGATGGCCTACCAGAGCGAGGCAAATCTTCCATCCGATCTCGACCGCTTTTGAACGCTTTGTACCACTCATAAGCACATGTTTTTGATAAAGTCGGTTCACCGTAAGCCTCCTGTAACATTTTCAGTGACTCCGAATACGAAATTCCATTGGCGATTCAAAATTTAAGACAAACTCTTTGTTCGATGTATTTGTCCAAAATGAAATTTGCTATACACACTAGATATGATATAACTAAAAACAGCACTGTATTTAATATAAATGATGCATGAACAGATGCAACTCAAACTCCGCGCCAAAATGGAAAACAGTTGTGCCAATCTAACAACAACAAAAAAAAACAAATATTTGAATTTGGAACCATAAACAAATCATCCATTCCCGATACTTTCTTGACAGAGTGTATATGATATTGTCGAAAGTTTACGCGAATGTCACACGTTGAAATAAAACTATTTTTAACGGATTCTATTGCGGTTTATTATTCACATTGAACCCGACGTTTCGGTTGCTTTGCAGCAGCCATGGTCACGGGGAAACTGGTATGTATGTTCTTACATCGGAACTTCGGATGGTTTTTTTCCATATATATTATTTTATTTTGAATATTTATAAGTTCAAATGATGGCGTAGTTAATACGGCGTAATAAGGCGTGATACTTCGTTTTTATTAAACAATATTGCACAAACTTTTAAATTATTGTTTCTTCTTCGGGCCTTGATATTGTGCAAAATGTCAAATAGATCTGAAGATTTAAAGAAACTCAAAAATTGAGCGCAAAGATTCCGTTACATACAAACATACTTATAGACATAGATGATACAATATATAGGATACATACAGATGGTAGAAAAGCGAGTTAAAATATAGTTTTTTGAAGTTAAACTTCTCTAGAATCGTTGTGATTTCAAACTCGATGATACAAAAGAATAAGTCCATAGTTTTTTTTTTAATCAGGAACTTTTCAGAAGTTTTTACTTCTACCGTGTGTGACTTGCACACACACGCTCTAGAAAAGGGTAAAAATGGGAATTGTGTAAAGGGGAAAAAGGGGAAATGTGGCAAGGGTAAAAACGGGAAATGTGAAAAAGGGTAAAAAGGGGAAATGTCGAAAGCGTAAAAACGGGAAATATAGAAAGGGTAAAAAGGGGAAAAGTGGCAAGGGTAAAAAAGGAAAATGTGACAAGGGTAAAAAGGAGAAATGAGGCAGGGTTCAAAAACCGGAAATGTGAAAAGGGGGAAGTTGAAAAGGGTAAAAAGGGTAAATGTGGCAAGGGTAAAAAGAGGAAAGAGGCAAGGTTAATATTTAGCTAGTATTACATTTCAATCCAAGATGTAATTATATTTTGTTGATTTTTTTTTATATATTTATTACATTGTCATTGTAGGTTTGCCTTTTTTTTCGTGCGGAAACTTGATAAGTGTGCAAATTTCCAAATTAATCAGGCGTTTTTAAGTTATCCAAAATCGAGTTTAAAGATTTCGTTATATACAAACATACCAACGTACAAAGATACAAACATACAAAGCAAGTGGATAAAAACGTGTTAAATTGCAGAATCGTACCGAATTCTGTCGCAGAAAATTAAAATTACCAACTTTTTCCAGGTCTTTGATCGCATTCGAGCTCGCTGGCCCGAGCGCCTCGGCAAGTTGTACCCAATCACGGGGGACGTGTCGGCCCCCAACCTCGGAGTCAACCCAGAGCAGAAGGAGCTGCTGACCAAGGTGACCGCGCTGTTCCACTCGGCCGCCACGGTTCGCTTCATGGAGCCGCTGCACACGGCCACCACGCTCAACGTCCAGGGAACGGCGTCCTTGCTCGACTTGGCGGAGGATATGCCCAAGTTGAAGGTAGGTGTGAACAACAATACACGAGTTGTCTGTAGTCCTGGGAAGGTTGATAATAAACAACGTGTTCCATAGATTAAAACAATGACGTTACACCCATAGCTACCATAGGTGGACAATGGTATTTGAGTAATTCCAAAACTCAGTGATAGAAGTTTTTAAAAACCCACTACGCTGGTACACCTGCCGACTGACGGCCGAGGCTCTGGTAAAGGCTTTTCTTTCGGGGTTGGGAAGTCAGACGGCAGTCGTTTCCCTAAAAGCTGTATAAGCCAAGCCAAAAGGAGAAGCAGTAAGCGGACCCCGGGCTCCGGGTGCAAGCCTCGGATGCGACCGAGAACCACGCTGAGATGGCGATGATGCCGGTACTTCTGGGGGTTCAATGTGCTAACAGGACTTTTGAAAAATTTCTTTCTTTAAAAAAATCACTAGTATTTCCGCTACCCCTTCTGCTAAGTAAAATTCCTTGCGTTCGGAGTGGGTTGACGTCGGCAGATTGATGGTCGGGATTCGAACCCGGGAGCTCTCGATCGTAAGGCCGACTCTCCAAGACCCTTTGGCTGCGCAGGCGCTGGTGCACGTGTCGACGGCCTACAGCAACGCGCCGCGGCCGCACATCGCCGAGCGCGTGTACCCGCCGCCGCACGAGCCCGACGCGCTCGTGCGCTGCGCCAAGCTGCTGCCCGCCGACACCGTGGAGACCATCTCCAAGAGCCTGCAGGTAACCATTGTCTGTGTACTCGTACTACTTGTTATGGTGTTCTCCGCGGCCCCAGCCAACCTCACCTGCAACCCGGCACACCTGCTGATTGACGGGCGAGGCCCTGGCGCAGTCTTTCCTGTTTTCCTGTCGCGGTTGGGGGGTCAGACGACAGTCCCTTTCATACTCATTCTCCCTTTTTCGGTTTGGCTTGTACGCTCTTTATGGGGGCGATTGCCGCCTGACCTCCCTACCCTGAGAGGAAAGTCCCGCACGCGATCTTCCCCGTAGCCGGTGGTGCCGTGCATAACAGCATTCCCCTCGTAGAAAAAGAACCTCGTCCCTCCATCAACAGATATACTGTAGCAAGAAGGCGAGTGCACCAACGAGCTAGTGCGTTGGTGCACTAAACGAAGCACCGAATCGCGCCACCCTACGTCACATCGGATGACCATCAGGGGACGGCACCGCTACCTGGACATTCAACAAAAGGCCCTGCCTACTTCAAGATTGCTAAATCCCTATTGTACGACCGGCGCGGGCGCAGATTGGCCGTCGGTCTTCCATTGTTCTCGGGTTGGCGCCTACCTGAGAAATTGGTCAAGACCGAAGCTTTTTATTATTAATTAGTAAAGTGGCATGATTAGTTTTCATTATTATTATAATCGTTTTTTGTGTATAATAATCCGTGTTATTTTGTATTAAGATTATTCTGCTTTCTGCTTTCAGTACTATAATTACTTTATAATAAACTCTTATTCTACTCGCCGCTAGTTTCCATCACGACTACTTGCACGCAAATTGTTAGTGGCCTCACCTACTTACCAAGACCGAAGTCCGAAGACTCGGTACTGAAAACCGCTTCAGTACCGAGTTGCAGTTAAGGTTGGCTTGGCCACAAACGTCAAAAACCAAAAAAAAACCCAAGCTTTTTCTAAAGGTCTCCTTTTTCTAAGTTTTCTATCTCTTCCAGGGTGAGCATCCCAACTCGTACACGCTGACGAAAGCGTTGGCGGAATCGATAGTGTACAGCCACACCAACCTGCCGGTGTGCATCGTCCGCCCTTCGATAGGTGAGTCTTGGAATTTATTTTTATTTTCAGAGTACCTCGGAACTGCTGGGAGTGTGATTTATGTCTGATGATGATGATAGCCCGCCCATAGGCCGTCGCTGCCTTATGCGTGTGCATGCAGCGGACGGACGCCCACGCTTATTACTGCAAATAATTTAAACTATGGCGCTATTCTTTACTAGGTCTGCAATTCATTCTGCTGTTGCAAAAATTGAGCGAAGCAATTTTACCAGGACTATTTCTAACAGTGATAATTCCTCAATAGCTAGTCCGATTAGTCTTTTTCTGTCTTGTGTATATGAACAAATTACTTAATTTAATACCAATCGTGTGAATGAGGCTTTTTTGTTCATTGAGAAATCAGATTTAACAATTTTTTTCCGCTTATTATTCCTCCGTGGTGCTTTTGATTCTTGATTTTCCTAGGCTACGTCCTTCCCATCAATAACATCTTGGCTTGTGTGAAATTTCATTAGAATCGGTTCAGCCTTTTGGGAGGAGAAGATGATCTAACGAAATACACGAGTCGAGTCGTCTAAAAGAGCTCAATTACTGCGAGACGTCCTTAAAAAGGTTACGTTCTACAATTGTTGAAGTGAAAACTTCTTCAGGCGCGTTGAAACTTTCCATATGAGCACTTTTTGAATGAGCAAAAATCATCAAAAACATTATTTTGGATAGTGACGATTAAAAAAAGTCGGTAAAAAAGGTATTTTTTACCGACTTCAAATGGAGATTCACTGTTAGACCTGTATGTTTACATGTATGTTTGTTTGCGATTTTCTCGCGTTTAGTTGTATATTTAAGTGTTGTTACATTTTAATTGTTCCGGTGGTAAAGATGAATCGGTTCATGTTACAAATCGTGAGTTAGCAAGGGAGTACGGATACGCTGCGTTCTTACGGAGATATGCCGATCTGATGTTCGCAGGATACGGTTTGGTTACAACATAGTTAATATCGGTTAATATTTGTCAAACCTTAAAATCAAATGCACGCCTGAACTGATACATAAATAGTAGGTTGTTACACAAGGGTTGAAAGTCGCCCATTTCACCTGAGATATTTCTGTCCGCCAATAGTTCGAGGGTGAAATGGGTGACATTCACCCGAGCTAAACACTGTACTTTTTATTTCGACTATATGAGGAAATTAAATAATACATACACATTCAATGAAACAGGGATATTGATGATCAGTTAAAATTTGAATTAAAATTAGAACATTGTAATAGATTATTACAAAAAAGACTTTTTCCTGTTCTTTAATCTCATCGGGAGTTAAATTAATATCCATGGCACTGGAATCACTTTCCGAAACCGTTTTAAACCACAATTAAGTAACACAAGACAACAACAATATTTATTTATATTTAATCTCGTTTTCCCGCTAATTCTTTAGCAAACATTCATTGATTTTTTTAATTCCGAAAAAAAAAAATAATTAACGTACATACTGCCAACATTAGAAAAGTTTCGAGAATCGAATCTAATATTTACATTGTAATCGAGTTGGTCACGAGATGTGCATCTAGGCGGCCATGTAAAAAAAGCGTCATGATATTAAGGCAAAAAAGACTCCATGGCAAAACGTAAAATGAAAAAAAAACTTTTCACCCTAGGGATGAAATAAGCTACTTTCCACCCGGCTGCCCATGAAAATTAAACTTTCCGAACAGGAGAGATGAAAAATATATTGTGACTAAACTGTATGCTGCGAGAATCAGACCTGACATGTCTACATGCGAACGACGCGACCAACTCATTCCGAACCGGTTACTCTCCCTATCGATTTGTGTCTAGGTCTAGACTCCCTCCCCAAACTACGACTGTCAAATTACACCTTTTCAAACATTTAGCCTACAGACATGTGTAACATTTTAATGTCTAAGTACGTTATGTAACGGTGTCGTTTCGTACCGATTTCTTTAATTACCACCATAAACATCGCCAACACGTTACACACCGCTTCAACGCAGGAAGTATCGTTCTAGAAGTCTACCTAATGTGACCTTACGTGATAAATACCTTAACAAATTAATTGTAATAATGACTCGCCAACTACAATTAATTATCAATTACTTCATAAATAATAACCTGTATAAGATTATAAAGGCCAGACCTCAGTGACCCCACTTACAATATTTATAGTGCTTATATAATTACTGGTCCTGATTGGCTGACTGATTCATCAACGCGGATATTATACCGCTGGCGACACAAATCTTAAATGTTGGTAGTAATCGAAGTCACTAGTACTCCCCCTAACCCCTCCAAAATAAAATTTCTTGTTTTAGGAGTAGATTCTCGTCAGTATTGAAACGGCCAGGATTCGGACCTCTCGATCGTGAGTGCTTCCCCTTATTCACCTAGCTACCGACGCTTCATGTTAAACAGCGAACATGTACTTAACATGTTAAATTTCTTTCTAGCCAGGATCGTCTAAATAACACGAAAATGAAGTATTCTTTTTGTCACATACGGACTGAAATTCCGGATCGCACCTAAGTGGGGCGTTGGGGCAATCTGCCTACGAGTTTTCTAGGAAGATAAATAATAAATACAAATGTTATCCACTTCTTATAATGACTAAATAAACAAAAAATATGCAAATTCACATCAACCAGCATAGAGTTATTTACAATTTTTAGTTCAAATGTAGCTGGAAGTCAGAAAAACAATATTTAACCGCCAGAAAACTTTGAGAGCAATATGCTAGGGCAAACCCACCTCACATTTACAGTCGTCTTCTCTTTACGTCAGTGCTGAGCCCAGTAGCATCGAGGATTGCACTTTTGAGCCCGGGACCCACTTTTAAACCCAACTCGTCTCCCCCCACCCCTACTCGTCCGGTCTTCGCCATTACTGGCTGTGAGACCAATGGCGCGCATGTCACCTTTTACGACGTCCAGCCGGCACTTCTCCATTCTACTCCACTTACCGGGTCTGGCGGAAGTGGTAGGGCCAGAGATTTGTTAGCCACTTAACCAGGTGGTCTCCAGGCGACTCTCTTGGAGTTCCTGTGCGATATCACGAAAATGAAGGCTGCCGCCGCGGTAAAAGTTCCTCACGCGATCCGTACGCGTGACTCCGCACATCCACCACGGCATATTCATCTCGTGTGACTCGCGGCTGGATCAACGTCTATTTTTTTGTTCCTGTGTCGTCTATTCAGTTCACCAATAGGATGAAGGCCACAGTGACGGCGTTGTGGTCGCCGAGGCGCACTAGTGTAGTATTTGGATGATACATCTGTTATTTAAGTGCAGAAGTGAAGAGACTACAGGGGGACTTAATTCATCTCCTTAGCGTACTTTAACGGCACACTGTCTGCTCTAGTCGCTCGTAGCGTTCTGGTCACATCATGACTCATTTGTCTCTAAGTCAAGTAGGCTTTCATCCGACAGTTTCCAGAACTCCTTCAGACAATGGTACCTGACATCTCACCTCGGCTTCAGCTCACAGTTGTTGATCCGCAAGATTGCATTGTCTCCTGAATCCTCCACCGAGGAGTAAATCATCATTATCAACTGGTGTGATAATTATATACCCTGAAACTGCTAATCTATTATATGTCAAGACTGATTTTAACATCGTGAAGACTTAACTTGTAAAAGACAATAGCATTACATAATGTAGGTACTTTATTGAAATGGGCAACAGAAGGCACCGTAGTACTACCTACCTACCGACGGTGCCTTCCGTTGCACGCAGCGCACGTGTGAAATTATAAGCGCATAAATTATAACTCAACAAAATAAAACTTATTACGTACGTTTTCTGGAACTCATGGAGGTCGAATTTCACAAAGCTTGGTCAATTGTTGACTCTCAACTTTTGATAATAATATGATTGAAACATCCGGTTCAGATGAAATAAATTCTACTTTGACTTGTGAAAAAGTATTTTCGATGCAGTAAAATGTATGTGCACCTTCAGCACCTTAAATGGGGCGTGGGGATAATATACCGTACTGACTTCAGGAATCTTTGGAAGTTTCGCCCCTGACCGGGTTAAATTCGAAGTCCTGCCGTGCGACTCTGGGATGGACGGAAGCCAACACAACCACTGATCCTTAATTTTATCCCTTTGGGGAATTTACACACATAAAAGGCAACAACTGTCAAAATGTGAAGTTTGTGGCCCGGCGCCCTAGGCTCTGCATGGATGAATCAGTCATGTAGGCAGTTTGTGGCCCGGTGCCCTAGGCTCTGCATGGATGAATCAGTCATGTAGGCAGTTTGTGGCCCGGCGCCCTAGGCTCTGCATGGATGAATCAGTCATGTAGGCAGTCAGGCCGCCGGGACCAGTCGTCAGACAGTCATCATCATCTCAGCTTTAGTCCTATCGCATTCCATACTTCTTTTATATTCAGATAATGGCAGCTGACGCTCATGCATTTTACGTGAATGATTGGGCGGAAGACCCATGGACCTCATGGAGGAGGGTGTAAGATACACAGCAGCAAAAATAGTGAAAATGATTGTTAATTTTCACTATTTTTTAGTTATTTTGTCCTTTTGTAAAATTATATCTGTGTATCCTCTTTCCAATGAATGTTTGTAACGCATGCAGTGCTCACATCCAGAAGGACTTAACATCCCTTTTTGAGAAGGAATATAATGAGCGCGATGTCCAGTTCTCAGAACTTGTTAAAAAAACCGTACTTTGAAAAACACTCTTTCTCTTGGCGTTTAGCGGGAGCGACTGGACCTCCACATACGCAAGCAATTATTTATGTATGGACACCTAATGTTGTATGTTATGGACTACGCCGCCCTCGACCGACATGCCTAGTGCCTACAGCCTAGTACATGATGATGATAATGTTATTTAATCTCTTAGCATTCGAATGTGTAATTTTTATAACAATAAATTATTGTTCATAGTGAATAATTGATCGTGCGCTTCATGTCCGGTGCAGCAATTATGCGTGTAATTACTGTATTTGCTAATTTACATGCTAACATACGGCGTTATTTATGTGTTTTGTAGCAATTATTAGTTCTGTGATTATAGTGATAGAACCACAATACCGAACATGTATCCAGTGATATCTGGAGCAAGCCCTTATAGTGCTAGTGAACCTAAATCGTATCGGGTGTATTGTATGGGGCTCCAAGCTGCTGACTCACGGACGAGTCTCCATCCTTTTTTTTATTTCCGTGCGGAAAATCTTCGGACAGCCCCCCACCGCCGGCCAGCGGGGGAGTTTATGTCAGACTTGAAACGACTAAACCACATACGCCGTCTCGGGTCTTCAGACGCCGGGGTGTAAGGTGGCGCAATAAGGCATTTCCCTCGCACCCCGGCTGAATCAGGACTATCTCCGGTTTCGAGATGGCCCCCTCGGGTTTGGGAACTACGGTGTCTCCCGTAAAAAAGCAGTCTTCCCCCTAAGACACGTATAACCAAATGAAAAGGACGAGCAGTAGTAAGCGCACTTGTGTTATGAGTTCTAGAATGCGGATATATACACTTGGATACTTTTATAGGGTTCCGTTACCTAATGGCAAAAAACGGAACCCTTATAGATTCGTCATGTCTGTCTGTCTGTCCGTCCGTATGTCACAGCCACTTTTTTCCGAAACTTTAAGGACTATGCTGTTGAATCTTGGTAAGTAGATGTATTCTGTGAACCGCATTAAAATTTCACCCAAAAATAGAAAAAAAAAAACAAAAAAATTTGAGAATTCCCCATACTTTAATTTACCTTTCATTCAATCAACTCAAATATAGAAATTAAAAGAAAAAAAATATGTTACTTGCTGTTACGGATTGAGCAACCCTTCATGGTTGAGTCCGACTCGTACTTAGCCACTTTTTTTTCTAAAACATACATTTATTATACATAGAAACACCTATACCAATGCAAATAGACATATTCATACATAAAAATATTTGCACTGAGCGGGAATCGAACCCGCCACCTCCGACTTAGTAGTCGAAGATGATAATAGCTTAGAAAACTATTTGTACACATGTTTGCTGGACCTGCCAGACATGCTTTGCACACGAGCACCGTTGCCCACTCAGTGGATTTTCCACTGAAACTGGTGGCTTAGATCTTTTACAGTGGAGCCAATTTGTTGTTAGTTTCTGGTGGCTTCCACTAGTGGTCTAGTTTACAACTTTGTTTTTGTAATGGTTAGTTCAAGTGACTCTTCACATCGCCTGATGGTAAGCTAAAGGTAAAGTCTCAGGAATAAGAGTCACCATTACAGACACTGGTAATGCTACTAGCTACTATTTTGGCCCTTAGCTTGACCGCCTCATAAGATTCTTTTTCACACCTCACTTAAACGAACCGGGACTGTATGAAGAAGGAAACGCGTGTGCTGGTAGGTAATGAATTAATCTTGATGGTGCGGCAAAGAAATGACATACTGAACTGCTTGGTTCTCGAAGGAATTGTTTGCACCGTGTGAGGTTGACACCTGAACCCTGCACGTGTTGTCCTGTTCAGGAAAGGAGAGGGTGGGCTTAATTGGAACAGCTCCTCGGAACTCTATGGTGGGGGCGGTGAAGTACTGCCAAAGGGGCAACGTGCATACGCAATCGCAAGGTGCGACTCGCACGACCGAGAGCGAACGTAAACAAGACTCACTATCACTTGCTCCATACGAGTACACTTGCTCCACCGCGCCTGTCGCGGTCCACTTGCCAAGTGTGCTCCCGAAGTGGGCCGCGGGGGGGGGGGGGTGTAGGCAGTGACTCGTGCGACTCGTTGCAGTGCCATAGAATGCCAAAAAGTTTGTAAAATCTAAGCATGTTCATTCTGCTTCGATACAGTTTTTACAAAGTTTTTTTACAAGCGTTTAATATCTTTATTATTAGACAGACACGTTTAGTTTGGATGGCAATGCATTAATACGGTACCATGACGCTGGTCTGACGATGGAGTAGAAAGGTGGCCATAGGAACTCCTAAATTAAATAAATAAATAAATATTCTAGGACATATTTACACAGCGCCATCTAGACTCAAACTAAGCAGAGCTTGTCATATGGGTTCTAGAAAGCGGATAAACATACATATATACTTTTTTTTTGTAAATAAATACATATTATATATAGAAACACCCAGACCAATGCAAATATACATATTTGCAATGAGCGGGAATCGAACCCACGACCTCTGAGCTAGCAGTTGAATGCTCTACCGCCACGCCACAGAAGTCGTTAAACAAGAGAAATCTATCAAGTTTGGTCTCAATAGTTTTGTTTTGACAAACTCCCTGGTGTTGCATGGTGTTCAGGGTCTGATGATGGAGTAGCACTGTAGCCATAGGAACTTCTAAACGAAACAAGATAAACCTAGCGAATATGGGCTCATTTGTTTTGTTTTGACAAACTCCCTGGTGTTACATGGTGTTCAGGGTCTGATGATGGAGTAGCACTGTAGCCATAGGAACTTCTAAACGAAACAAGATAAACCTAGCGAATATGGGCTCATTTGTTTTGTTTTGACAAATTCCCTGGTGTTGCATGGTGTTCAGGGTCTGATGATGGAGTAGCACTGTAGCCATAGGAACTTCTAAACGAAACAAGATAAACCTAGCGAATATGGGCTCATTTGTTTTGTTTTGACAAACTCCCTGGTGTTGCATGGTGTTCAGGGTCTGATGATGGAGTAGCACTGTAGCCATAGGAACTTCTAAACGAAACAAGATAAACCTAGCGAATATGGGCTCATTTCTTTTGTTTTGACAAACTCCCTGGTGTTACATGGTGTTCAGGGTCTGATGATGGAGTAGGACTGTAGCCATAGGAACTTTTAACGAAACAAGATAAACCTAGCGAATATGGGCTCATTTGTTTGGTCTTGGTAAACACAAACACTGACCAATGCAAATATATCCTGCATATACAAATACTAGCTGTACCCCGTGGCTTCGGCCGTGGTCTAATTCGCCCCCGTGGCTCCCATTTGTCCCATACATGTCCGTTAGTACTAAAGTAATGTATGGAGATTTCCCCAATATGTTGACCTTTATGATTACTGCTCCGCTCTCCTAGGCAGTATAGTGAAGATAGATAAATAATCTTCTTCGAAAAATGGGCTGTCCTACACAAAAAAAAAATTCAATTCGAACCAGTAGTTCCTGAGATCAGCACGTTCAACCAAACAAACTCTGCAGCTTTACGATATTAGTATAGATTTGCACTGAGCGGGAATCGCAACCGCGACCTCTGACTTAGTCGACTCTACCGTTACGCCACATAACTCACTTGACGCATACATAACATTCTTAACTTCACACCTGTATCCCCGAAGGGGTAGGCAGAGATGTGTATTACACACTCACGATTCGCCAGTTATGTTAAGGTCCCAATGTAATAGGGGGCGAGGCTATTGCCATCTACCGGGCACATTATTAAGTGAGCGATAATTAACATTTATTACTGCACACATAACTACGATAAGTCAGAGGTGTGTGCCCGGGGCGACTTTACTTGACGCACTTAAATATTTATAGTGTTTTCATATTATTTTATATTCATTTTTGTTTGGCTTATTTTTTTTTTTTTTTAAAGAATATTAGTAACCGAAATTACTAATATTCCCCCTAACCCCTCCAGCTAAGCTAAATGCTTGTGTTAGGAGTGGGTTCACGTCAGTAGTGTAATGGCCAGGATTCGAACCCGGGACCTCTCGATCGTAGGGTTGACTCCTTAACTACTAAGCTACCGACGCTTTTCAACTCCATATTACGAGAGCTATTGCCCTCGCTGGTGCGCGTGCGCCGCTGCCCGCCGGCGGCCGCAGGCGGGCGGCTCGCTCGAGCCTCTCGGCACACCTCATCGAGTACAACAACACTGGTACCAAAAGCTATCGATTATTTTAACCGCAGCCCTCGCGTACGTTTCTCGTTAATAATAAAACAGGATAGGCTAAATAATAGTGGGCTACCTGATCGATACGCTCCCCGAGCCGCGCGTCACGCGCGTCACGCGCGTCACGCGCCCCGTCGTGCTCAACAGTTATTGTTAGTAGCGGTAGCCCGCGGCTCCGCCCGCGTGGACACTCTGATCCCTTTCCCGCTTCCCATGGGAACGTATTCCCGGGCTGATCCCTTTCCAGCTTCCCATGGGAAAGCATTCCCGGGACAAAAAGTAGCCCATGTGTTATTACAGACTATAATCTATCCCTCTACCAAATTTTAGCCAAATCCATTCAGCCGGTTTTGCTTGAAAAAGTAACAATTTATTCATCCATCCATCTTTTTTTATTTCGTTTGGAAACCTGCTTCACCCCATTGATTCCAACGATGGAATGGGCTTGTCGGAATTGGACCTACTAAAAACACACGGTGTCCTCCCCAAGTGTCCATTGCCGGGCACCCCGTGTAAGTCCTCGAAAAGATAACCCTTTTTTTTTTTTTACGTGCGGAAATCCCTTCCGATACCCCCCCAAAACCGCACGGTGTCCTCCCCAAGTGTCCGTTGCCGGGCACCCCGGGTAAGCCCTCGAAAGGATAACCCCAGGGTTGCCGGCGGACTTCACCTGTGAGGTCGGGGTTTGATCCTGATGTGGCTTGTCCTGGCTTTAACAAGAGCGACTGCCGCCTGGCGACGACACGAGAGGTGCGCCTGCGCCAGAACCTCTTCCGTTAATCAGCAGTGGTATGTGTTACTAATATTCTTCTTAAAAGTAAAAAAAAATACCTACAAGAGTGTGCTTATATACAAAAAAAAAGCGGCGATACCCCAGTGGTGTACGTAATGGACTGCCGAGACGACGACGTCTCGAGTTCGATCCCCTATCGCCCGGGCACACACCTCCGAGTTTTCGTAGTGTGTGTATTAAAAATGTTGATTATCGCTCGCTTAGTACTGTGCCCGGTAGATGGCAATAGGCTCGCCCCTATTACATTGGGACCTTAACATAACTGGCGAATCGTGGGTGTGTAATACACCTCTGCCTATCCCTTCGGGCATACAGGCGTGAAGTTATGTTATATACAAACAGCCTTTATACTACGATGTCGGTCTGGCGTTCACGGACATTTGTTCTTTGAAGGCCTATTCAAACCTAAGCGGTATTCGCTACCGTCTACGGTACAGACCACCGAGTGGCCATGCGGTACTACCACTCTTCACCAACTGTTCCACTCCAGCCGCCGCACTTGTGAGTGAACCCCCGCGGGGCGAGTGAACCCGCGCGGTATGTGTCTCCACGCACAGCGGCTGCGAATACCGTTCAGGTTTAAGAATAGGCCTTAAGAATGCTTGCAAAACTGTGTTAGAATGTCTCCTCCACTTGCCTCGTCCAATTACTTCGCAACGGGTCATTGGATTCCAGCGAAACATGTTGTTACGTGCCCTAGATTAGCACTCGAGGCCTGTATTAGGTGCAAACTACCGTTCCTCAGGCGTGCGTGAAGCATGGTCCGCTGAACTGGACAAGGACGTATTGAAAAGATAGTAGTTTAGCAGGAGTTACTAGCTCAAAGTCTACGGCTGACTGCCCATCGAGTGCGGCGTATTATTTTACCTCTTTCATCAAAATTATCTGAGGGCTAATCATTGCATCCAGAAGTTTCAGAACTTGCATCTTGACCTTGCGTCCCTATACATCAATGGTTTATTTTGCTGGCCGGTGAGGTTCGCTTGGATTAGACCTCGAAGATCTTGCTATTGCCGCATATTTTATGTCTTTACTCTTTTATAACGGTAACCGTTTCCCATGGTACATCTAAGAGGATATAAGTGAACGGCTGTTAAAAGAAAATTAACGTGGTACCCCCAGGTGGTCTGCGGAGGCCGGTGAGAAAGAACCGACAAATAGTGACTTGATCAGTTATGACCAAAGAAAAAGCTGGACATGAAATGCCAATATTGGCATCATCAGCATCATCAGCATCACCCCCAGCGGTTGCCCGGTTGCGTCTAAAGTTCGCACTTTGGACTCCGGGATCCGCTTATTATTCAACAAAAATAATAAGCTCCCGCTCCCGGAAAAGTCGACAAACCAGTCGACTATTACGGGTGCGACTGCCGTCTGACCTGCCAACTCCGACAGCTGCGCCTACGCCAGACCCTTGTCCTTGGTTCAGCAGGTGCACCGACTAGCTGGTGAGTTGGCGTGGGTGTAGCTGGGCACCCCGAAGGTGTTGCTGGGCCCTGTGCATCCGTTGTCGATGCGAATTATCATCTCTACTGCGTCATAGCACACAAGCTATAAGCTGTGGGGTCAATTCAATTCGGGTCTGGCCGGTACGGTCTCATTCCGGTACGCCCCCGGCCAGAATGCACCCACACTGAAAAACTTGTTATTCTGCAACTCCCCGGGCCGTGACGCCCCCGTTGTTTAATTTTCTTACAACTAACTGTACTTAGTACAGTTGATCATGTTCAGTAAAATCTAGCATTTCAACCCTCAAAATAGGCCTCACATAAATGATAGTTTCAACGGCGAATTATAATTGGTAACATGTTGTTGTTTCACACGACTCCATAAAAGTCATACGCGCTATCGATCGCGTCTAATAGCCGGCAGGTGGGCTCGTTCCCAGGGCGCATTATTTATTAGCCTAATTTACTTTCTTGGAACAGCTCCTCCGTCGTGACATCGATACTGTCACCTATCGATCACACATATCTACGTGCTTATTCAGATTAAGTTATGGTCTACAAACCGGATCTGTAGCGCCGCGCGCCGTCCTGGCGTGAAGCCAGTTGCAAACATCCACCCCTCAACAGTACAAAACCTGCTCATTTATATATTACTTAGTAAATACTTGAATTATAGTCATTTTGGTTTCAAATATTTTCGGTTACCTGTTCAACACTTTTTCATTTTTCACCGATAAGTAATTCAGACGCCATCAAAATATTTAAGCTATTTGCCGTTTTATTAAGTCGAGCGAAAGCTCCTTTCACTCCACTCGATGTATTTCATTTGTGTCCCTTTGTAGACTTTCGTAGACCCTTCGACGGATTTTAATGATTTTTAGCATAATCATAGATGATAGTGATGTGACGGACATAGGCTGTACAAATTTAAATTATGAAGTACCACGGACGAATAATCACCGAACAAAAAATTCAAAAGCTGATTTCTCAAAAACCAAAATTAGTAAAATCTATGTTTTAGCTCCAAAACCTAGCCTATAACCATAAATACCGACTAACAAAAGAAAACTGAAAATCGGACAAGACACGGAGGAATAATCTCCGAACAAAAGATTCTAAAGCCGATTTCTCAAAAACTACGATATTCTATGCTCCTTTCCAAATCACTCAGATATGGGCACTCTCAGCTCACCATTGCAAGAGCTACTGCATTGCGGACCTAGTTACAAATAAATAAAATAATAATTAAAGAAACCTAAAATGCAGTGCGTGGAGATCCCCCGCATCGCACGCCTCCTGTGGTGACGTACCTTTTTTTTTTTTTTTTATCGTGCGGAAATCCCTTCGGATACCCCCCCCCGCCGGCCAGCGGGGGCGGTTATGTCGGGCTTGCACCGACTAAAACCGCACGCCGTCTCGGGTCTTCAGACGCCGGGGTGTAAGGTTACCCATAGAGCATATCCCTCGCACCCCGGCTGACCCTGGGCCATCTCACCACTAACAGCATCGCTCATCCTGTCTCCTCTGAAAGCAGAGGAGTACGGAGAGCGATGTGTTCCCGCCACGTTGGGTATTGGCCGACGACCAATGCCAACCCTATGAAGGGGTGAAGGGGAAGCCATTGACCGCCGCCCAGGGTGTACCGGCCGCTCCGATTCCGCTCCCCCCGGACTGCAGCGGGATCGGAATCGGAGCGACACTCGAGGAGGTTACCCAACACACACCCCTGTGGGGACGTACCTAAAAGACTGGCAGCATTGCCATGTTGTGTGGCAACGCTTGTCCCCAGCACTAAAAAGAAGCCAGTCTTCTCTCTGAAGAAATTGCGAGCACTCAGACCCCATGACCCTCGAGTTTCGACTTCAAACAGCACAAATTCATAATCACCAATAAGATTTGAGTATTTGCGCTGATTGAGAGTCCCTGCAGAGGCAGCAGCAGCATTGGTCCAGCCATCCGTGCTGGTAATATGAAAATATTGATAAATTGGAGTAAAATTAAACGAGTACCATGTCCCTTGCAGTAACGGCGGCCACGGCGGAGCCGTTCCCAGGGTGGATCGACAACATCTACGGGGTCACAGGTGCGTAGCGATGAACATTTGCCACGGATTTTCTTTGGTTTATTTACGTACTAGTCCAGTCAACGATTGCTCTAAAAGGGGGGTGCTTCTGAAACTGGTTCAGAGTGCATAGGAGGCGAACATACTAGAAGTCCTGACGTGTCGGAGGTGCGCCGAAGTGAGGGGGCCTCGCTCTTTATTACTATCGCCTGCCTTCGTTTCGGGAGCGTCTCCCTAACACCCGGTAAACAGTTACCCTGGAAGCTACTAATCTTGTGAAGTCCACTATCGCAAACTACAAGATTTTTTAATATCTAGTATTTATATATGTATGTCTTAAAACATTTGAGATGTTCGAACACACATACAGTCTAGTAGATAGCGTCGTGTGTCCGGTCTCACAGCTAGTCCTAAACCCCTCCCCTCCAGGTATAATCATGGAGATCTCGCGCGGCACGTACCGCTCCGGCTACTGCAAGGAGCGCTACGTCGTGGACCTGGTGCCGGTGGACATCGTGGTCAACTCGTGCATCCTGGCGGCGTGGCGGCAGGGGGTCAAGCAGTAAGTGTTGTACACCAATAATATTCATTTTCTACGTATGATATTAAATGGAATGTATTTTAAAGAATTACAAGCTATGCTTAGGTTAGGACTAGATAGCGCTTTGAAATATTAATTACACATGCATAATCACTTCGGTGGACTAAGGAAATCAAGTATTTTTTCTGTTAATCACCCAGGTGAACCACGGGAAGATATTTTACTTAGTCCACGGGCAATAAATTCAGTATTCAGTATTCAGTATTTATTCATTAACAACTTTTACATTGTGTTTGAAAAATTAAACGAATGATTCATCACCACAGAGCTTAAACCGCTGGGATATAAACTTAAAATTAAAGGAATGATTCATCACCACAGAGCTTAAACCGCTGGGATATAAACTTAAAATTAAAGGAATGATTCATCACCACAGAGCTTAAACCGCTGGGATATAAACTTAAAATTAAAGGAATGATTCATCACCACAGAGCTTAAACCGCTGGGATATAAACTTAAAATTAAAGGAATGATTCATCACCACAGAGCTTAAACCGCTGGGATATAAACTTAAAATTAAAGGAATGATTCATCACCACAGAGCTTAAACCGCTGGGATATAAACTTAAAATTAAAGGAATGATTCATCACCACAGAGCTTAAACCGCTGGGATATAAACTTAACATTTAGGCAATTGATGCCTTTTATGATGTAACATTAACATTATGTAACATTCACTAAGGAAAGATTTTTACATATTAAACCCCTAAGGGGCTAAAATAAAGCATAGCAGGGATTGAAAATGTATTATGGGAATATTCGTCACCTTTAACGGACGAAGTATTAAAACTTCTTAAGGTTTGCATTTACAATAATTGAACCCAGTAGGTGGCTATGAGTTGAAAAATAGTAGACTATTCAAAATGGTATGAGTTAAGAACAGAAAATTAAGAAAAAAGTGTGTGGCGCTCTGAGAATGCTGGAAAAAGTGAAAACTTGAACAATTACGTGTGTATTTTTTGAATCGTCATCGTCCCTCCCTTCCTCCTTCCCGTCCTACTTTCCTCCCTTCCTACCATAATACCTTCCTCCCTACCTATCGCAATCCCTCCCTCTCTCCCTCTGCCCCCCTCCCTATCTCCATCCATTCATTCATCCATGCATCCATCCATCCATTTTTGAATATGGAAAGCGTGCCAGGACGTGACGATGACGCGAGTTTCATGATTTTTCTTTTAGAGAGAGAACTTTTCACATCAATAAAAATGCCATGGGATCAATGAGGAATAAAAATTAAGATGAGTCAAGAAATTTCAAAATGCGTTGAGATTCCGTGGGGTGAATCAGGAATAACTCAGCTCTGCAATCGGGTTAGAGGACTTATTGTTGGTTGTAAATTTGTGATGGTAATTTTTTATTAATTCTTAATTTTGTGACACTTCCAGGCCCGGCCACTGCCCCGTGTACAACGTGACGTCAGGCTCCATCTGCCCGCTGCAGTGGGGGCAGTTCACCAATCTGTGCGTCAAGTGGGCCTTAGAGAACCCCACCAAGTAGGTCAACTGTGCTATACGGGTGTATGAGACCCCACCAAGATCTTGGGGCCCAAGCTAACCCCACCTGCAAGCATAAAGCGTCGGTAGCTTAGTGGTTAAGGGGTTGGCCTCACGATTCCCAGAGGTCCCAGGTACGAATCCTGGGCCTTTTCGAATTACACTTTAGACGTGAAGGACTAGGAGTGGGTCAGTCCGATCCGGTCATGGTTGGGGGTTCAGATGACAGTCGCTACCGTAAAGCCAAGTTATGCCGAATCAAGAGAAAGAATAGGAGAGCGGAACATTTTTTTTCGTGCGATATTCCCCCCGGATACCTCCCCGCCGGCCAGCGGGGGTGGTTATGTCGGATTCGAACTGACTAAAACCGCACACCGTCTCGGGTCTTCAGGCCAGGGTGTAAGGTGGCCCATATGGCAATTCCCTCGCTGGCTGACCCAGGGAGGGCGGACCCCGGGCTTCAAAGTGTGTGAACGTTATGCGGCCGCAGTGATGATGTTTATATTATAGTAATTGATTAATGATAACAGTTATGGTAATTACTAACTTTACCTTATTGCTTGTATTCACAAAATGTAACACGGACGGTACGGACTGTAAAAGTAACACGTATGAATGCCACTATGCTGATGATCACAACCCAAAATGACCATATTAGTCTAGACGTTCATAAGTGTTGCTCTGTGATCCAAGGCGCCGTCATTAATCTAGACGTTCATAAGAGTTGCTCTGTGATCCAAGGCGCCGTCATTAGTCCAGACGTTCATAAGAGTTGCTCTGTGATCCAAGGCGCCGTCATTAATCTAGACATTCATAAGAGTTGCTCTGTGATCCAAGGCGCCGTCATTAGTCCAGACGTTCATAAGAGTTGCTCTGTGATCCAAGGCGCCGTCATTAATCTAGACATTCATAAGAGTTGCTCTGTGATCCAAGGCGCCGTCATTAGTCTAGACGTTCATAAGTGTTGCTCTGTGATCCAAGGCGCCGTCATTAGTCCAGACGTTCATAAGTGTTGCTCTGTGATCCAAGGCGCCGTCATTAATCTAGACGTTCATAAGAGTTGCTCTGTGATCCAAGGCGCCGTCATTAATCTAGACGTTCATAAGAGTTGCTCTGTGATCCAAGGCGCCGTCATTAGTCTAGACGTTCATAAGAGTTGCTCTGTGATCCAAGGCGCCGTCATTAGTCCAGACGTTCATAAGTGTTGCTCTGTGATCCAAGGCGCCGTCATTAATTAAGACGTTCATAAGAGTTGCTCTGTGATCCAAGGCGTCGTCATTAGTCCAGATGTTCATAAGTGTTGCTCTGTGATCCAAGGCGCCGTCATTAGTCCAGACGTTCATAAGTGTTGCTCTGTGATCCAAGGCGCCGTCATTAATCTAGACGTTCATAAGAGTTGCTCTGTGATCCAAGGCGCTGTCATTAGTCTAGAGGTTCATAAGAGTTGCTCTGTGATCCAAGGCGCCGTCATTAGTCCAGACGTTCATAAGTATTGCTCTGTGATCCAAGGCGCCGTCATTAGTCTAGACGTTCATAAGTGTTGCTCTGTGATCCAAGGCGCCGTCATTAGTCTAGACGTTCATAAGTGTTGCTCTGTGATCCAAGGCGCCGTCATTAGTCCAGACGTTCCTAAGTGTTGCTCTGTGATCCAAGGCGCCGTCATTAATCTAGACGTTCATAAGAGTTACTTTGTGACCCAAGGTAACGTTATTAATTTTGGCGTTCATAAGAGTTCCACTGTGACCCAAAATCGCACGGATACAAATTTGGAACATTTACAGTTAAATTAACAAGTATAGTTTTGAAGTTAAAACGTGACGTTCATAAGTGTTACTCTGTGAGCAAAGATATTTAATTTGATTTCATGTTCCAGATACGTGATGTGGTACCCGAACTTCAGCTTCACCGAGTCCCGCTTCATGAATACCTTCTGGGAGGTGACTTGCCACTTCTTGCCAGCTTTCCTATACGACCTCGTGCTGAGGGCACAGGGCAGGAAGGCGATGTGAGTTGTTCTTCACATGTTTTTATTAACTGTTGTTATATTATCGCAAATGACCATTTATTCAATTCTGAGTGGCCTTCTAACTAAGCTAGGTGTTCGAATAGCAACCTATTACAAGTATTGTAGGTAAATTCATTCACCGAATTCAGTTGTCGGGTTCCAGCGGTAGAAGCTATACAATCTATACTTGGATGTACAAATAAAATAAATAACAATAATTACGGTTACTTAAATACATAGTACCTATACACATAAAATAAATGCACATTAATTAGTGTGCGAATCGACACCTCTAGAAAAACGTGGTGGCGACTCGCACATTTTCATTTAAGAAATGGTACACCTATTATATATTGTCATGATAATTACAACTGTTCAATAATATGGAAAGTTTGAATCGTTAGCTCAGCGATAGTGCGGGGGGCTCTCCCAAGACCTTCAGGATCAATTCAACCTCACCCGCAAGCCAGTACAGCTACTGAGTGGCGGACGAGGCTCTGGCGCAGGCTTCTATAGAAACTGCTTACGCCGGTGAAGTAGTAAGCGGACCCTGGGCTCCGAGGGGATGGATTCGGCTGCAGCCGGGACCACGCTAAGATGATGAGGGTAAATGTTTGAAAGGGTCGCAACATCGTCTCAGCGTTAGTTCCCGGATTTCTTTGACACTTTGATCTCGGCGCCTGGGATTCGGTTACTCTTTTCCTCCCTTAGACTTGGCTAATACGGCTCTTGTGTTAGCGACTGCCGTCTGGTCTCCCAACCCTGCGCCGGAGCCTAGTACGATGATCAGCAGGTGTACCGTCTTGCGGGTGAGGTTGTCGTGACGTGTCCCCCCCCCCCCGCAGCATGATGAAGCTGGCTCGCCGCTTCAAGATGGCGGCGGCCACGGGCGAGTACTTCGCCAACCACGAGTGGCAGTTCGGCGTGGCGGAGCTGGGCGCGCTGCGGGCGGCGGCGGGCGGGGCCCGCGACGGCGCCGCCTTCCCGCAGCTGGAGCCCGACTTCGACTGGGACAACTACATCGGGGTGTACATGTTCGGCATCAGGAGGTACATCCTCAAGGACCATTCGGACTCCCTGCCGCTGGCGAGGTCCAAGTTGCGGAGGTGCGTTCACTTTTATTTTCTTATACCCGCATAACTACAACCTGGAGTACAGGACTGTATTAATCTTTCACGGGCGAGACTCTGGAGCAACCTTGCCTCGCGGAGTTAGGCGGCAGGCGAAAGTCGTTAATCAGCAGGTGTTTCAGCTAGCAGTGAAGGCTGGCTAGGCCGAAGATCTTGGTGTAGTCCCATACACTCGCGGGAGTATAGATATGTCATCCTCATCATCAAAGCGTGGTTCCCGGCCGCACCCGGGGCTGCACTTCGCTGGCTACTCCTCCTCCTCCTTTTGATTTGGCTTATGGGGGGAACGCTTGCCGGTGGACCTCCCAACCACTGGAGAGTAGTTTCTCGTCCGTCGACCAGCGGGTGTACCGGTTTGCAGGTGAGTTTGGCTCGGCCTCACAATTCTTACCGGGACCCCTACATGTTTGTGGATTGTTCAACCACATTATATGATAAAAATTTTGAAGCAATTTTCAATCAAGAAAAAATCAAGAACTTTTCCTATAAATTGAAAGAGGAAAAATCAGCTTCCAGCACAGGTGTTGAACTCGTGACCATCCCCATTCTAGGGCGAAAGCGTGAGTTAAACACACACAGGTTACACTACATCTCCCTCTGCCCACAGGCTGTACTGGGCGCACAAGCTGTTCCAGGCGGCCACAGGGTACTACTTATTCAGGCTGGTGGCGGGCCGCCTGCGGTAGGCGCGGCTCCTCACGCGCCCGGGTCCTGGCGCCGGGGGCACACAGGGACAGCTGCTCAGGAGACTACATTTTGCTCTACTTTGGCCTTCACCACACTTGATAGCAATACTGTCGGGGGTTTCAGCGTCGGAACGAAAATACTATTGCATATAAATGATTAACAACAAACGCAATACGCGAGCGAAGGTGCGATGTGTTATTTGGTCATTAGTTATTTATATACAATAGCATGTATTTACGTTCCGAGCGGGAGATCCGCGATGGCATTTTCATCAATCGTAACGTAGACCTTGTTATACAAAATATCTTCACCCCGTTACATGGTAATCAGATTTCAGCGAAGATTTTCATGAAAAACCCGATAAAGTATGGGATTGAATGGAGTTACACGGAGGTAGTGGCTTCTTGTAAGGACAGATATATGACGTGTTTTTATTTTTTACATAACTCATTACCATTTGTTCGCATTCTAGTAATTGATTGGTCCAACGATGCGTGTTTTGATTCCCTATCGAATTATATTCAGTGTGCAGCACCCGGCTGTTGGTCTGGTGGCGCATCGGGGAGAAGAGTGAGAGCCTCTTTTCTTCTTCCTGAAGTCCCAAATAGGTATTTGAGCCGAGTAGGTATTTTAATCAAAAACCAAGTTCCGCGGAGCTAGAACTTACGCGACAATAACACATTTTTAAATCTATGGATAGAATATGATGGTTTCTGTCTTTTATTTTAGATGTGGAAGTAAGTTTTTTCATTTGTACAGAATATGTAATCTTAAGGCGGCTTCCCACGGTGCGTGATTTTGTGGAAGGACGCGGATCAGCTCGCAACGAGGACGCACCGTTTAAAGAGTTTCCTCTGTGGGAGCACAAACAAGTCGTAAAATACATGTGCATGCACTGCACATGTATTTTACGACTTGTTTGTGCTGTGCCCGGGCCGTTCGTGGTCGTCTGCCATTATATATAAGGTGTCACAAAATTAGGTCTCTGAATTTGGTGAGATGACTTGGTATCGACAAAATATGTATTTGAAACAAAAAACAATATCGGGTAAAATAAAAAAATAAAATGAAAAACAAACACCACCAGCGACCAGCGTCACGTGACGCGACGAACACACGTGACGCTGGTCGCGATTTAGGTATTTCCCGCACATCCGCTTGGAGAATACTGCGAGGAGAAGGACTGCACGCCTACCACTTTCTGCGGATGCAAGAGCTCCTTGTGCTTTTGAGAGAGCCCGTGGTGTTTTTTTTCATTTTTATTTTTTTTATTTTTATATTTCTATTTTTTTATTTTACCCGAGATTTTTTTTTGTTTCAAATACATATTTTGTCGATACCAAGTCATCTCACCAAATTCAGAGATTTAATTATGTAACACCTTATATAACTATGTGCAAAAATCTTAACCATGTAGTCTTCTCGTACATGCGCAGTACGAGTTATTGGGTATTTGTGGTGCCAAGCGCGGGGCGCGGCAGTGGAGGCGCGCCAAGCAACCGATCGTAGATATATTTGAGCAGTACTATTATTCGTTTTTTGGTTGGTTACTTAGTGCACACGCGCGAATTTTTGACGTTTGTTCAAGATTTTAGCCTCGAGGTTTAATTAAATCTGCACATTCCGAGGTACACGCACCGTGGAAAGCCGCCTTGAAAGTGAATTTAAATTTATTATTTAGAATCACGAATTTTATTTTAAGGATACCGATTATGTTAAAAGCACAATAAGATAATGTTAATATTGTAAATCATGTTTTTGTCATTAATTGGATCGGTTACATTATTGATTTGATTGATAAAAGAGTACTTTACATATGTTTTGTAATCTGGATTATTGTTTAATTTATATATAATTCTGATACAAATTATATGTCAAAAATACAATATGTAACAAGCTAGTGTCCGATCAGTGAAGGTGTTTATGTAATCCTTTTTCGGAAATAAGTTAAAAAAATTACCACACAAAAACTGCAAAAAAAAAAACAGTTCAATGAGGACATTCGCTCCATCGGGGGATGATGTTGTGAGCCACCGCTAAATATTATTGGATATCTCTTTTGTGGAGTTGTTACATTTTTGGATTTTTAATTTCATATATGGTTATGTATTTAGGATACCTATGTGATCAGACACTGATCAGACACTGGTTTTGTTACGTATTGTATGATTATATATGTATATCTATAGTTTGTACTTACATTAAGTCGACAATTCAGTCACAAAATAAAGTGTCATGCGATCTAGAATGTTCATTTTCCTAAACCTCTGCTTCACTTGTCTAGATCAGCACCACGCACTGGCGATTTTTAGTTGGTCTATAGTTGATCGTTCTGACAAACGCTCTGGTTATCATCACACCCGAGGCTTCCATCTCAGAGCGCGGGGTCCGCGTACTCATTCTCCTTCTATTGCGCTTGAAGGGCTGTTATGGGAGTAACTGCCGTCTGACCTCCTTCAATCAGCAGGTTTATGCTGCAGCTTTCAGCTTGCAGGTGAGGTTAACTTGGACTCATAGGTTTTAGTGGGGTCTCTACACCTTGGCAATCAGTACGAGCTTGTGGAAATGCTCGCGTTAGACGATGTCATGTCGACAGTAGAACTGTCGGAAGTGACCAGGTGGCCTACCATGAAGTATACAGTATGTACATCCGCAATTGCCGAGCCCACTCGAAATACGAATGAAAGAAGTGTCATTTAGGTACCATGAAGTTACTTCGGATTCCGTTCGTTCGGTCGTACTATGAAGTATGTTCAGGACTGAATCAAACATATCAAGGAGGTTTTTGTTTACAACATATACCTATTTATAAATGAACTATTATAAAATGACATAACATAACATAAATTCACGCCTGTATCCCCGAAGGGGTAGGCAGAGGTGTATTACACACCCACGATTCGCCAGTTATGTTAAGGTTCCAATGTAATAGGCGAGCCTATTGCCATCTACCGGGCACATTATTAAGCGAGCGATACATTTGTTAATGCACACATAACTACGAAAAGTCAGAGGTGTGTGCCCGGGGTGACTGGGGATCGAACTCGAGACCTCGTCTCAGCAGTCCGTTACGTACGCCACTGGGCTATCGCCGCTTTTTGTTATGTTATAAAATAACATATTAAAAAATACATTCCTTTGTATTGGATTATGATAACCTTTCGACCTTTTGAAATAAGTCGTATAGTATCGTGGTTTTATTTAAATTTTTATTGGCGGACTATCAAAATTCGTAATTTTGCGGATTCAGACCGTTTCATGGTAGGGTTTAGGCCGACTGAACTGTTACGTGCCGCCTTCGGGCCCGATTTCGGGATAAGAGCGTTTCATGGAACCGATTGCCCGAAATTTCATTTCGCAATTACGGATGTACATTTCATGGTAGGCCTGCTGATGTCTAATTGAACAAACTATCGGCCATCATGACCTACAGGGCCAAGCCGCGGTCCAGTTCTATTCGGCAAGCTTGCGAGGTATAAACCTGTTTACCAATCCTTATTCATCCGAGTGCCACTCCAAGTTACTTCTAAAGCTTGCAATTCTCATTTTTATTTTTGCTTTTGAACAATTAGTATTCTAACTTTTCTTATATATATATTAAATCCAGGGGGGGCAGTCCCTTTCACTTTTGTTTAATTTTCAGTACGTATTTAAAAATGATTGTAACATCATTCAACGTTTCCGTAGTTCGTGAGAATTACGGAAGATGGCTCCAGCGTCGCCCCAAGATGCATAATATATCGGAGACCTTCGAATATCTAAGACGTATCCAGATAGCTTAGTTGGACAAAGTATTCTCGCTATAAGGAACTGATCGCGGGTTCAACTGGTTGACTGCTTGTCTGACCCCCACCCAAGAGGGAAGCCTGCGCCAGAGGCTCGTCTGTCGACCAGTAGGTTGGCTTGGGCACAAATAAAACATATATGGTACAAAAAACCTCTTTTTTTTTTATAAAACTAACATTACTTACAATAGCATCTTTTTTACACATAATTGACAAAAATTGTATTATTAATGTAAGCAAACAATTATAACGTCGTCTACGTAAAAACCACGTATGACCTATACTCAAGTATCAGATAACAGTTGCTATAGCTCTTTTGTTTCGTAGAGTACTATATAATCTCAAACCCTTTATTATTTACATATTGATGAAGTCGTATTATGTAACAAAATGAGTTTTATTAATCTATGGGAATTTGGTACTATCCAGCATTACGTTCAAGCCTCAAGATAACACAAAAAGTGTTTGGACAAAATTTAAGAATATATCTTTAACTTATCCGTTTACATTTTAATTTATTATTGTCATGCTTTTTATAAAATTACTGGTAACATTATTATTATTATTTAATGTTCGTAATAATAAAAGTCTTATCTACTAAATACTACTAGCATGTAGCCAATATTTGAGCAATCAATTAAGGTTTTCCTTATAATACTTTCTTTTAATACCAATAACTTAGTATTAAACTAATTTTCAATCTTTAGTAAGGTTAACCAACTGCCCAAGTTGTTCCAGTACGTTCAATAGATCGAAACAGTAAAAATTCTAATATATCATCCAATTGATATTGTTTGATATTCTTAAGATCTTATTCATCTCTCCTTTTAATATTGTAGTTAATTATAATTTCTCATTTGACTTTAATACAATTAAATTTATGTTTGGTCCGTTGAAATTCGATGCTTTTTCACGCCCCACTTAAAGAACCTGGGATTATAGATAGAATAAATTAGAAACACTTGTGGGAAAAGCATTTCACGTCAGTACATATTCTGCTGCATTTTTTTAAATAAGGTCATTTTAGAGATATAATTTCATAGAAAACACAAAGACATGGCATCACCGTAAACCTTCGTAACGATATTTTTTCACATTTGTCTCGTCTGACTATCGTAAATGTTATTAAGCATCCATAGCCATAACAGTAGGTGCCGTAGTAGTTTCTAAGAAGGTGGAACTTGAGGGAGACGTGACGAAGCCACTCAGCCAGTAGAGAATGAGTCCCCAGAAGACACAGCGGGCGAACACGTCTACCCAGTACATGCTGTGAAAATAGAAGCCCATATCAATGCACAGCTTTGATCGAAGTCTAGCCCCACCGCGACCTTCGGGTTCACCTGCAAGCCGGTACACCTGTAGATGGCCGGCCGTGACTCTGGTGCAAGGTTTCTTCTCGGGTCTGGGGGGTCAGGCGGCAGTCGCTTCCGTAAAATAAAACCAAACCAAATCAAAGGAGGAGTAGGAGAGCGGCCCTCGGGCTCCAAAGTGCGAGCTTACGATGCCACCGTGATTGGCACTCGAATGACGGACTTATTCGTCAACTCGCGAGTTGGCACTTCCCGATTTAAAAAGAGTGAATGCCGGCTATGGTTTCTAAAGTAAGAATTTCAGCTATGCAATACAGGTCCAGGTAGCTCAGTTTTTTATGCCACTTAGGTACCAAATAAATACACGGTCCAATGTAAATCTTTAGACTTTCACGGCCGGCATTGCACAGCCCACCTGATGGAAAGCGGATTCTTTGGTCTATGGACGTGTGCAACACCACGGACGTCACACCCGCGTTGTCGACCCTGTTAAACCTTCTAATGCCCTTTTTGAAGAAGATATTATGATAGTCCTTACACTCTCATATGACGTCGAGCCGCCGGCAGCGTGTCATCGGTTTCCTTCAAGATGAACAATCGGGCAGCCCTGATGCAGTCCTCGAAGTAGTTGGAGATGTTCAGACCTGGGAATAGATAGTTGGTATAAGTGCCGGCAAACATCTTGAGCACAAGTCGGAAAGTTCGCGCATATGCACTCTACGGACCAACCAGAAACCAATAAAAGGACTGATCGAACAATGACTCGAGCCCATGGTTGGTTTAATATCTCTCAGACTACCACCAAAGAGAAGCTGTTTGCCGGTCATTATAAATGTCAGATGCCTTCTGTCTCTTCATCTGAGCACCAATTCCAATTGACCTCCAGCTCCGGCCTCGTCCGTTAGCCGTCAGCAGATGTATCGGCTTGTAGGTGAGGTCAGCTTGGGCCCCGAAGTTCCCATACACCCTTGCGGCTAGCTGCCCTAGCCAAATATATTTGAGAATGAGCTTCAATTTAACTAGTTCTAATAATGGATTTCTTATTTCTAACCTTTTGAATTGAGTGAACGGGAATACAGAGTACCTCATTAATTCAGAAGGGGTCACTAGCAAGGAACTGGTCACGGTATCAAGGCTCCGTTTATTAAAATTAAGTTTTGAAATCGTGTAATTTGAAAACTAAAAAAATGTAATTTCAAAGGACAATGCCCATGTCAGTATGGAAATCGGTTGCACACTTTTTTTTGCTATGTCACATAAGTATAAACTAAATTAAAAAGCCTGCATTAAGTATTATCTGAAATATAAACGCATATTGTAACAGAACTTGGGGTTATTGAGAAATTAAATGATCACAACGAGAAAAACAACAACAACTAGAAAATATTGTGACATAGACTGTTGAACTGACGTTTGAGTAAGACAGGGATACCATGTATAAATTAAGAGAAAACTACCACTGAAGCATACATTATTTTACAACTTGTAACTGATTATCACTAATAAACTACGAATACATACACGAAATATTTAGATTTCATAATTGCAATATATTTGAATGTCACATCGCGAATTAGTATCACGTATTATTATTTAA
This sequence comes from Cybosia mesomella, assembly GCA_946251805.1. Lineage (NCBI taxonomy): Eukaryota > Metazoa > Arthropoda > Insecta > Lepidoptera > Erebidae > Cybosia > Cybosia mesomella. The sequence continues at coordinate 13,285,279 of OX276418.1, read as the reverse complement.
CCATTTTATTTTAAAAAGATTGGTATATTTGCATTCTACCACCAATGGTTTATTTTATATAATGGTCACAATTAAATTAAAATGGAAACGATTATTCATTCAAGTTTTATATCTTTATAATTTAAATTCAAACCCCAAGTTCTATAGAAGCGATTTAGTGTTGAAAACTCATACTATAATCAATATTATTTTTTAACATTTGAAATATTGACGCGAACGTCTAAAAGCGCAACCAAGAATGGGCATTCTCCTTTAATTAGAAACGCAATCAACTACGAGTGATTCTGAAGATTTAATAACTTCACGAAAACTTAGGTAGGTTTTGTTCTAACAGATAGTACTAAATATCAGAGATTTTTTACATATTTCTTCCTAATCGAATTGAAATCACGCGTTTTGAAAACATGGCGTTACTGAATCTTGCAAGGATGTTCACTTTTTCCGATTTGAATTTACGGCAAATGTTAGCATAGTTATTGCTTCAACATTTCATTAACTTCCTGGGAAGACTAGTTAGTAGACTAGCTCTCTCACTCACCCACAGCGTCCACTTTATAATCTTTTCTCTCTCTAGCATTCAGTTTTGTTCGGACTGTTTGAGCAATATCGGACTTGAAGTCCCACTGGTTGTTGGTGTAATACTCGAAGACCTCGAATCCCTTGGCGATGCGCCGCTGGACGCGGCAGAGTCTGCAACGAGATGAGACAAGATAGAGTACATTCAATCAATGAATCAACTAGCCCATCGCGGTCCGCGGCTGGACACAGGCCTCTCCCAACTTGCGCCATAGCTCCCGCTCAGTCCATCCTAGCTACCTTTTTCTGGTCGTCAGTCTATCTGACTGGAGGACATCCCATCTTCCATTTGCCGATCCGCGGTTTCCATTCTAGGACTCGTTTGCTCCATCGGCCATCGGTCCGTCCAGATGTGGACAGTCCATTGCCACTTCAGCTTGCTTATTCTGCGAGCTATGTCGGTAACTTTAGTTCTTAGTCGGATGACCTCATTACGAATCTTATCCCTCAAAGAAACCCCGAGCATAGCTCGCTCCATGGCCCACTGCGCGACTTTAGGGCCGTGGACTAACCTGCCAGTGTCCGCGTTTCGGCATAAAAACTTATTATTAACTAGCTGTGCCGGCGACTTCGTCCGCGTGGATTTTGATTTTTGGGGTTTTTTTGTGCGGAACCCCAATTATTTTTCAAAACTAAATTAATCTATGTTACGCCTTGTAACATTACCTATCTGCCAGTGAAAGTCCCGTCAAAATGGGTCCATCCATTTCAGAGATTAGCCGGAACAAACAGAGAGACAGACAGCAAAAATTGTAAAAAATGTTATTTTGGTGTGGTACCATATACATGTAGTAAGAAACGGTTATTTCAATATTACAAACAGACACTCCAATTTTATTTATATGTATAGATAATTCTTTTGATAGGGTTAGATCAGTTCACCATGTTGAGCCAGACTTCGATTAATTACTTGACCCACAGAGGAGATGTGTCCACAGAGATGGAATAGGTATACCCACACCACGTGACTCGGCCACCCAGTTGTTGGGGCTCGAAAATTAGATCGATGGCATCCGAGGCTTTCCCCTCAGAGCTTGGAATCCTCTTTCCTATTTTGGTACTACGGGAGCTACTTCCGTCCGATCTCTCCCCAAAAGGAAGAAGGCCTGCGCTGGAGCTTCGTCGGTCAATCAGCAAGTGTACCGCCTTGCAGGTGAGGTGGACTTGGCCCCGGAGATGTTAACATTTATTCCAATATTTTTGTAGCTGCATATAAGACTGTACGTAAATACGTGAGATTTTCAGGATCAAGCGAGTTGAGTACAAACAAAAAATTAAATTGGAAGGTGCCAACTCGCTTAAATGAGCGAGTGCCACGTGAGCCAGTTGACCAATAAGTCAGATCTTCGAGGCCGTACCGGCCTCGAAGATCTGACCTGCTGATTGACGAGGTTTTGGCGCAGACTGAACTCTCAGCGTTGAGAGGTCGGACTGTTTTCACTCCCATAACCACCATATAAGTCGACCAAAAGGTGGAGAAGGAGTAAGTGACCGCCCCGGGACAACCAGGAACAACCCTGAGAAGATTATGACACCCCCCTCTCACCCCACTTGTCACTGTGCAAGAGATGCTGGCTCTGGTGGTACAGCAGGCGTAGCGTACTCACACAGGCTTGTGTCCGAGGCAGAAGAGCAGGATGTCGACGAAGATGGCCGGGATCCAGTGGAACAGGAGCATGCAGATGTTGTGGTGCAGCCTGGAGTGCTTCATCGAGCCGCCGGGGTACCTGACGGGGTGAAACGTAAGCAGTTAGCTCAACCAATATATTCATCCACGTATACAGGGCGTTCCACGCCGATGCCACATGGAGGGAAAGTATCTTAAATATATAGATAGACAATTTTACTGACAGAAGATTTGATTTTGTTTTTAAAAAATAAATTAAACTGCTTGAATCTTTTTTCTCTTCTTCTGAATATTTTTGCATCATATGTCTGAATATGACAGAATAGTAATAAACTTAAATGTAAAAACATATGTTATATACAAATGGCGGCCTTATCGCTTAAAGCAATTTCTAAAATAAAAGGAAGGCCATGAAATTTTCCATTTTATCATTTCAGGAAATTAATAAATAGTTAGCTGCTTAGGAGTCACAGCCAGTTGAAGATCACTCTAAAATTTGGAATTATTTTTATTATTGTTTATACATTTTGCTCATGGAGAAGTCATATTATTGCTTTTAAATGTTCTCAAGGGTAATTCCTGTAGTAGGGGCGGTTGTACCGCGGCCGCTACTGACCACGCGACTCCGTTGAGGGGCACCCTGTTCATGATGATCTCGCGCCCCGACTCGATCATCTCCGACCACGTCACCTTGATCTCCGCCGACGACGTGAAGTTCACGATGTTTGAAGATGTGTCTCTGGGAATGTTATATTTTTATAAGAATATTAGTAACCGAAATTACAAGTGTTCCCGTAAACCCCTCCAGCTAAGTTGAATTACTTGCGTCAGGAATGAGCTCACGTCAGTAGGGTAGCGGCCAGGATTCGAACCCGCGACCTCTCGATCATAAGGCGGACTCCTTAACCACTGAGCTGCCAATGCTACTCGACGTCGAGATAATGTAACATGACAAAAGTGGAAAAAGAGTCATCATCATCATCATCCAACGACGAAAAAGCGGCGGTAGCCCGGTGGCGTACGTAACGGACTGCTGAGACGAGGTCTCGAGTTCGATCCCCAGTCGCCCCAGGCACACACCTCTGGGGGTGCTTGGTTGGGGACCTCCACGCGGTGCACCCTGGGCAACGGAGACAGCAGCGCCTCTCTCCTAGGCCGGGAGAGACGCTGCCGCCTACGGCCAACTCCGACCGAGGCGAGGACGGCCCTGTTGAGGGCTGTTCGGAAGCTTTCCACGTGTCCCTCTGATTAGCAGAGGGCACAGTGGAGAGCAAGTAAGGGGGCCATCTCGAAACCGGAGATGGCCCAGGGTCAGTCGGGGTGCGAGGGATATGCTCTATGGGTAAGCTTACACCCCGGCGTCTTAAGACCCGAGACGGCGTGCGGTTTTAGTCGGTGCAAGCCCGACATAACTGGAAACTGGAACTGGAAACCCCCCGCTCTCCAGCGGGGGCGGTATCCGAAGGGATTTCCGCACGAAAAAAAAAAAAAGGCACACGCCTGTGACTTTTCGTAGTTATGTGTGCATTAATAAATGTTAATTATTGCTCGCTTAATAATGTGCCCGGTAGATGGCAATAGGCTCGCCCCCTATTATATTGGGACCTCAACATAACTGGCGAATCGTGGGTGTGTAATACACCTCTGCCTACCTCTTCGGGGATACAGGCGTAAAGTTATATTATGTTTATCATCATCCTAGCTTAGCGCCCGGTTGCACTCGATACTTCCACCCTGGAATCCAGGGCCCACTCTCCTACTCGGGCTTTTTCGGGAACGACTGTCGTCTCACCCCGTAACGCCGAGATGTTAGCTTAGACTCCCCAGTTGTAAGCGGGTACACCTGCTGATGGGCGGTGCATGTGCATGCATCAGTATAGGGTCAGACGACAGTCGCTCACATAAAAACGAAAATAAACCAGTAAAGCAGAAGTAGGAGAGCGGATCCCGGGCTCCATACTAGTGCGAGCTTTGCATGATGATGAAGACACTCACTTGTTGACCAGGTAGTTCCAGGCGATGATCATGATGCCGTTGATGAAGATGTCCACGGGCAGGTAGTCTGCGTAGCTGTTCCCCTTGCAGTACATCGTCCTGATCACCCCCTTGCCGGCACCTGGTCACAGTAAGAAGATATTGCATTGTTTATTGCATTCAAATTTGGAAAAGAAAACATCAAATGTCAGATAAAATATCAAATGTTTGCTTGAAAAGAACTCAATACTGAGCTAAGCTCGACTTGGTACATTAATTTAATCGGTAATGTTTCAAAATTGTTTACTGTGTGTGTGCAATAATGAATTCATCATTATCATCAAATCAGCCGTAGGAAGTCCACTGCTGAACATAGGCCTCCCCCATCGACTTCCATTTCGACCGGTCTGTAGCGCCCTGCATCCACCGAGTCCCTGCGCTCTTTGCCAGGTCGTCTGTCCACCTTGCGGGAGGCCTTCCTACGCTGCGCTTGCCGTCACGTGGTCTCCACTCAAGAACCTTTCTGACCCACCGGCCATCGGTTCTCCGAGCTATGTGCCCTGCCCACTGGGTTATGCTTAGGGTTTCTCTACGAGATCGAATCAGAAATGAGGAGATCCGTAGACGAAATAAAGTTACCAACATAGCAGAGCGAATAAATAATTAAATTAAATTAAATGTCAGACAGCGAATAGGACGTCACACGGCAGTAGCTCCCATAAAAGACCTAATAGTCAAATGAAAAGGAGAAGAAAGAGGAGGTGAACCCAGGCTCCGAGGGGAAGCCCCGTCTGCAGCCGGGAACACCGCTAAAAACGTGATCATGATGATGATCAAATATGTTTTTTCATTAAAGTACCTGAGTCATAAAGTAATGCTAAACTTCTGTTGTGCGTTAGAATGCTACATTCATTTTGACAGGCATCCGTACGGCTACAGGAAATTATTGTTTAACTAACTGTCGCTCGCAGCTTCACCCGCGTGGAATTCTGATCCTGTTCCCGCTACCCATGAGACCCTATTCCACCACCACAATCTATATAAGATACACAATTCCACCATACGTCTTTTTGTTATATCAAAGGGTTTTAGGCAACGTTTTCGTTGAAAGCTCCCAGAAGGCTTATCTTTTTCCGAAACCTCTAACAAATATCATTATATTTTAGCCAAAGCTTGACAAATTATAAACTAAAACCTTCCTCAAGACCCACTCTATCCATTGGTGAAAACAGCATGAAAGTTGGTGCAGTAGTTTTAAATTTATCGCTTACACAGACAGACGTGGCGGAGGACTTTGCTTTATAATATGTAGATGCAAGAAAAACACATAGCGAACTTGTATCCATTCAGGAATCGAACCTTCGTCCACGCTAAAGAAGCGATTTTTTAAAATATCATAATAAGAAGAAAGAAAGAAGAAAGAAAGAAAGACTTTCTTTCTTTCTTTCTTTCTATTTTTTAAAATATCATAATAGTACAACATCCGCTATCCAGAACATCGTCAGGTACCTAGTTTAGGTAGTTGGTCAGTGTATTGCCAAGACAGGGACTGGTCGCGGGTTTAAGTGCCGACCTGGATGTTAAGTGTTTCCGATTGATATTATTTCTATATTGAAATAAAACTATTTTTTAACAGATTTTATCGTGATTTTTTTATGTTATTTTATAATTTATATTGAACCCGACGTTTCGGGGAGACAAGGAGATGAGAAATAACATCAAATAAACCGCTATAGGATCCGTTAAAAAATAGTTTTATTTCAATGTGTGACATTCGCGTAAATTTCCGACAAATATATTATTCATAGTTCAACATACTTACCAATAAGTAGACCCACAGGTCCGTTGATGTTGTCCGTCCACCCCGGAACAGGTTCTTGCCAGATCGGTATCACTGGAACACAAGATCACTGCATTATGCACCTAAGCTCATTGCGGAGATCCTACTCTCAAGGAGTTGATCATCGCAATCCAAGAGATTTCACAGTTGCGTCCAATATTTGTACTTTGGAGCCTACAGTCCGCAAATTATTTGAAATTGGTATGTCGGCTTTTCTGGGTGCAACTATCGTCTGATCTCCCAACCCTGAGAGGTGCGCCTGCGCCAGAGCCCCGTACGTTGCTTAGCAGGCGCACAACTTGCAGGTGAGGTTGACTTGGGCCTCAAGGGTGTTGGTTGGGACCTGTACTCCTCTCTCTAGTAAACATAACATAACTTCACGCCTGTATCCCCGAAGGGGTAGGCAGAGGTGTATTACACACCCACGATTCGCCAGTTATGTTAAGCTCCCAATGTAATAGGGGGCGAGCCTATTGCCATCAACCGGGCACATTATTACTACGAAAAGTCATAGGTGTGTGCCCGGGGCGATTGGGGTTCGAACTCGAGACCTCGTCTCAGCAGTCCGTTACGTACCCTACCCTATTCCCAGGATGAAAATAGCCTATGAGCTATTTCAGGCTATACATTTATCTCTGTGTCCAATTTGATCCAGATCCAGAGAAATTGTGAAAACATTCTAGTTGTGTATATTCGTAAAGGTAGGCACTCAACAGGGAGTGGCAGGTGAGGCCACCTGGCACCCCAGCAGAAGAAGGTCGGAACGATGGGGCGACTAGCGCCCCTCCCCCAAACCAGGGTAAGACGGGGATACCGTGATTCCCAAACCCTAGGGGGCCCTCTCAAAACTGAAGATGGCCCAAGGTCAGTCGGGGTGCGAGGGACATGCTCTATGGGCAACCTTACACCCCGGTGTCTACCGACCCGAGATGGCTTGCGGTTCTAGTCGGTTCAAGCCCGACATAACTGCCCCCGCTGGCCGGCGGGGGGGAGGGGGTATCCGAGAGGATTTCCGCACGATAAAAAACAAAAGGTATGCACTCACCAAATGATGTGTTAGGGGGGCCCCACCAAGATCTTCGGTTCCAAGCCAACCCCACCTGCAAGCTGGAACACCTACTCATTGACAGGTGATAGTCTGGCGCAGGCTTTCCTCTTGGAATCGGGTCAGACGGCAGTCGCTTCGTCTAAGATAAACCAAATTGTGGTAGAAGGACCCTGGGCTCCAAGGGCATCTGGACGGAACCGGGATTGGAGCTCTGATGTAGAAGGGACTCACCGATGGAAGGGCGCAGCACGACGGCCGGTATGTGCTCCATAGCTTCCACCACCAGAGCCTCGCCGAGCGCCTTGGTGAACGCGTAGGAGTTCGGTAACTTTTGTAGTAACCTGAACAAATTTATATGGAGTTCTGGCTATAGCGTAGGTGTATACATACAAATATTTACACTGAGCGGAGATTAAAGCGAGGGATAGAAGACGGTACTGTAAAAGTCAAAATTTATCAAATTATGCAAAGGACGAGGGCGGACCTTGGACAGAAGTACGTCCTGGGCATCCTGATGGAACCGGGACGGCGCTCGGTAGAAGAGGAAATGTGCAAGAATATAAAAATATTTACTTTGGAGTTAAAGTCTCGATAGTTTCCTCGTCCATCCACTCCATGGCCTGTATGATGTGGTGGGGGTTGGCCGGTGGGGGGTACGCCTTCTCCTCCAGCAGCTTCTCGTGCAGGTGACAGTAGGACGTGGAGATGTGGATGAACAGCTGCAACAGAGGATTGTGGTGACTAGCTTTGTTATGAGTAGATGATAACCCATATAAAAACACATACAAGATGCAAAACCTAAACTTAAGGACTGTCCATCAACAGGTCCCGAGTTCGAATCCTGGTCATTTCACTACCAATGCGAAACCACTTAAAACACAAGCAATTTAGTTTCGCCGGAGGTGTTACCGTGAATACTAGGCATTTCTATTTCTAGGAATCTTGAAAAAATAATTGAAGTACCTTCAATAGCTTGCACTCCTTGGCCACGTCAAGTATCAGCTTTGTGCCTCGTACGTTCAGCAGAACAGCTTTCTTCAGCTCTTCGTCGAACCTGTCGACAGATATTCGCTCTTAAGGGGCCCTTCATAAAATTCTTTGGCAACTATGAACAACGGCATTTTATTTGAGACTTCGCACGACCCACAGTTAGCTATTCCCGGGATACAAAGCCAGTGCACCTGATGGGTATGACGTCGATGGATGGATGCAAAATCAAATAAAAGAAGGAAATAATAATAATTATCCATAATAATTCATCAAATAATAAACAGGAGTATAGGCCAGCGGACCCCGGGTTCCAATGCGTGAGCTTTGCATTCAAAGATTAAACTTCGGAGCCCGGGATCCACGGGGATGTAGAAGAAGAATTGGTCAGAAGTCTCCTCTTACCTAATAGTAGCCGCAGCATGCACGATGATATGCACTTCATCAGAGATCATCCGCCTGTCGGCGGCGCTCATGGCCAGGTCGGGCTCGGCCACGTCGCCATTCACGATGCTCACCTTCGCCAGGAGAGGCTCCACGCCTCCTCTCAGCGTCCGCACTTGCTCGAAGAGCTGGATGGAACAAATACTTATAAAGTTTAAAAAACTCTAACTAGACTATGTTAATTGAAATAAAACTATTTCTAACGGATTCTATTGCGATTTATCTGATGTAAGTTTATTATTTACATTGAACCCGACGTTTCGGTTGCTTTTCAGCAGCCATGGTCACGGGGAAACTGAAGATGGTGGTTGTCTTGTAGTTTGAAGTGTGAGTTATCTCAAAGTCCCCGAGCTGTGCTGAATTGTTGGTGTTACTATTTACGCAGAATGAGCTCACAGTGTCATGAAGTCGTGTTGTATTTTGATTTTTCTTGGAATTAATTGAGTGAATGACTGGGTCCCAAGCTGGTGGTACATTCCAACCATCTTCTCTATTAAAATTAGGATGTTTATTTAATATCAATAGCCTCGCGGAGCGTCTTAGGTAGGAATAGATTTTCTTTAGCGAGTATATCAAATCTCAAATTATAAGTAATACTTAGTATATTGAAAGGTTAGACGGCAGTGGCTTCTGGAAAAGCCGACCTACCAATCACCAACTAGGAGCGGATATCGGAATTCAAAGTACAAACTGTTAGTTCAACTGGGAAATCGCTATGAGAATGATGTGTCGAGCCGTTTTGGAGGAATGGGACCACAAACAATGTGACATGAGATTTATTTATGTATATTAGACTACCTATAACCCGATTGCAGCGCCACCATCCGGATCCAATGGTAAATATAAGATAGCTATAAGAAGCTTTCAAATTGAATTTCGTGCTTCTTAATTCAATTAAACTTTTAAGCATTTTGTATACTTACTTTTTCTAAAGATTTAGATCGGAAAAAGAGAACATCTAGGACCGGACTTGAACCCGCGACCAGTCCCTTACGAGAATTATTGATTCTTCGCAAGAATTACGGTAGATGGCTCCAACGTCGCCTTAAGACGTATATGATATATCGGAGAATTTCGAATATCTGGGACGTTTCTGGGTGGCTCAGTTGGTCAGAGCATTCCCCCTGTAAGGGACTGGTCGCGGGTTCAAGTCCCGTCCTAGATGTTCTCTTCTTCCGATCTAAATCTTTAGAAAAAAGTAAGCATACAAAATGCTTAAAAATTGAATTGAATTAATACTTAGTATATCAAATCTTAAGTAATACTTAGTCCCCTGTTGCGCGTGCTCACATACAGCAGACTTTGTTAAGCGTTGGTCACTGGCTACCTTCAGATTAATTGCCACTTTAACAATATGAAAACAAACCTAGTTATATAATTAGGTGAAAGGTCGCGTCGGGTGAATGGCCGACGTTACCTATCGTGTTTGGGCGTCGCTACAAGTGACCTTCGAGACGTAATAACCTTCTCAAATATTGAGTGGTGTACTACATGAATGAACCTTGGCAATGAAACTGCTTGGCCGGCAATCAGCGCGGCATTGATATTTAAAAGGCACTCTATCTATTAATATATATATCTACTTGTCCCGACTGATTGACAGACTGACTGATTCATCAACGCAGAGCCTAAACCGCTGGACCTAGAAACTTGAAATTTTGGCATTATATGCTTTTTATGTTGTAAACTTCCATCAAGAAAGGATTATTTGAAAATTTCACTCCTAAGGTGGTGATGGGATGAAGGTTTGTATGGAATTTCGTCATTTTCAAAGTAAGAAGCACGAAATTCAATTTGAAAGCTTCTTATAGCTATCTTCTACTTACCATTGGATCCGGATGGTGGCGCTGCAATCGGGTTATAAGTAGTCTAATATACATAAATAAATCTCATGTCATATTGTTTGTGGTCCCATTCCTCCAAAACGGCTCGACACATCATTCTCATAGCGATTTCCCAGTTGAACGAAAAGTTTGTACTTTGGATTCCGATATCCGCTCCTAGTTGGTGATTGGTAGGTCGGCTTTTCCAGAAGCGACTGCCGTCTAACCTTTCAATCCTGAGAGGTGCGCTTGCGCCAGAGTCGCGTCAATTGTTTAACTGGTGCATCGATTAGCAAGTGAGGTCGTCGTGGGCTTCAAGGATGTTGGCAGGGTCCTGTACACAAAACGGCTCGACCGATGCTGATTAAGGTTAGGTGGTCAGATGGCAGTCGCACCCGCAAAAGCCAAATCGAGAGGAATAGCAGGAGAGCAGACCCTGGGCTCCAAAGTATGTATATGCGGCCGGGACTAACGTGTGATAACGACCTTTACTATTAAGAATACAAGTCATTATTAACAAAGCGTCGGTAGCTCAGTGATTAAGGAGTCGGCCTTACGATCGAGAGATCCCGGGCTCGAAACCTGGTCATTACACTACCGACGTGAACGCACTCCTAACACAAGTAATTGTGCTTAGCTGGAGGGGTTGGGGGAGTAGGTACTAGACATTTCAGTTATAAATTATACTTAACCAATGACTATTAGAATCTATTCCGACATTGACCAATATCCATGTTAGTGGTGTTTACGTAAACGCAAAGATTGTATATTTCATGATTGCGTTTTATTTCAAATGCTTTAAACAAAGCATTGCATGTCACTACAATACATCAATTGCAATAACTCACCCTTCACTAGCTTTCTATATTATACCACAGATTACATAATATTATCCTAATTATACGAATGTTAATGTTATACTGGTAGCAATTCTGTTGTTCAAAAGCTCTCTAAACTAAACTAAAAATCACTAAAATTTAGTTTAGTGATGTCAAACGACGTTTTGTATTCTGAAAACGTATGACTAAACTATTATTAGTTTGACACAACCAAAATTAGCTTAGTTACTCAACTTAGTCCAAATTTGCTTATTTGGTATTCTGTTGTACGTCCTAAACGTCTAAAATTAGAAACGTCACACTAAAATTAGACGCCATCTAAAATACTGCCGACCAGTTATAGTGATAATTGTAATTTCGTTAAAATTTCAATTCAAATAACATTTTTATGATGAATAACATTTCTTTTTTTTTTTACGTGCGGAAATCCCTTCGGATACCCCCCCGCTGGCCAGCGGGGGTGGTTATGTCGTGTCTCGACTAAAACCGCACGGTGTCCTCCTCAAGTGTCCGTTGCCGGGCACCCCGGGTAAGCCCTCGAAAGGATAACCCCAGGGTTGCCGGTGGACTTTGGCCGCCACCACGGCCTCGCCTGGTGGGGTCGGGTTTTATCCCGCTTCGGTGAGTTGGCAGGCGTGTGTAGGGCACACACGACACGCCTCCGCCACGGCCTGCTTCTGTAAGGACGGCGAGTCGGTCAACTGCCGTCCTCAGGCCCCGATCATGGAGGTCGGTAGTCCCGGGCTTAGATGAGTCTGCGGCGTCCTCGCCGCAGACTGCGAAACTCGGGGGGCAGGGTTCTCTCCCGCTCCCTCTCCGCCGTCTCTTTCGCGCGCATTACCTGCTCGCAGAAAGAGGCGGCGGCGTGCCACTTGCTCCCGTCGGAGACCACGGCCCTCACCATGGTCTCCAACGAGAGAACGTCTGTTCGATACAAGTATCCGAACATGGATTTAAGTAGTTGTTGGTAGTTTTACTTTAAACACTCACTCTGTACGCTTGTACTGTACTGTGTAGTCGAATCAATAAATTACTATGAGATCTATAATCTCGCCAGTTTTATTTATGTTACCATCGCAAAACCAGCTAATTATATAAAGTGGCGTTCACAAACGTCCACGCCCAGGACCGCAACGAGATCCCGGCGTTGACTCGCCCACGCAGGGCACTCCACCAACGTGTGGAGCGCCGTGTCTTCGCCAGGATCCTCGCAGGGCTGGCACTGCAATGTTGTCTCCCGGTGGATGCGCCACAGATACTTACCGAAACACCCGTGTCCGGTAACCATCTGGCACATCCGGTAGGAGAGGTCCCCATGGTCCCTCTCCAACCACTCCTTCATGATCGGTCTCACCGCCGCAATGGTGGATTCCCCCCACCTTGGGCGCTCAAGTCGCACCCTCCATGTCTCATGATGAATAACATAACATAACTTCACGCCTGTATCCCCGAAGGGGTAGGCAGAGGTGTATTACACACCCACGATTCGCCAGTTATGTTAAGGTCCCAATGTAATAGGGGGCGAGCCTATTGCCATCTACCGGGCACATTATTAAGCGAGTGATAATTAACATTTATTCATGCACACATAACTACGAAAAGTCAGAGGTGTGTGCCCGGGGCGACTGGGGATCGAACTCGAGACCTCGTCTCAGAAGTCCGTTACGTACGCCACTGGGCTATCGCCGCAATGATGAATAACGATTTCGTGATTTTGGCTTTGGCCAGTCAAAGTCAAAGTCAAAAATCATTTATTCTGTATAGACCATTAATACGCAACTTACAAAACGTCAAAAAAAAATAATCTAATGTTTGGCCGGTTCGAAACGCGGCCCTGTCCTGAGAAGACTCCGGCAAGAAACTCAGCGGGCTGTTTTTTTTGGTCTATTTACAAACATATACTACTTAACCAAATTATAATATTTCATTTGAGTAGCATAGAGAGAGAGGAAACAGTTCATATCCAAGCTTGTTTGTCATCTAAATAGTCTTGCATTTTATAATAGCCTTTTTGGCAGAGTTTACTTTTAATTTGTCTTTTAAATTTATGAAGAGGTAGATTCTTCATTTCACTAGGAAGCTTGTTGTAGAAGCGTATACAGTTACCCTGAAAGGAATTACTAATCTTGTGGAGTCGACTATTACAAACCACAAGATTGTTTTTATGTCTAGTATTTACGTTATGTACCTATATCACAAAGCCTTAAAAAATTGGAAATGTTACTTCTAACATACAAAAGATTTTCAAAAATATATTGAGACACTACAGAGACTCTTGGGCCCAACTTATAAATTGCCCGCACAGCCCGCTTTTGCAATACAAAGATTGTATTTAAATCGACGGCATTACCCCAAAGGAGATGCCGTAGCTCATAATGCTATGGCAATAACTGAAATAAACTATTCTAGCGGTATCTATATCTTTTAAAGTCCTAATCTTTATCACAGAGAAATGCGGGCAGAATTAATTGAAAGAAATTTTAATTAAAAACATATAATTCGTTTTAAATAAAGTTATTTTTTATACATATAATCACCAAAAATCACAATCAACAATCACAATCACATCAACACTATGTTACGAATAGTTTCTTGTAAGGTGCTATTGCTTTGGGGTGTGTGTTGGGTAACCTCCTCGAGTGTCGCTCCGATTCCGATCCCGCTGCAGTCCAGGGGAGAACGGAATCGGAGCGGCCGGTACACCCTGGGCGGCGGTCAATGGCTTCCCCTTCACCCCTTCATAGGGTTGGCATTGATCGTCGGCTAATACCCAACGTGGCGGGAACACATCGCTCTCCGTACTCCTCTGCTTTCAGAGACAGGATGAGCGATGCTGTTAGTGGTGAGATGGCCCAGGGTCAGCCGGGGTGCGAGGGATATGCTCTATGGGTAACCTTACACCCCGGCGTCTGAAGACACGAGACGGCGTGCGGTTTTAGTCGGTGCAAGTCCGACATAACCGCCCCCGCTGGCCGGCGGGGGGGTATCCGAAGGGATTTCCGCACGATAAAAAAAAAAAAAAGGTGCTATTGCTTTCATGCAGGGCATTCACTAAGTTTTTCATAGGCAGGAGGTCGTGAAGGCCTAGGCAATATGCGGCGTCTCGGCACAATCCGATGGCGAATGGGGCCAGCTTCTGCCGAGACACCAGATTGAGGCAGTTGTGGCTGCTGTACCTCCTGAGGAGATTGTACAGAGTGCCCTCTGTACAATCTCCTCAGGAGGTACAGCAGCCACAACAAACACAACAACAAAAATAGAGATACAGGTGGCGAGTTGCTCAATGTAATTCCCTAAAATAAATATTAAATTGTTCATGTATTTCAAATCAAGCAATTATTTCCTTGCCAAATTTTTAACTGATCCGATATGTCAATTGTGTCATGTCACGTCAAATTGACATGCACATATTCCAGCCAGAGATAGTTTAGTTGCGTAGATAACAAAGAGGTTTACACCGGGTTGCCAGGCTAGTGAACTGAATAAAACCGTTTGTACTTAGCTATGACTAAGAAAAATAACGGTTTGTTTACAGTTTGATCTATAATTTGCATTAATAATCATTTTTCGGCATTCTAAAAACCTAAGAATATAGTTTTTAAAGAATTTAATAATTCACTCTTTATCATTCATTCTTATTTTTTTAATAACGGTGACACTTTCATATTTAAATTTTGGTGATGTCAGATTCAAATTTGGTGCTGTCATATTGAACACCAAATTTAGTTCGACGTAACAACAGAATAGCATTCCCTCTAAATTTCTCTAAAATAAGAAAATTTTAGAGAAAAATTAGTTTAGTGATGTCAGCAACAGAATTGCTACCACTAATGGAGTTACGGACTGAATTTAGACAGTACAATACTTCGACATGTAGCGAACTTCGAAAACACATAGATCGACAAGTCATTGCTTCGACAGACAATTATTAGACAACTCACACCTTCGAATTACCACTACTTCGACAGACGATTATTCGACAGACAATACTTAGACAAGACACATCTTCGAATGACCACTACTTCGACAGATTTTAAAAATTATATTCCAAAAATAAGTAAAGTGGGTTAGGTTAGGTTAGAACTGTGACCCCAACAGAGCCGAGCGAGCGAAGCGAGTGTGCCGCGGCAGAGCATTATTATTTTGGGAGAATGTTAAAAAAATCTGTCAAACTAGTGGTCATTCGAAGAATTTCAATTCAGTCCGTAAGTGAGGTTTGTGAGTTTGTTTATATGTTGAGGGTAGGTAATCTTCGTAACCACTGCACTTATTGGAAAAAATCTTTCAACATTTGCAAGGTACATTTTCCCCGATATTTACATAGGCTGTAATACTATGTGTAAATTTCGATGGGTATAGTAAAAAAAACTCATTTAACCAAAGCGAAGCGAGGTCGGGTTCCTAGTATAGTATATCTTAAGTGTGCCCCACGGTTTTACCCGAATTACTCGGTTCTTCTCCACTTTTGAATAACCCGCAACTTTCTTGCCTTTTATTATTGTTTTGTTCGGCTCCTAAGAGTCGTAGCGTGATGTTACATAGTGTTTAACCTTCCCTAAGAACTGGGCTATCAAATGCAGGAAATTGCACATGTGGGTTCAGAGATGAATGCGTACAAAGAAACAAATTCTTCTGTTTTATTATTGTTATGGATAGATCTATCAACATCAATTAGTACTCTAGTTCGTTCAACATTGGTTCATTGTAACCTACCCACGCGATTACACTTGCGTAAATCTTACAACAAAGTGTGATTTTCTATAAGATAACATGTTTTTCATACTTTTTTATTATATCTGTCGATTATAAACCCCAGACCTATCTGATACTTTCAATTGCAATTGGTTAGTTGCAGCAAGATAATTATATTCTCAGACATTTTAATATTTTACGATATTTAATGCTATCTAGACCCAAAGTAAGTATAACTTAACTAACTTGTCTTATGGGTTTTAGAATGCGGATAAGTATAATAGACAGATACACCGAACCCATATACATGTTCTTACATACAAACATTTGCATTGAGCGTGAATCGAACCCGCGACCTAGAATTATAGTCGAACGGTCTATAGTTACACAAGAGAGGTCCTCAAAAGATGGACGTATGACCTGAAAAAAGGTGGCTGGGTAAGACTGGATGCGGGGGGTGGAGGATCAGATGCCATGGTGCAAATTGGGAGAGGCCTGTGCCCAGCAAGGGACTGCGAGAAGCTCATTGTTTGATTGATAGAAGAATATTAACGGCCAGCGCTAAACTTAAATTGTACCTATTCGTATTTGCTTAACGTATTCATAACTAGCATAACCATGAGGTTTTACCCGCGGTAGTCCGGATCTCGTGGGAATATCGAAATAAAAAGAAGCCTGTATGTTAGCATTCTAATGGTGGAAGAATTTTTTAAATCGGTTCAGTAGTGTCAGAGTTTACTGGTTGGAATCAAACAAATCTTTCGTCTTTATAATATTAGTAGCGGTAGTGCGACTGCTACGACGGGGGCGCGGGTTCGATTCCCGCTCAGTGCAAAATAATGTATGCATGACTATGTCAATTTGCATTGGTCTGGGTGTTTCTATGTATAAGATGTATGTATTTACAAAAAAAAGTATATAAGTATGTTTATTCGCATTCTGGAAGCCATAACACAAGCTAGTTAAACTGTGCTTACTTTGGGTCTAGACAGCGCTGTGTAGAATGTCGTAGAATGTTATATATTATTATAGATATAGACGAGGCAACATAGGGACACATCCAGGTGAAACACATAGGGCGCGGGGCCCAGCCTCACCTGCAAGTGCGCCTGCTACACAACGGACAGGACTGGTGATCAGGTCAGCCAGCAGTCGCTATCGATGAAGCCGGCATTTTTTTTAAAGAGATCTAGTAAAGAGCTTACTAGTATTCCCGCCAACCCCTCCAGCGAAGCTAAATTGCTTGTGTTAGGAGTGGGTTCACGTCGGTAGTGTATTGGCCAGGATTCGAACCCGGGACCGCTCGATCGTAACGCCCAGCAGTCTGTCCATCGGTCAAGAGGTAACCCTCTAAACATGCCAATCAAAAACAATAAGCGAGCATGCAAATTTTAGACGCAACGGAGAAATCACGATGGGTAAACCCATAACCCTTATTTGGCTGCGCCACAGTCGGGTAGAAGAAAGAGCACAAACGTCTAATTCGTTTAGGCGGTCTGTGACAACTTCTTGTGACGTCCTCTTCTGGATATGACTAATTCTGTTTTTGACCACTTCTTGTTACGGCCGGTTCTAGTAATGCCCGCTTCTGTTTTTGACCACTTCATGTTATGACTATTACAAGTAAGAGCGAGAACAAAAATTCTAAATTATAATTTGTTTTATCAAGTACTACACCTAGTAATGTAGTAATTCAATCTCTGTGGTAGTTTTGCTAGCCACTAATAAAATCATTTAATTTTAATTGACGTTTTCCTGTCAGTTTGATATATTGCGCATTTTTCATCATATCATCATTTGGACACAGCAAATTTTGAGTTTATCAAAAATAAAAAAGGTCAAGAGTAGTAAAATATAGTTATAATCTAAGTGCCAATAACAAAAATGGTACTTCTCGATGGCGGTGTGTTCAGCGTGGGGTTTGTAGCGCAACCATTACAATGAATAAAGAGAAGTGTATTCTAAGGAGCACAAATCATAGTTGCTCTTTACGGAGAATTGAAAATGAAGTGTTATTAAAATTGAACGCTTGCAAAGAGGAGGTCTGATATAACTTCGAACCCATACAAAAAAAATTTAAGAAACACTTTGAAAGTCTAAAAAATGAATGTTCATCTGATGAAATTGATTTTATACCAACATTTGGCTCTGCGAAAGATGCCATCTATCTACGCAGAAAAATGATTTTAAAATGTGACCGGCTAAATTATAAATCGATTGAAGAAATTTCTGTTCCAGAAGGCTTAGGTAAAAAAAATCTTATATGTGAAGATGTATCCAGCAGTAAAATCATAATTTTTTGTTCCATACAGTCTAGAAGACTTTTGAAAAACCCGATGGCAAAACTGTGTTTTTTTGGTGATGGAACGTTCAAATGCGTCCCTCACCAATTTTATCAGCTCTACACGCTCCATGTTGATTTATTTTCAGACCAGCACACCACAAACATTGTACCCATCATTTTTGCTTTGCTTCCGAACAAAACAGAAGCAACTTATGTTTTATTATTTACACTAATTAGATCGAAATTAGGAATTGAAATAAAACATTTTAAGTGTGACTGGTGGTAGAAATTTGATGACACAAATTTGTCACAAAATTCAGCCGGGTAAGTACCACCACGATTGTGAAAAACCCTCCATAGTAATCCAATTTCGGTTTGATTACGTTCAGGGGTCAGCAAGTGCATAGCCGGGCAGGGGGGTTGTGGTCGCAGCTCTAGTGGGACCGGTGGGTGTCACGCGGTGCTACGACGACAATCCTCTTCTGATGAGGCCGTCAAGCTGAGTGCCACCATTGTTAACATGGTACGTGTATGTAATGGTGACCCTCTTTCCCGAGACTTTACCTTCAGCTTACCATCAGGCGAGGTGAAGTCAAATTGACGTGTCCTCAATATAAAAAAATTGCTCTTATAAATGTAATAAAAATCAAATATCCCAATTGCCAAACAACAACATGTTTTTATTATTACAATAAAAATGTATGGAAAAAAGCTAAAGCCTTAAATGTGACTGGCAACTCTGACGGCCGTAATTTTATAAGAATGGCATCTTTGTTGCCTCTGTTGCCATTTAATAGAATTTCAAACGCATGGATTTCTATAGTCACTTAGTCTATATGCACCCGTAACGGATGAAATTGTTCAATTTAAAAAATATTTTGAAGAGCAATGGATATTAAAACTGAATCCTATAGTTTTGAGTTGTGCTTATGAGCGACACCAGAATACCCGCTTGAGGGATGGCACAAAAGATTAAACGCAAGAATACCAAGGAAACCTGCATTCTTTGCATTTGTGGCTGATTTGAAGAAGGAGGCAATACATTACGACCATGTAATAAAAAGAAGTTACTTTATTAGTCCAAAAAAAAATTGAAGGGCTACTAACAGATAAAAGATGACAACAGATATAAAATTCGATAAAGAGCTCAAATTTTTTTTACTAAAACTTGAATGAATGAGATTTCCTATATCGAATTCCTAAAAAAAATATCTACAATAAGTTGCGTCACACATATTGAAGCGTATTGAAAAATAACACCTTTGTTGTTAATTGTATTAACTATTATTAAAAAAATGTCGGATATCTCTTGTTTCTTTTTGTTCACACCTGTACTTACAGTCATAACACGAAATGGTCAAAAACAGAAGTGGGCATTACTAGAACCGGCCGGCCGTAACAAGAAGTGGTCAAAAACAGAATTAGTCATATCCAGAAGAGGACGTCACAAGAAGTTGTCACAGACCGCCTAAACGATCTAATTTATGTGTGAACGCTCATAAATTAATTGCTAAATACGTTTCGCAAGTCGCCATGACACATGACACAACAGCATGTAAGTGGGGTATTGTTTGTTGACACAGGCGTACAAACAGTACAGAACACATACAGAAGTAATGCTTCATACGATGTGCTTGAGCAACGCACACATAGACATCGTTCACGGACGAGAGTTTCGGACCGCGCGGGAGCAGTACGGGGTCGGGTGCCGCCCTGGATATTCCATTAGACTTTACTTTATGTCACCACAAAGATATTTATATCCTACTAGCTGATGGCCGCGGCTCCACCCGCGCGGAAGTCGGTTATGGTTTTTTGGTCGTATATCAATCGCAATCAAACATACAGCAGAATTAAGTCTGTACAAGACTCCTCAATAGCTTTTGCGTCACAGATCAACAGACAACAGAGTTTTCTTTTAATATCTTCAATGTATTACAGATACAACTAAATTATTTTCTTATAATAGTATACACAGATAGATGTATGTCTATGCCTAGTTTTCCATTTTCGCGGTTTCATACCACGGTTCGAATAGCACAAAGACACTTTTTGCGTTCGGTGTTTCGAACCATGGTATGAGTCGCTCAATAAGCTTTTTGTACGGGGCTGAAGAACTCTTTTTGACGTAGTTGATCATACCACGATTAGGGAGTCAACATTTTAAAATTAAGTGCCAATTTTTGCATAAGGTTGCATAAAAGTGCAGTGCAGAGTCATGTCTGCTCTGTACTCTGCAGCTCATGTTGAACTTCTGCATGCTGAGTGTTGCGCGTCGTGGCGAGGCGTGGTGGTGACGCCACTCACTGGTATCTGTATCGTGGGAGACACACGCTTCTTATAGCTCCCCTACTATGGTGTAATCTATAAAAAAGCTATAGTTCGTTTGTTCGTTTGAACCCGCTGATTTAAGGAACTCCTAACGAAATATCGGGGGGGTTTAAGACAACAAAACAGAAAGGTTTGCATAAGGTGACATCATTATTCACTATCTGGCTCTGTCCGCGTGGGATTCTGATTCCGTTCCCGCGACCTATGGAAACCTATTCCACAGTTAAAACCGCCCCCGCTGGCACGCGGGGGGTATCCGAAGGGATTTCCGCATGATAAAAAAAAAAAAAAAAGGTACTAAAATCGTTCCCAGTATCAAATTTCAATGCGTAATGAATCCTGGTTGTTTCCAAATACTACACTTTGTGGTTTGGGGTCCGCTACCATTCTTCTCCTTCCCATACCCCCCCCCCCCCTTTGACCCCCAACGCCGCAAGACAATCACATAGGCACAGGGTGTATGTGATTCACCCTCATTTATGATTAATTACGCGACCTATACGCGGGATAGCCGCTTACAAACTCGGATATTCCTTTGCAACCACAAATCTGATTTCAACCAAATTTGGCATGGTCATAACGATAATTTAGGGATGCCCCTAAATTATCGTTATGACCCTGCCAAATTTAACATGCGTTTTGAGACCACAAAATTAAAAATCGGACATACCATTGAGGAATTATCACCGAAAAACAAATTTACCATTGAAACTAATGGAAAAAGATCGCTCGCGCAAAAATTGAATTTTTCAGATTTTGGAATAAAAAAATAATTGCTCGCTCAGCTCAATTTTGTTGCGATCGGCTAACTGAATCGCATCCCAAGTTACAACATACAAATGATTGGGGACTCAATTGTCTAGAAAATTCTTTCGTCGGAGCTAAATTTCTTAACAGCCTTGTAAGATAACTTTGTGGTGACATCAGAAACTCGTTTAGAACGTGCCTCGGGAGTAACCAACCAGTTCAGCTTCAAGTTTGATGGTTCTAGATAACCCTTGCGCTAGGACCGTCCACCGTGGACGTAGAGTACCCTAGATACGGCAAGCCGTCCGTTCCAGCGCTCAGTGACCGTAGGTACCGATTTAGTAACGTCACGTTTTCAAAACGCGTGATTTCAATTTATTAGGTCCAAAATAACTTTAATGTAAATCTAGAAAAGGAAGCATAGTAATTGCTGAAAAATTTCATTGAATTAATGTGGCGGTGTAATCAAAACAATGTTTAAAAATGATTGCAAAGTCATTCATTGTTTCCGTAGTTCGCAAGAATTACGGTAGATGGCTCCAGCGTCGTCTTGGGACGTGTATAATATATCGGAGAGTTTCAAATATCTGGGACGTGTCTAGATAGCTCAGTTGGTCAGAGCATTCCCCCGTTTTTTTTTCCTGCGGAAATCCCTTCGGATACCCCCCCCCCCACCCCCCGCTGGGGCGATTACGTCGGGCTTGAACCGACTAAAACCACATGCCGTATCGGGTCTTAACACGCTCTTAACAGAGCATTCCCCCTGTGAGGGGCTGGTCGCGGGTTCAAGTCCCGTCCTAGATATTCTTTTGTCCGATCTAAACCTTGGAATTACTCATAATTTGATTCGTTTTCAATAAGAATTAGAAATTTTATTTGGTATTTTACTGAATCGGGCCTCTGGTGCCATACACAAGTTTCCCACCGTTTTCGCACCTTTTCTACGCTCTTACTATAGTCTTCAGGGGGGTATGTGTCTATGGTTTCAAACCAGCTCGGCGTGCGGTGGTCCATTTGCTAAACATTAGATAGTCTAGGTTTTTTTGACGTTTTTTAAGTGCTATTTTAGTGGTCTATACAGAATAACTTATTTTTGACTTTGGCTTCTGATTACGGTGAGCTTTACCACGAAATACGTCAGTTACGGTAGCCAAACATGCCACGGCCAGTTCTCATACTCGTTGCCCATGCGCCATCTAGCCCACCTACATCTGCGGACCCCGCAGTGTTTGCCGCGCACAAACATTACTTATCCAACCTTGTACTCGTAACCCACTTGTCATCACGACGACACCACAAAAGAATATGTTTGTGTCGACGCATCTAGGAAACCGCGACGATGTCACGCAAGCCGTTTTTACAAGCATGTGAATGTGAGTTCCGCCATTTTCTTTCCTGTATGGTGTTGAAACTTGCAAATTCTAGTGCTGTTTAAGGTGCATGGCTTCTATCATCTCTTGAAGCAATAATATCTCAATCTTAATTCACTTTCATTGTGTGGATCGTACGTCATCGTCGGCCGTCAGGATATTAGTGTCCTATGGCTTGCAAATTGAATATATCCACCACGGATTGTAAGAGATACTGTTTGCCATTGCTGGCGGAGAGATTGTAGTAACAATTTTTTCGTTTTAGTCAGTTTTTTAGGGTTCCGTTGCCAAGTGGCAAAAAACGGAACCCTTATAGATTCGTCATGTCTGTCTGTCTGTCCGTCCGTATGTCACAGCCACTTTTTTCCGAAACTATAAGAACTATGCTGTTGAAACTTGGTAAGTAAATGTATTCTGTGAACCGCATTAAGATTTTCACACAAAAATAGAAATAAAAAAATAAATTTTGGGGGTCCCCACACTTAGAACTGAAACTCAAAATTTTTTTTTCATCTAACCCATACGTGTGAGGTATCTATGGATAGGTCTTCAAAAATGATATTGAGGCTTCTAATATAATTTTTCTCTTAACTGAATAGTTTGCGCGAGAGATACTTCCGAAGTGGTAAAATGTGTCCCCCCCCCCCTGTAACTTCTAAAATAAGAAAATGATAAAACTAAAAAAAATATATGATGTACATTACTATGTAAACTTCCACCGAAAATTGGTTTGAACAAGATCTAGCAAGTAGTTTTTTTTTATACGTCATAAATCTAAAATGCAATTAGCCTTTCATTCAATCAACTAAAATATAAAATTTTCAAAACAGCATTATCATGTTACTGCTACGGAAGCCTTTATGGGTGAGTCCGACTCGCACTTGGCCGCTTTTTTTTGCATCTACGAATACTTGTCTAACAGACTGATCGTCAGAATGACTGACTGATTCATCAATGCAGAGACTAAACCGCTGGGGCTACAAACTTGTAATTGTGGCAGTTGACACCTTTTATGCTGCAGGCATTCACTAACTAAGGGTTTTAGATGGTCACCCCTGGAGGGGTAAAATAAGGGTTGAAAAAAATGTATCCAATTATATTTATCTATATTCTTGAACCCATAACACAAGCTAGTGAAGCTATGCTTATACTTTGGGTCTAGATAGCGCTGTGTATAATATTCCAGACTATTTATTATTCTGAAATTTAGCAACTACAATTGTTCAAGTACTTATGTGAAGAGATTGGACTATACCTTGTGAAAAATAGCATTTATTTTAAATGAATCTACACTAGATCAGTATTGATTAATAGTTATAGGTGGGTTCAAAATCGTAAAGTGATCTGATCAACTTATTTGTTGTCAGAAGTGTGACAGTAGGGGAAGCTCGTGAAGTGTGTGAGGACAGATGCAGATAGGGGGATATTGTCTCTGCCTACTCCGGAGGGAGGAGGGCGTTAACATCCCTCCCTTCCCATCCATCCAGCCATCAATGTATGTATGAATACTTAAAGCCTTAAGAAGCCATTTGAGACCGCAAATCGCAACTGCAGGCGGATCGTATAGAAATACCTGCAGCGACCTCAACGACGCTGCTTGTTTCTATGTATTTCGCCTGCGGTTGCGGTCTGCGGTCGACCTCGAAACGGCACCTTTACACTCAATAATAGTACTTACGGGGCCGTTGAATATCTCCTCTAATCTCTGCTTCGGGTTCTTCCCTTTCTTCGATCTGACCAGCAGGTATATTTGACCAATGTCCGGGCACTTTCTGTAAATGAAACCCAAGAGTAATAATCAGATACAGGATACAGATATGATCTGGAGTACGCACAATATATAACATAACTTCACGCCTGTATCCTCGAAGGGGTAAGCAGAGGTGTATTACACACCCACGATTCGCCAGTTATGTTTAGGTACTAATGTAATAGGGGGCGAGACTATTGTCATCTACCGGGCACATTATATTAAGTAAGCGGTAATTAACATGTATTAATGCACACATAACTACGAAAAAACCGAAGTGTGTGCCCGGGGCGACTTGGGATCGAACTCGAGACCTCGTCTCAGTAGTCCGTTACGTACGCCACTGGGCTATCGCAGAATACCAGTGGGTTTAAATCTCGTAACAACTATTATATTTCACAACAAGCTTTTACTTAACTTGTGATGATTAAAACCATCATTAGACGAGCCGTCTTGTATGGATCGTCATGTTAGGTCTTAAAGGCGACCGATGATAGACGGATTCTTAACACATGGAGCCTTCCCGCCGATCTCGGTAGCCAAACGAACATCTGTTGCTTTCATTCAGGGTAATTGCAGCCCTAAAAAGTCCGACAACTGGTCTGACTACAGAACTTCGATATCGACAGTGCGTTGTGGAGTTCAGATCCCTTCGGATACCCCCCCGCCGGCCAGCGGGGGCGGTTATGTCGGGCTTGAACCGACTAAAACCGCACGCCGTCTCGTGTCTTAACACGCCGGGGTGTAAGGTTGCCCATAGAGCATATCCCTCGCACCTCGACTGACCCTGGGCCATCTCCGGTACTGGCTAGTATGTAAAATCAGTGTTGGCTCGGAAAATCCGGTAAGACCTCTTACACACATCACAAAATTGGTTACTCACCTCAATAATTTCTCAACCAAAACCTTCCCCATGAAGCCGGTCCCTCCGGTGATGAGGACATTCAGCCCCGAGAAGGTCTCCGCGATGCGGTCTGGCAGTGACTCCATGTCTATTGTGAATCTTTCGGCAAAAGAAATACAATACATTGATACAAATACAATAAAACAATAAAATACAATACATTGATACAAATATTTAATGTTATCCTTTTGCAGCATAATGCCGTTTACACTGCATTCGATCGAAGGTGAATGAACGGTAACGAACGAATGAATGAAACAAATCACATGAAGGTGAACGACACCCATCGTTCACAAAAACTTACACCAACATACATTACAAATATAACATACTGTGAACTTATATTTTTAGTTTTTCCGCAGTCGAATAAAAAAAAAGCGGCATCCGTATGCGGAAATCGAAGTTTTCGCCGAATTGAAGCTAAAAATAGCGTGATCTATTTTTGGGCCATTTAGTGGTCAGCGTGGTCACCAGCCGTGACCGTCACGCGCCATTTTAACCACAGACGAGAACATCAAAAGGAAGTGCCTTACAGCTACGAGTGTCACTCGACTGCCACAATTCTGTGAAGATGTGCAAAGTTAAATAAAAAATAAATAAATATTCTACGACATTCTACACAGCGCTTTCTAGACCCAAAGTAAGCATAGTTTAACTAGCTTGTGTTGTGGGTTCCAGACTGCGTATAAACATACTTATGAGACTATGACTCTGTAGAGAATCTGGTAACACCGACACAGCTATAGTTCACACACACACAATCACACAGACACACACATACACACACACGTATACACACACACACACGCATGTAAGCACGACTAGCTATAATTGTAAGCTTAAAATTTTAGTATACATATTAATTATATAAATGACTTAAATAGAATTTAGGTATATTATAAATATTGTTAGTTACATAGAATATTCAATCTGAATCAATCTGGAGTAAAACTATTGTCACTTTAGTAGTGGGGGAGGCACTGACACCTGCAACACAGTTTTTACTAGCGCAGGCGTGAGGGACTCCCATAATGTAATGAATTTAATTTATGTCAATAAAGAATATTATTATTATATTTTTTTTTTTTGTAAATACATACATATTATACATAGATATTATAATATTATTAGTCGGTTATAGTTTTCTCGGTCATATCTCCTGTTTTACTTAACCAATTACAATCAAACTTATGGTAGATTTAAAATCTGTACAAGGCCTTTCTAATAAACAAAACCTTGTCAAAATCCGTTCAATAGTTTTTGTGTCCATCGGAACAAACAGATAAGATTTTACAAAAAAATAATCTAAAAAAATATTTACAAAAAAGTCGTTCGTAACTATTTTTATCTCCAGTACTATTTATGTATTCGTTTCCGGGAGCGTTTCCCTAACACCCGGTACAGCGGTTTATAGTCATCATCATCACTGTCTGCACTTTAGTCCCGGTCGCATCCAGGGCTCTATTATCGGTTTATCTTACCTTGGAGCGACTACGGTCTACATCCCCCCCCCCCCCCCCCCAACCCCGAGAGGCAAACGTGCGCCAGAGCCCTTCAATCAGCAGGTGAAGTTGACTCGCCTCCGAATATCTTACTGAGGCCTTAGTTATACACCCATAAACTTTACCCAACTGCGGCGAACAAAACAAAAGTCCTCTAAACGTGGACTTTTGTTTTTAAAAACTCTTTATTTCCATAAAAATATATATGCGTTACTTACATGCAACAGTAAACATGGGCACTTTAATACAAATTTTATCAGGCTGAGGCGCCTACAAATAAATAATAAATATAAATAAATATTCAATGACATTCTACACAGCGCTTTCTAGACCCAAAGTAAGCAAAGTTTAACTAGCTTGTGTTTTGGGTTGTAGAATGCGGATAAACATACTTATATACTTTTTTTTGTAAATACATACATATTATACATATAGACACACCCAGACCAATGCAAATAGACGTATTCATTCATACATATATTAGCACTGAGCGGGAATCGAACCCGCGTCCCCTGTCGTAGCAGTCGAATGCACTACCGCTACGCCAGAGGCCAATATTATTGATACTTTTAACACTTAAATACATTGTAACTGAATTGCAAGAGGACTGCGGGTAATAAAATAATAGTTATAGGTTAGTGTGCAGTAAACTTGCGTTTTTGCGTAAACTCTCAACGAAACATCGCACAGTCGGTTCGATTACATCTTACAAGTGCCTACATTTCTAAGAAAACCGGTACCTACTGTCCGCACTAGCGTTGCATGCCCAAGGACGCTGCACTTTCGCGCGCTGCGCCGACTGCACGCGTTTCGACATCCGACTAGGTTTCCTCACTCCCTCGAGCCTGCGGCCGGAGGAGGATACGTAGATACACTGCACCTACTCTGGACTTCGAGTAGATGAAATTCGGCCTGAATCCGTTTAATTAAACTGAGTTTTCAAATTTTGTTTGTTTATTTCTGGAAGACGCTTAGAGATTACTGCCATTTTGAAACATTTGGAAACAATAACTTATTAAGTCTAGAAATTGTTCATGAAAATGTACATGTGACAACAGAACTCGTTTATATTTAGTGGTGAAATGGGTACGTGAGTGTATTCGAACCCGCTACCTCACAAGCTAGATGCTAACCGGCTATACGGCTAGGTACCGTCTTTGTCCCGGCCGTCAGCCCGGGTGGCAAGACGGGGACACCGTGGTTCCTAAGCCCGAGGGGTCATCTCGAAACCGGAGATGGCCCAGGGTCAGTCGGGGTGTGAGGGATATGCTCTATGGGCAACCTTACACGCCGGCGTCTTAAGACCCGAGACGGCGTGCGGTTTTAGTCAGTTCAAGCCCGACATAACCACCCCCGCTGGCCGGCGGGGGGTATCCGAAAAAATGAGGTACCTTTTTACCTACCTAGCTAGACCTATCTAGACCTACCTAGGTCTTTGTTTCAATGAGATAATTGAAAAATTGATTCGCTCTGTAATTTGTTCGTCTAATTATAAACGGTTCAATTATGGTCTTCAACGGGCATCACAGTTTAGATCAAAGTAAGCAGGTACAGTCAGCAACAAAAGTTGATGACCATTTTCAGATTAAAAAGAAAAAAAAACGATATTAAATAAATAAAATAACTATTCTACGACATTCTACACATGGCTATCTAGACCAACTGTAAGTATAGCTTAAGTAGCTTTTGTTATGGGCTCTAGAATGCGGATAAACGTACTTAGATACATTTTTTGTAAGTACATACATATTATACATAGAAACACCTAGACCAATGCAAATATACATATCCATGCATATAAATATTTACAATGAGCGGGAATCGAACCCACTACCTCTGATTTAGCAGTTGAACGCTCTTTTTTTTTTTTTTATACCACTAAGGTGGCAGACAAGCACACGGCCCACCTGATGGGAAGCGGTTACCGCGGCCTATGGCCGTGTGCAACACCAGTGGCGTCACACTCGCGCTGCCGAATCTGTAAAGGAAAGGATGGGAAAGGAGTTTGGGAGGGGATGGGAAAGGAGTTTGGGCTCCGGCACTCTAACTCACCAAACGGAACGCAACAGTTCAAATACTGTTACTTGGCGTCGATATGCTGTGAGAGGGTGGTGCTTCCCCGGTCGAGTCGGCCCATTCATGCAACGGCCAAAATGACTGTTGCTTGACTCTACCACTCTTGAATACCGCAACGCCACAAAAAATATGTAATATGTATTGTCATCATATGAAAATTATAAACTATATTTATAGAGGCCACTAAATATTAGGTCGTTACATATGAAATTGCCGTTTTTCTTGAAGAAATTGGAGGAAACCCAATTTTCAGTACTAACATTTTTGCATTTTTTTTAAGGAATGACAAATCCAAATTTGATGATTTTTTTGTGTATGAACGAGACAACATTAAGCTAACAAACAGCAACTTTTATAACATTTTTGAAAAGTGACAGCTGTTAAGTAATACGAAATTTATCATCAACATGGATAGCATTTAGGAAGTACTGTTTTTGAAGATCGAATTAATTTATCAAGCGGCCAATAAAAACAAAATTTAATACGATTTGTAAAATCTTGAAATCAACTTTCAACATACATACATAACTTCACGCCTGTATCCCCGAAGGGGTAGGCAGAGGTGTATTACACACCCACGATTCGCCAGTTATGTGATAGGGGGCGAGCCTATTGCCATCTACCGGGCACATTGTTAAGCGAGCGATAATTAACATTTATTAATACACACATAAGTACGAAAAGTCATAGGTTTGTGCCCGGGGCGGCTGGGGATCGAACTTGTCTCAGCAATCCGTTACGTACGCCACCGGGCTATCGCCGCTTCCAAACAACTTTGAAACAAAATATAAATAATGGAAATAGCTATTAAATTACAGGAATAACGAACTCATGAATTTGTAAGAAAATTTCGGCAATTTCATAGGTAGAGACCTATTAGCTTAACAGCATTTTCTTTAGGAAACATAACTTACTTTGGGTAAAAAGTATTTTTTTAAATCTGCAAATGATCATCTACTTTTGACGCTAACTGAACATATTCAGTTACAAGAATTACTTTTTAGACAAAAAAAGATAATGAACTGGTCGGATGGCGAGATCATTGAAACCGTAACTCAGAACCACTGGTGCGGTGAGTGGCAGGTACCAGCTACTGAAAAAAAATCAGCATCGTCATCACTAAAACAGTCCCAGTCGCTTCCTAAGTTTGCACTTTGGAGCCCGGGGCTCTTGGTATGTCGGCTTTGCCGGGAGCGACTGCCGCCTGACCTCCGAGAGATGCGCCTGCGCCGGAGCGTCGTCCGTTGTGTAGCAGGAACACGACTCGCAGGAGAGGTCGGCTTGGACCTCGCAGATCCTGTTGGCGCTACCCAAACTCTAGTCTCCATGCTAGAGATGGTTATGAACACTTCCTATTCACCTCACTGCCTAGTTCCTGCCATCTCACTATCCTTCTACCTATTCATATTACAAATGTGAATGCTTATGAAGATGTTTGGATGTTTGACGGCCTCTGTGGCGTAGCGGTACTGCATTCGACTGCTACGACAGGGGGTGCTGGTACGATTCCCAC
The DNA here is from genome assembly GCA_946251805.1 of Cybosia mesomella. Lineage (NCBI taxonomy): Eukaryota > Metazoa > Arthropoda > Insecta > Lepidoptera > Erebidae > Cybosia > Cybosia mesomella. The sequence goes on along the minus strand of OX276418.1, from coordinate 13,254,952 downwards.
TCAGTGCAAATATTTGTATGCATGAATATGTTAATTTGCATTGGTCTAGGTGTTTCTATGTATAATATGTATGTGTTTACAAAAAAAAAGCATATACGTATGTTTACGAAGCTAGTTAAACTATGCTTACTTTGGGTCTAGATAGCGCTGTGTAGAATCCCATACAATATTTATTTTTTTGTTACTTAATCATCCACAAACGGCTAACCGGATTTGACTGAAATTTGGTATAGGGATAGATTTATACTTTGGAATGACACAGGTATAGGCTTATCCCTAGAATAAGTTCCCACGCGTTGCACGAACGGGACCAGAACGGGGCCGGGAGTAGCTAATCTATACTAATTAATAAAGAGAGGCCGAATTTTGTAGTTTGTTTATATGTTAGGGTAATCTTCGAAACCACTGCACTTATTGGAAAAAAGATTTCACAATTTTAAAGATACATTAGTTAGTACAAGTGTATATTACTGCCTGGCAGCATAAACTTTACTTTTTTGCTTTCTTTCTCATCAAAATCTGTTCAGTAGTTTTTGCATCCATCGCGAACAAACCAGACGAGTATTTTCAAGAAAAACCTTATGGTGGCTAGTACTAGTGCTATTACTGTATCATAAGGTTAAGTCGAGTAACTGTTGCGTCACCTGCTACGTACCAGCTAAGTACCCGCTAAGTGCCAGGTGTGGCGACCGGGGGACATGACAGTGCCATCAAAGTGTCACGCCTGTCGACTTCGCGTGTAACCGTTCATCGGCGCGGTCAACCGGCTTTCTACTTGACGGAACACAAAGGGCACATCCAATAGCTAGCGTATTATTTTAACTAGCGACCCGCCCTCGCTTCGCTTCGGCCTATGTGAGTTGTCTTAACTCAAGCCATCGGAATTTACACGTATCTAGTGAACCCGGCAGACTTCGTCCTGCCCGGAAAAGCATTTGGTGACATACCGACGACAGTGCCACCTACCGGTTCCAATTGTGTTTTCAAACCATCCAGGAGTCCATTGAAATATATACACAAAATTTCATCCAGATCGGTCCAGCCCTTTAGAAGGAGTTAGGTAACAAACATACGTATAAAAGAATTATATACGTTAAGAAGATAGGCGAATACTCTGACCAAGTGAGCTACCTGGACACCTCCTGGTAAGCCGATATACTCCTATTGATTAGTCAATCAGTGAAATCCGGCCGAAAAGATGAAAACTAAGTTTAGGTAAACGGATTTTTACTGAAGAAATAGCCTGCACTTTACATGATTCAGTCCCTCCGGCCTGGTGCAGACCACCGACCGCAGCCTTTTTGTCCTGTCATGTCATGAGTCTTGGTAACTTGAAATAAATGATTTATTATTATTATTTTTATAGAGCTATAACACGCCTCATCCTAGAGTAAGGGAGAGGCGGCGAGATAACCCCGGCGAGGCAAGCAGCAGTCGGCCAGGGCATTAGGACGATCGGCAGAGGAACCGCCGGACTATTCGGGCATTGTCAAGCAAGACCACTCTCTGCATCGTGGCCGCTACTGACTTCCCACTAATCCCCAGCGTCCCTAGATAGACGGAAAGGCTCCTTGGGATCAAACCATTGGCTGAAATAACAACCGGGACTATTTCCGTGGACTGCACCCCCCACATGTCGGTAACCTCGTGCGCCAGGTCCAGATGTTTTTTATCTGCTTCGGCGCGGACGAGGTTCTTGTCATAGGGAATAGTGATGTCCACAAGAAATACCTACCCGTAATTATTATATTATTTTCAATTGTAGATAGTTTTACCTACTTTTCTATTTTTAGTGCGCAAGCGCCAATGATTCACGGAGTGTTTTATTCATTGACCTTTTAATTCTTTTATATTTTTAGACATTTTCGTTTGTATTACCATCATTAGATATTTCTATATCCTTTACGGACATTAGTTACCTAAGTCTCCAAATTGTGCACTGTTTGGTACAGTCGAGAGCTAAACTGTTTTGCGTCATCTATCCAACTAATACATATGTAATTTGTATGGATGGATGTGTGTTACTCGATCACGCTAAACGGCTGAAAACTAAGACCTACTAGACTACTGAAAACAAAGACTTACATACTAGACTCGGTGTAGCTACCTACGAAACAAAAATTTGGCATTGTAGGAGACCATAAAAGTAAACTAGGAATTCAGTGCAGGGTGCGACTGAAATAAATTGAGCTGAGCGAGCAGGACTCTTACTCTAAGGCCGCGCGCTCGTGAAACTGTTTTTCGATGATTATTCCTCAATGGTACATTGTATTTGAACAGTTGAACAAAAACCCCCTAAACACTCAGCGGTGTCTACACTATCACCATGGCAAATTTCGTCAAGATCGGTATTGTGGTTTCGGAGGAGTACAGTCTCGACCAAACGGCTTAGCCACGTATAAGAGCTTCGCTTCGCTCAGCTCAATCAACAATGCACAACTTTTTATAGCTGTCATAAATTTGATACCTATTACAAAAAGCCGTCCTGACCCGTGGCACTACCTAATAACACTTCGTGTAGTGTCATGGGGAATGTTTTTACCTTCTACACTACTGAAGGGTAATTAAGGAACGGTCATACATCCTTCTGTCACTCATATTAGAAGGGGCATAGTGCCCAACAGTAGACTGTAATAGGCTAATTGATTGACGCAACGTTAAAAAGAATTCAAGTAAATTGCTTGTGTTAGGAGTGGCTTCCGGCCGGTACTGTAATGTCGACTCCTTGACCACTAAGCTACCGACGCCAATTGTAATGTAACATAAGTTGACCTTGTGGCTGTCAACCGTCGACGTATCAATTTCAATGTTACAAGTCTCGTTCTATTTTTAGCGTGTTGGCTCACGCTGACTCATTCACAAGACTTATGGTTCAAACGAGCTATTGTTCGGTACAGGCGACAACTAAAGTGTCTTTCGTCACGTGCTTTCAATAACGACTCGTAAAATAGAATTAAATTGCGTGGGAATTTTATTTTTTTACTTTAGGAAAAATCCGTCTATTTATATAACGTATATTAAATGTGAGTTATGTCAAAATGGTGGATTTTTTGTATGCTTAAGCATACAAAATATAATGGGCATGGATCAACTAGTTAACTAGTTGATCCGTGCCCCGGCTTTGCATACGAAAATTTCAGTAAAAATAATAGTAAAAAAAAATTAAAGTCCACGCTTTAAGAGACAATCTAAAAAGTTAAAAAGCGTGGGGTATTTACAACAGTCATCACCTAGTCCCCAATTTTTTATTTTTTATTATTTAGTTTTTTTTTCTATTTCTTTAAAGAATATTTATAACCGAAATCATTAGTATATGCCCTTTATCCGCTCCAGCTTAGCTAAATTGCTTGTGTTAGGAGTGGGTTCACGTCGGTAGCGTAACGACCAGGTAACGAACCCGGGAACTCTTGATCTTAAGGCTGACGACGCTTATTGTATTGTCATCTTGATTAAGTGAGCGAAATTACAAATCATTCGGAGTCTGGTTTAGAAATGCTTCAAATCCGAGTTTAAAGATTCCGTTAAGTACATACAAATATACATTCCAAGTTAATAAAAGCATAATTTACTACATAATTTACATAATTTAATTGAATTAATAAAAGCATGTTAAAAAATCGTATAACCCGATTGCAGCGCCATCTACCTGGTCCAATAATATTGTCTAAACAAGTTAATTTCAGAAAATCTTCCATTTTATAAAATCAAAACCTATTGGTAATTAGTTTGCTCATTTCACTTACAGTCAGGTCTACTATTTGTATGAGTATTATTTATATACATGGCATCGCAGTTATACTGCAGGATATTTCACCGCCTCTACTATAGTAACTGTTCCGATGAGCTCTTCGAAAGTCCCACCCTCTCCATTCCTGTACAGCACAACTCGTGCAGGGCTGCAGCGTCGCCCTCAAACGGTGCAAACAATTCCATCCAAAACCAAGCGGACCGGTGCGGTCCGGTGCTCTTTTCATTGACAGCACAGTATATTTTCGAAAATCTCTTGTATGTTCGAAAAAATAACATAAATACCAGACATAAAAACAATCTTGTGGTTTGTGATAGTCGACTCCACGAGATCATTCCTTCCAGCGTAACTGTATACGCTTCTACAACAAGCTCCCTAGTGAAAGGAAGGATTTGCCTCTTGATACATTTAAAAGTCAAATTAAAAATAAACTTTGCCAAAATTATAAAATTCAATAATATTCATACGCCCAACAAGCGTGTATATGAACTGTTTGCTCTCTCACTGTGCTACTCAAATAAAATATTGTAATTAGATTAAGTAAACATGTTTGTAAAAAAAAAGAAACAGCCCGCTGAGTTTCTTGCCGGAGTCTCTTCAAGACAGGGCCGCGTTTCGAACCGGTGCCGGTGGTCCATTTTTAGGGATTTTCTTTAGAAAAGCCCTATTGCTATCGAGTTGTCGTCGTCGACGTCGTCAACGTCGTCCTTGCCCATTTTCTGTCACGGTTTTGGGTATGAAGGAGATGAGCTATCGAGTTGCTGTTTTCGGTAATGGATTCGTGCTGGGGTGAACCATTGCAAGATAAAGAAAAAATCGCAAAAAATCGCAAAAAAAAATAATCGCAAAATCGAAAATCCCTTGTATTCGGCTGAGCTCGTCTCAGGAAATCAACTTGTTTATTAACGTTTTGTAAGTGCTGTTATAATGGTCTATACAGAATAAACGATTCTTGATTTTGACTTTGAATAATCAATAGTAAAATCTTGCTTTTATGACATTACCAGTTGTATACAAAGACATCTGAATAAACGACTTATACTAAAACATTTTGTGGTTCGTACAATACTGTGTAAGGTTGTGTGTACGAGCATTACTCTGTCGCAATCGCGAGAAAAGTGAAAATAGCTATGTGTTGTGTGGTGTGTGGTGTGTGGTGACATGTAGGACGGCCAACACTCGCGCGTGTGGACACATGAGTGCGTAACGTCACAGTATATGTCTATATCTCGCGCAAACACGCTGAGAGTGACTACAGATCAAGGTAGGTACATTGCTAGATTTCCTAATAATGTTTCACTAGTCTTGTTGGTAAATAGCTAAACCTATAAAGGTTGGGCCATTAAGGCGTTTAACTAAACTAAGTTTTTACATTTTAGTCAATTAAATTTGTTGAGTAAGATAACGCAGTTGAAATAGAGTTAAACGCGTTATGTTTGTCTAATTTTTTTAGTGAAATCCAGTCTAAATCCGCAGGTATCCTGGCAAATTCTGATAATATTGTGATAATGGATGGATGGATGTTCTGAATCTGACCAGAATGAAACAAAAATAGATTATAATCTGAGTTCTAATAGGGATTGTTTTATCCCGCGAATAATGGTCGCATTAACGGAATTAGTATTCCACGCGACCGAAACAGCGGGAAACGGCTAGTTAACAATTTAAGAAACATTTCAAATAAAAAAAATGGCAACCTTTTTCAAAAATAGTAGTACTTTATGAACAGAGCTAACTGAATCCGTCTTGATGGTTGAAATTCTCGTCAACATACGTTTCAGAATAAGCAAGCTGAAGTGGCAATGGGCTGGCCGCATCTGAGGAAGGACCGACGGCCGGTGGAGTAAACGAGTCCTAGAGTGGAGACCACGGGTCGGCAAATGGAAGGTGGGACGCCCTCCAGCCAGTTGGACTGAGGACCTTAAATAGGTAGCTGGAATAGGCTGGATCCGGAAGGCGGAGGATCGCGCGCTGTGACGCACATTGGCAGAGGCCTGGGATCTTACCACGACGCGTTCAAAACAATTCAGTATCAGACCGCCCAGTTGTGAGGAAGAGAGATGGCGCTATACAGCGTGTATAGCGCCATATCTCTCCCTCAGCTGAGCGGCTCGGAACTGAATTGTTTCTAATGCACCCTGGTAAGGCCTTTATGTCCAGCAGTGGACTGCGATACGCTAATTGAATGATTGATACGTCTTAGGGAGGGGTGTGGGGGTGAAGTGATGAATGACCAAACCCAATTTCCAATAAGTGTAATAAATGTTCAAACACATTTATATCTCAGTTTGCACCCCTTACGGGTACATTTCATAAAATATGTTTGCAATAAATCTCCGCGCCTTCACAGGTGACAGCGACATTGAGGTATACAAGGTGCGCTCGCAACTCGGTGCAACTTCTAAAATAAGAGAACGATAAAACTTAAAAAAATATATGATGTACATTACCATATAAACTTCCACCGAAAATTGGTTTGAACGAGATCTAGCAAGTAGTTTTTTTTTAATACGTCATAAATTGTAAACCGTAATTTTGATTTCATTCAATCAACTCAAATATAAAAATTAAAAAATATATTATTATGTTACTTGCTGCTACGGAACCCTTCATGGGCGAGTCCGACTCGCACTTAGCTGGTTTTTTTTTGTTGATCATAGTTTCGGATTTGGCAACTCATGCCCACTTAAAAAAATCAATCTTTATACCTATACAGGAGGCCGATCTACTAGTGACAGTTGGACATTTTAACACTTAGACGATTGTAGGAAGGGGTTGAATCAGATCATCATTCTTTGCCGGAATACGTTTCTCTCAAAAATCAAGCAAGTGGCTTGTGGTGGTCGTTTCGCACAAATATGTTTTTTGTACGAAACGACCTCTTGTGTATACACTTTTCAGTTTGACTGTACAATGTAACATTTTGTTTGTATTATTTTTAGATAATCATTTCCACTGTGGTGTTACGTAAAGGTCGCGAGTTTGATAACCTGCCGGCGTATACTGAAACGCTGCATTCTATTCAGCGAAGCTTGGCACTAAGAGTAAACATGAAAATTTATCAAACTTTTATTGACAAACGATTAAGTAATCAAGTTTATTAAATCACGAAAGAGATCATCGTTGCTGGAGTCTTTTCAGGAAGCCTTTGGACTTTGAAACTTGGATACAGCCACAGCATTGTCCATTGCCTCACACAGGTCCTCAGTAGTACAGGTGGAGGGGCAAAGTGGGCAAGAGTATTCCACTACACCAGAACCTCGTAGTTCACATATTTAATCAAGCCAATTACTCAATAGGTACGCTTGCAAAATTAAAGCGACTCGCATCATTAGACCATATCACACGCTTGAACGCGTTGCGAAATGCGCTTTCACAAGATGACAAGTGCTTTTAACACAACCATCACGACAACATCTCCTGATTGAGTGAGGTTGAAGCCACAGTTGGCAGACTACGAGTATCTCTTGGGGATCTGTTTTAAATCACCATATAAGCGTGACATCTTAGCCATTGTAGAAAGACGGAAACACGTGTGTTGGTAAGAATTACAAGACTCTGATGAAATTTATTGCACCGTATGAGAGTGACACTTTTATAGCGCTTCACGTGTTGTTCTGGAGAGCCAATATGAGGGTGGGATTCATTTAAAGAGCTTATTGGAAACATGGTTCAAAATGTTTATATTTAGTACAAGCCGATGACCGCGGCTCCGCCCGCGCACAGGTCTATTATCGTTTTTGGTCATATCTTCGGTTCTACTTAACCAATTGCAATCAAACAGTACAGCAGATAATTAGTCGGACCAAGACGTTTCTAATAAAAAGAACCGAATAAAAATCCGTGCAGTAGATTTTGCGTCCATCGCGAACAAACAGACAAAGCGTCGGTAGCTTAGTGGTTAAGGAGTCGACCCTACGATCGAGAGGTCCCGGGTTCGAATCCTGGCCATTAAACTACCGATGTGAACCCACTCCTAACACAAGCAATTAAGCTAAGCTGGAGGGGTTAGGGGGAATATAAGTAATTTCTGTTACTAATATTCTTTTATTAAAAAAAAAATACAGACAAGAATTTTAAAAAAATGTCGTCATAATCGCTCATTTAACGTAATCCAAGTTTTTTTTTAAATATTTTCAATGGACTAGAATAGGTTGATGATGATGATAGACAAACATATAGATGTATTATCTATATAATTATTTTGTCTACTGGTGAATATTTTTTCCACATTCAGACGCTTTATATCCCACATTGTAACGGTATGTTAGTGTGTATCTTATGGAAGTTTGTGTCACTCCTCTGGTTGTATACCACGCCCCATTCGCTGTGCTCAGAGTACTGTATAAAGTCAAAGTATAAACATTTAATGTTTAGCAAATGGACCACCAAGAGACTCGGCGAGCCTTCCTTCCGTCGATACACTAACATTTAGTTAAGTAAAATGTTGTTTGAGTAGCTTAGTAGAGTAAACAGTTCATATACAAGCTTATTTTTTTATATATTTTTTTTTATATTTAGGACACGTCAATTTGACTTCACCTCGCCTGATGGTAAGCTGAAGGTAAAGTCTCTGGAAAGCGGGTCACCATTACATACACGTACCATGTTAACAATGGTGCCACTCATCTTGACGGCCTCATCAGTAGAGGATTGTCGTCGCAGCACCGCCTAATAGTAGATAATGGTACAAGTGTGTAAAGTTGGTGATTACCGCTGAGGCGCTCTTGAGCCCCGAGCCGTAAGGCCGTTAGACCCAAAGAGAGCCGAAGACGGTAAGCAACAATACACACGTGTATCATACGACGTTTTTCGATACACTTATGAATAACATAACATAAACTCACGCCTATATCCCCGAAGGGGTAGGCAGAGGTGCTAGCACCCACATTTCGCCAGTTTATGTTTAGGTCCCAATGTAATAGGTGGCGAGCCTATTGCCATTAACCGGGCACTTATGAACCTGCGATAAATACACACATAACTTTGAAAAGCATCTGAAAGTCATTGGTGTGTGCCATGGTAAAACCTGGGATCGAACCCGAGACCTCGTCTCAGCAGTCCATTACCCATACCACTAGGCTACCGAGGCTGAATAATATAATACTAAATAAAACAAAATTAATTTTATATAATATATCAATTTCTATTTAAATAAGAAGTTGCATGAAACGAACAAGCAACAGGTAGGTGTATTCACTTATTTGTTCAATTGCACGCGACCTTTTTGAATCGATTTATTTAGAATAATGCAACTCAACCAATGTAATAAAAAAAAAAAATATTATCCCACTCGTGATTTAATAACAATCAAAAAACCACAGCTTGATAATTACCTAATTACGGTGAGATTAGAGCCATATTATAAGTAAGTGTATTGAAAATAATTTTATATTTTATCATTTCTATAAGCAAAATTTTGATTTCGTTTTAATAGCTTCACGCAGTTTTTTCCTTTCATTATGGTGAAGCAATCGTGGTTTACGGCCTGACCAGATATTAGTGGTCGCCAGGTAATACCTATTGCTACTTTCGAATTTACATATCTTAGCGACGCGTGCGCCACAGGTGGTTTATTTCACTAAAAAAAGTACGTTAACTAAAGCGAGCGTTTTTTATAATTGGCCCCTATTCATCATCATCATCTCAGGGTAGTTCCCGCTGCACCCGAGGGTTCAGCTCGGAGCCGGGATCCGCTTACTGCTTCTCCTCCTCTTGGATTGGCTCATACGTCTTTATAATAATTGCAATAATTTTTAAGTTTTTTAATGTAATTGGTCATGTAATGTTTTATTTAACTATAAATAAATAAATGAAAAAAAAAATGCAGCGACTGCCGTCTGCATGAGGGTGCGAGGGTGCGCCTGCGCCAGAGGATCAGGTGAATCAGGTATGCAGGTGAGGTCGGTTTGGGCCTCGAAAACTGATATCTTCTTTAAAGACGTGAGGTCAGCACTACTTTTATATAACATAACATAATCTCACGCAGGCAGAGGTGAATTACACACCCACGATTCGCCAGTTATGTTTAGGTCACAATGTAATAGGGGCGAACCTATTGCTATCTACCGGGCACATTACTAAGCGAGCGATAATTAAATTGCCAAAAAACCGGCCAAGTGCGAGAGTCAGACTCGTGCACAAGTGTTCCGTATCTTATCTACCTGTTGCCGTTATCAATATCGAGCAAAATTAAGCAAAAACAATCACGTTTGTTGTATGAGAGCCTCCTTATATAATATTTATTTTATTATGTTTTTTGGCATTGGTTCTCATAGCGGCAACTGAAATACATCATCTGTGAAAATTTCAACTGTCTAGCTATCACGGTTCATGCGATACAGCCTGGTGACAGACGGACGGATGGACAGCGGAGCCTTAGTTATAAGGTCCCGTTTTAGCCTTTGGTACGGAACCCTAAAAATAACTTTTCGCACAAAGTATGCGAGCAAAATTTGTGCGAATAGACCACTAAGCCCCACCGACAAATAAATCGACACGTTTATTCGATAAAACACTGAAACTGAAAGACCCTGTTGCCATTACTAATTTCCAGTTTCTCCCAGTAGAGGCAAAGTCGGTGGGGAATAGTGGGACTAACCTGAGAGGAAACTTCCGGTAAAGCCTCATCCGTTCATCAGCAGGAGTGGTGGTGGAGGCGTGCTGGTAAGGTTGTGGCTCCTCGCACCCGAACAACGGTTCACATGTAATAGTGGAATTACTGCTTGCAATTTGGATGTCAACAATCCAAGCTTGTGTAGAGTCCAATTGTCATCAAAACAATGATAATTACTTCGTCGTAAAATAATGTTGCATCGTAAGGTACTTTGTATATGATTGCGTTTTGTAATCATTTTCTCGGAAAGTCCAAATTATGTATTCATTAAGTAGGTACATGGAAGTATGACGATCTTGTACCGGTGTAAATATTTTCTTAGCATTGCTGTTGGAAAACTAGGGGGACTGCCATGGAAGGACATCTGAGACACGAAACGCGGACGACAGACGTAGCATTTACCATGAAGTTAATGTAAGTACTAACGATGTTAGGGTATTATTCTAGAACGCATAAATGACGCAGTTTGTTAGAAATATAATCTCGCGATCTATGATATTCACATCTAGGAGATTGGCAGATACTTAATTACTAGACGATATTCGTTAGAATATCAAGGATCATCTTGAAAAAAGCGGCCAAGTGCGAGTCGGACTCGCCCATGAAGGGTTCCAAAGCAGCAAGTAACATAATGTTTTTTTTAATTTTTATATTTGAGTAGATTGAATGAGAGGTAAATTGAGGTTTACGATTTATGACGTATTAAAAAAAAACTACTTACTAGATCTCATGGTAACATGATGATGTACATATCATTTTTTTTTTTTAGTTTTATCATTCTTTTATTTTAGAAGTTAGGGGCGGACACACATTTTACCACTCTGGAAGTGTCTCTCGCGCAAACTATTCAGTTTAGAATAAAATGATATCAGAAACTACATTATCATTTTTGAAAACCTATCCATAGATACCGCACACGTATGGGTTTGATGAAAAGAAAATTGAATTTCAGTTCTAAGTATGGGGAATCCTCAAAAAATATAGTTTTTTTCTATTTTTGTGCGAAAATCTTAATGCGGTTCACAGAATACACCTACTTACCAAGTTCCAACAGCATAGTACTTATAGTTTCGGAAAAAAGTGGCTGTGACCTACGGACGGACAGACAGACAGAAATGACGAATCTATAAGGGTTCCGTTTTTTACCATTTGGCAACGGAACCCTAAAAAACCGGCCAAGTGCAAGTCGGACTCGCGCACGAAGCTTTCCGTACCATAAAACGGCGAACAAATCACGTTTGTTGTATTGGAGCCTCTGAAATTAAATATTTATTTTCTTTTCATTATTTATGTTTATGTGAATATATTTACGAAGACGATGATGAGGGGTTGGATCTTTCTGCAAAGCACGACAGCATATTAGAGGACTTCAACCTTGTCCATCCTTCGCCTGTAGCCAGTAGCGTTGCGAATTATTGCGAACATCTGAACAGCATTGTGGTAGAAACGATGGCTTCGGAAGGCTTCTTGGTGCTTATAGTCCGCGTTGTGTCAGTTCAAAGTTGTCATAAGTTTTTTTTTTATATTTAGGACTAGTCAATTTGACTTCACCTCGCCTGATGGTAAGCTGAAGGTAAAGTCTCAGGAAAGTGGGTCACCATTACATACACGTAGCATGTTAACACTGGAGGCACTCAGCTTGACGGCCTCATCAGAAGAGGATTGTCGTCGCTGTACCACATGACCCCCACCGCTCCCACTAGTGCTGCGACCACAATCCCCCTGCCCGGCTATGCACTGGCTGACCCCTGAACGCAATCAAACCGAAATTGGATTACTATGAAGGGTTTTTCGCAATCGTGCACGGTGGTACCCCCTGGCCGAATTTTGTGACAAATTTGTGTCATCACATTTCTACCACCAGTACATGTTATTGCCATGAGGCGTGACGTCACGTACGTAATGAGCACCAACATTATTAGTATTAAACAACTAAAAAACTTCACGACGCACTCGCAAGGAAAACCATAATTGTAAAATTAAATGTTTTTGCCCACTGTTTTTTTGACGGCCTCTGTGGCGTAGCGCTAGTGCATTCGACTGCTACGTCAGGGGGCGCGGGTTCGATTCCCGCTCAGTGCAAATATTTGTATGCATGAATATGTCTATTTGCATTGGTCTGGGTGTTTCTATGTATAATATGTATGTATTTACAAAAAAAAAGTATTTAAGTATGTTTATCCGCAGTCTGGAACCCATAACACAAGCTAGTTAAACTATGCTTACTTGGTCAAGAATGCGCTGTGTAAAATGTCGTAGAATATTTATTTATTTATTTACTGTTTTACTTTTCTTTTATTATCTCGCATCAATCTTAAGACGGCCTTCCGCGGTGCGTGATTTAAAAACAATGACGTATTTGTACACCACCAGAATGGTTGTACAGAAAAAATATTAGGCATAGCGGAAGACCACAAATTGATCACTAACTTTGGTAGCCTCTGTCATACAAATGACATTACAAAAAGGCGTGCTATATTTATATAAGGTGTCACAAAATTAGGTCTCTGAATTTCGTGAGATGACTCGGTATCGACAAAATATGTATTTGAAACAAAAAAGAAAATCGGGTAAAAGAAAAAAAAAATTAAAAAATAAAACACCACCAGCGACCAGCGTCACGTGACGCGACGAGCACACGTGACGCTGGTCGCGATTTAGGTATTTCCCGCACATCCGCTTGGAGAATACTGCGAGGAGAAGGACTGCACGCCTACCACTTTCTGCGGCTGCAAGAGCTCCTTACTACACATTTTGATACGCGGTTAAGATTTTGTAGGTGGTTAGTGGAAGATCCTACCCGAAAATTTTTGTGGACAGACGAGGCCACTTTTACAAGAGTGGGCTTGTTTAATATTCACAATGCACACTGGTGGTGTTTTTTTAATTTTTAATTTCATCTCACCAAATTTACAGACCTAATTTTGTGACACCTTATATAGATAGGCGTCAAAATTCATGAACTCATTTATTTAGTTTCCACGTCCCATTCCAAATTGAAGATTTATTCCCGCCTCACTCAGGGATCGCGACACTACTTATATTTTCATAAAGAGTAGGTACTAGTCATCGAAATTACTAGTATTCCCGTGAACCTCTCCAGCTAAGCTAAAATGCTTGCGTAAGGAGTGTGTTGTCTACAGATTTCGTCACGCGCGTCAGACGGACTGACATCGGCGTTTCAATTACTTTCTACGATGCGTGTCGGTTTGTATCGAAGCCGCGTTTCCAACACACCGCTACAGACTAACCTACGCTTCCATATACATCGTTCTTTCAACAGTGCGTCGCGTCCGTGCGTTCTGATCCGCATCCGTCTACAGAATCACACACCGTGGGAAATCGCCTTTATAATGCTAACATGGTTTGGGCACGTAGAATAGTACTGAGCGTATTGGTATATATGGTAGGTAGGTAGGCCGGGGTCGACCTCACAGAACATACACTCACCAATTTAGTGATGTATTGTGCTGAATAAAAGACCGTGCTAAGTAGAAAAGCGGACCCTAGGCTCCGAGCAGTCTCGGATGTAACCGGGTCTCTACTCTAAGATAGTGACGATGAAGTATACTATTGTATATCAATGTGTATTTGATAGGATATTGACCATAGGCTGCCTATCACTAACTTGATCATTGTCATTACATTTTGACACAAGTTGACTTTCATCGCAAAAGGAGCATAGAGGATAAATACAAGTTGATTGTTTCACCAACGATGCATACTGCCGACGAGTAATTATCATCATTAGTAGAAAAGTGTCAACCGAATAGAAGTACTTTTTTGAAGTGAAAACTTCTTTAGCAGCGTTGTGCACTTTTATTGTAATGGGTAAAAAAGGTTAAACTCGCGTCAGGACACGTGACCTGATCGAAAATTCGTAAGACGTTTGCAGACAAATATAGAAGCGCTAATTTCACACTGTACTTAACAACCTTGGTGGCGCGTTCATCTAATGAGTGTTCGTTAACTTCGTCAAGATTGAGATCGATTCCGACCGAGGCCCAAGAAACACTTTTTGCCATCATATAACTTTTTGTAGTATTTATTCTATTTTGTGCCATAAATCTATTGATATAAAATGGAAATAAAACAAAGTGCATCTATTAATGAAAAAAGTGACGAAGAAAATTAGTGAGTACTTTATAAATATACTGGCGATGATGGTTCTGGTAATAATTATGGTGTTTTTTCTTGCGGAAATCCCTTGATACCCCCCCGCCAGCCAGCGGGGGCGATTATATCGGGCTTGAACCGACTAAAATCGCACGCCGTCTCGGGTCTTCAGACGCCGGGGTGTAAGGTTACCCATAAAGCATATCCCTCGTACCCCGACAGACCCCGGGCCATCTCCGGTTTCGAGATGACCCCCTCGGGTTTGGAAACCACGGTGTCCCCGTCTTGCCCCGGTTTGGGGGAGGGGCGCTAGTCGCCCCACCGTCCCGGCCTGCTTCTGCTGGGGTGACAGGCGGCTTCACCTGCCACCCCCGGGCCTGCGCTCATGGAGGACGGAGGTCGTTACTACAGAGGGAATTTACCCGATAATTTACGAAACTTGAAGCATGGCATGCCGTCAAAGTGACATTCTATTAGTGGAATCGCTATGAAGCGAACCTTCAAAAGTCCGGAATGTATGGGCGTGACATTATTGGTTCCACATGATATGTCGACCAATAATGTCTCTGCTATACATTTCAGATTTTTGAAAGTTCGCTTCGAAGTGATTCGAAGTGAATTGTAACTTTGTCTAGGCCCCCAGGTCCATCTATTCTATTAGCGATAACGCCAATGGAAACGTTCAGTAATGTATAGTGTTGACTGTGACTACAAAAATTTGATGAAATTGTGAGTCTTTTTCAAAATTAAATGTGTTTGTCTTATGTGTGTCATTGAAATGTCTCGTGATCCATCGATAACGAATAGAAATGAATTTCTAGATTAAACTAAGCCTCTTAAAAAACTAGAAGAGACAATATATGCATAGATTTGCGTAAGTCTTTTTTCCCCACAACGCGACGTGACAGAGAGTTATGTGTTTAGCAGTTCGTATGTTTGTTCCTTAATGATGCTCTAGAGACGAAACGGTCTCAATTTTGTGATTCCATCCTAAATAGCCATTTAAAACAACTTATTCTCCCTGTGACCATGAATGCTGAAAAGCAAATAAAACGTCGGAATTAGTGCCAATGATAAAATAACATCTGATAATCACGAAAATACTTTTATTTCAATGTGTAACATGTACCCTTTTCATTTTCTTTTCTCCGTGCGGAATTCCCTTCGGATACCCGCCGGCCAGCGGGGGCGGTTATGTCGGGCTTGAACCGACTAAAACCGCACGCCGTCTTAAGACCCGAGACGGCGTGCGGTGTAAGGTTGCCCATAGAGCATATCCCTCGCACCCGACTGACCCTGGGCCATCTCCGGTTTCGAGATGACCCCCTCGGGTTTGGGAACCACGTTGTCCCCGTCTTGCCCCGGTTTGGGATAGGGGCGCTAGTCGCCCCGCCATCCCGGCCTGCTTCTGCTAGGGTGACAGGCGGCCTCACCTGCCACCCCCAGGCCTACGCCCATGGAGCGCCTGAATCGCCTGCGACGCGCGGCGAGCATGTTGCGGGCTCGGCGGGCCGGGAGAGTTTTAAACCTCTCCCGGGCGCGCTCCGCCATACACAAATATTTGTGTATGAGACAGATGCAAATGGCAAGCTTTTGTCTCTGCCTACCCTGGCGGGAGAAAGGCGTGAGTGCCTATATACAAAAGCTCGTAAAAATACACACCCACATACATACAGGTGTTATATAATGTCACCGTGACTAATTGATGATATCAGTAATTGCCGTGATAAACTGTAATTAAAGTGTCACTTTTACACGTTTATTGTTGGTAATTACTCATGTCTTTTTGGCGGTTTTTATAGAGGCCTAGGGACTACTGGACATAGGTTAACACATGGTATTTAGATGCCATGCTTCAGTTTTCGCCGTTGAGTATAATTTTTAAATGAAGATCTGAGTAGCGTAATGCGTGGCGGTCGTTCGACTGCTACGGTTCAAGGTTTGATTCCCGCTGAGTCCAAATATTTTTATGCATGCATATGTATATTGTGGAAATGAGGAGTTGGAGAGCGGACTCCAAAGTGTGAGCCATGGATGCAACTTGGATTTGCATGCGAGGGGGGGGGGGGGGCTTTTTTTTTTTTTTTTCGTGCGGAAATCCCTTCGGATACCCCCCCGCGTGCCAGCGGGGGTGGTTATGTCGGGCGACTAAAACCGCACGCCGTCTCGGGTCTTCAGACGCCGGGGTGTAAGGTTGCCCATAGAGCATATCCCTCGCACCCCAACTGACCCTGGGCCTTCTCCGGTTTCGAGATGGCCCCCTCGGGTTTGGGAACCACGGTGTCCCCGTCTTGCCCCGGTTTGGGGGAGGGGCGCTAGTCGCCCCACTGTCCCGGGGGGGGGGGGGTTAATAATAAAACAGAAGAGTTTGTTTGTTTGAATCAATATCTACAATTTTTGTCAATCAGCAGATGTACCGGCTCGCTGGTGAGCTAGGCCTGGGCCCCGAAGATCTTGGAGGGACCCATATAGAATATACCAATCCAAGAGGAGTAGAAGGAGTAAGCGGACCCCGGGCTGCGGAGTGGAAACCTCGGCTGCGCGGGGGAACCGCTGAGATAATGATCAGTAATGGAAGTCCGGGCCGAGACCGCTAGCTTGTCCGAGCGGGTCCAGTTGACCGAAGACTCATAATTATTTCGATTAATAAAAAAGTAATTAATTGGAGCGAACCGCCAAATAAGTAGGTACCTAATTAAATATCTATACTATTATAAAATGGTAAATTATGTGAGTCTATGCATAGGAGACATTAAAAAAAATCTTGGGTAATGTTAAATGAATGAAAATTTTTGAGGTCAGTAGAAGTCAAAAATTTTTTTTTAAGATTTCTTGTCTGTTTATTCGCGATGGACGCAAAAACGATTGAACGGATTTTGATGCGGGTCTTGGTTAGATTTATAATCTGCCATATGTTTGATCGCAATTAGTTAAGTAGAACTGAAGATATGACCAAAAACGGTAACCGACCTCCTCGCGGGCGGAGCCGCGGGCATCAGCTAGTAATTGCTATAGTAACACAATGTAATGGGTTGTCCGGCTAGGCCTGTATACTGCCGATGCATGCGATGTTCAGCAGATTAGCGCGTGCGATTATATTGTGAACAAAATACGAAAAAATTACAAAAATCGCTACACGGTGCCAATTTAGTTGTAAGCACGTTACTTCGCGTTAGGAAAATTATAAAATGAAGCGCATGCAGCGCTTGCAGTTATGTTTTAAAACGAAGCATTTTAAAGTCGAAACCTGACTGACTGACTCATTATGAAAGCCTTAAGATTTATATTCATATTTTTTTATGAATTGTAGGCTCACGTTTGACCTCTATCTGACCTGGTCATCACGTTTGCCTAGAAGGAAACTATTCACTCGAAACCTGAAGACACCGAGGTTATAGCTTTCCGGAAACACAGAATCAGGCAGGCAATTCCACTCCATAACTGTAGGTACGCATAATAAATGTATCGCCGAAACGTTTCGTGCGTATGAGTGGAATATCCACCATGTAGCGGTGGCGTGTCGCTGTATCTGGGCTTGGAGGTATCCACGTAGAACCTAAATCGTTGGAGCTGTAAACCTGGTAATTGATGCCTTTTATGTTGTAAGCATCTACTCAGGAAGGATTTCTGACAATGTCATCCCTAAGGGGGTTAAGTAAGGGATGAAAAGTTGTATGCAAGCCCGTCATTGTCAAAGCAAATAGTACTCGTACGAAATTATTTCGTATACATATCTTTTTTGATTAGAAATAAATGTCAGCGTTTGAACTGAATTAGGTCATAGAATTTAAATTCTTAGGAAACTTTCCTATGCGTAGCCGGGAGGAGGGCACTAGCTCCAGTTATTCAATAGTTTTGCTAGTCAATACATAAACTTGAGTCTAATGGACAAAGGTTACGCGGCTTTTCATAGCTGCTAGATTTTGTCAATGAAATGTCTTTTTGTAATTCTGTTTGGTATAGTTTCAATGCAAACTTACATTATTACACCTATTTCTGTATTAGTGAAAAATTAATTCGTATATATATGGTATATATCATTGGTTATTGAATGTATTTCTTATAAATATCATGTAATAATTGATCATATTTATCTTCAAAAATAGGAAAACATCTGTTAAATTAGATGTAGTCCTAATACCTATTTTAAGAAATTATCGAAAGTTCACGGTTTAATAATAGTGTTAATATAAAAATAATATGATAATAAATCAATAGAAAAAATAATTTTATCTTAAATTTTATTAGTTTAATGAGAGTGTGGGTTCCTATAGTTTGTTTTTATATCATTCAGCGCTTTAAACGCCCGTTGTTTTCATTTTAAAATTGTTTTCTTAAAAAATTGCTGATAGAAAAAGAAAATTTCACAAAAGAAAATCAATTAGGTACAACACAGTTTCAGTAGGTCGGTTTTGCATAATGGAGGCACTCTGATTTTCTCAATTAACGACCAAATTATAATAATATATACAAAAATATCTGCGTATCCTTTAAAAAAAATATATAAGATAATTGCATAATGTACGTCCTCTGATTTTCCCAATTAATGGACTAAATTATAAAAATATATGCTTAAACTTCTGAGTATCCTTTAAAAAAAAAAAGTTAATAACTAATGCATTATAATGTTTTTAGCTAATACTTTAAAATAGGGATAAATATGTTTACAAAAATATCCTTGAATTATTTAATAATTATTAATTATCTAAATAATGGTGACAAATATCTTTTTAAACTGCATCACAGATAATAAAGAGTACTCACAGTTTTGCCGCCGATTTTCGCAAAGTGGAAAATTTTTTAATTTCCCTTGTGACCGCGCGCGTTCGGATATCCCGCCGGTGTATAGTGCACTGTGCGAGTGCGCGAACTAAGGGATACTGTGTTGCGATAGACCTCAGTTCTGTTGGTAAACCGCTGCAATATGCAGGCTGTGGCGCAATAAGCTAACGCTCAGGCCGTATTCCTATTTGTAAGTGTTAGCACTAGATACTTATTTACCTCATTAACATAATTTGACAAAGCTAAGTGACACTTGGAGCTTGAAAAATGATGTCGGTTCCATGTTACGTTTTTTTTTTGGAATGAAGCTGTAGGTAATTAGGCAGGTACTTATTTTGCAGATTAAAATAAAATGTTAGGTAGGTAAAGTCAAAGTTAAAAGTCAAAATCTTTATTGCAATCCTTTATTCATTTATTTATTTCGTGAACACAGGTTACTATAGATGTTGGGGTGTGTGTTGGGTAACCTCCTCGAGTGTCGCTCCGATTCCGATCCCGCTGCAGTCCGGGGGGAACGGAATCGGAGCGGCCGGTACACCCTGGGCGGCGATCAATGGCTTCCCCTTCACCCCTTCATAGGGTTGGCATTGATCGTCGGCCAATACCCAACGTGGCGGGAACACATCGCTCTCCGTACTCCTCTGCTTTCAGAGGAGACAGGATGAGCGATGCTGTTAGTGGTGAGATGGTCCAGGGTCAGCCGGGGTGCGAGGGATATGCTCTATGGGTAACCTTACACGCCGGCGTCTGAAGACCCGAGACGGCGTGCGGTTTTAGTCGGTGCAAGCCCGACATAACCGCCCCCACTAGCCGGCGGGGGGGTATCCGAAGGGATTTCCGCACGATAAAAAAAAAAAAAAAAAAAAAAAAGGTTACTATAGATGTTTAAAATTAGGTCTCTGAATTTGGTGAGATGACTTGGTATCGACAAAATATATATTCGAAACAAAAAAAAAATATCGGGTAAAATAAAAAAATAAAATAAAAAATATATAAAAAATATATATAAAAATGAAAAAAAAACAGCACCAGCGACCAGCGTCACGTGACGCGGCGAGCACATGTGACGCTGGTAGCGATTATAAAAAAAAAAAAAACCCACACATCCGCTTGGAGAATACTGCGAGGAGAAGGACTGCACGCCTGCCACGTGCGTCACGGGCTCGTCGCGTCACGTGACGCTGGTCGCTGGTGGTGCTTTTTTTTTTTTATATATTTTTTTTATTATTATTTTTTATTTTACCCGTTTTTTTTTGTTTCAAATACATATTTTGTCGATACCAAGTTATCTCACCAAATTCAGAGACCTAATTTTGTGACACCTTATATAGTCAGACAGTTCTTATTTTATAACCAACCACTATCTAAATTTTGGGAATTCAATCAATTCGTATCATAATTTAGAGAATTTAATTTAATGTAAATTTCAAATGTAACATTTCTTCAAAATAGGGCAGATATTATAAGATAATTGATTAATGTCAATTTTAGATAGTTATTGATCAGATTCTTAGATGTAATTAATTAGTAATAATGTCAAGTATGCATTACAATAATATATTAATTATATCGATATGCACAAAGTTACGAATGATATAGTTTTAAGTACAATGTCAATTCTATTCAAATTTAAAATGGATGTAACCTATTTACTTATTTATAGACTGGTCAGTTAGATACTCCTCAACAGAATAATAAGCCTTTTCATTCAATAGGTTGAAGAGCTTTCCCTTGAAGTCGTGGCTATTCTGGCTGACTCTTTATGTCCTGGGGAAGTTTGTTAAATAATTTAGGAGCCATTGCAAAAAGGCTTTTGTTGGCAAAACTAGTGTTGGTGGGTAGTATAGTAGGTGCAGTTTATCCGCGCGACGTTGACGTCCACTTTTTTAAATTGGCTAATGTTACTCTTGACAAAATTTACAACCTCATAGATATACAGCGACGGTACAGTCAAAACTTTCAAGTTTCTGAAATGTGGCTGCAGACCACATTCACTGTAACTGTTTGTTTTAATTTACAGATAGCTCTCACACACTTTTTCTGCGCTATTAGTACATGTTCAGTGTAGGCATTACCCCAAAAGATAACACCATGCCTCAGAGTAGAGGCGACGTACCCATGATAGGCAGCTAAGACCGCACTCCTATTCGCTATTTTACCCAGCATGTATAAAGCGTACGAAAACTGGGTTAGTTTCGTATAGACAGGTTCAATATTATGTGTCTTCCAGGACATGTCATTATCTATATTTATACCTAAAAAAATTGTTGCTTTTGTTTCATGCACACGGTCTTCTTTATAGTTGATTTGGACTTCAGAAATTGTATTTTGTTTCAGTTTAGAATTTTGAAATTTAAAAACACACAAAAAATAAGAATAGTCCAAGTAAATCTCCACCACTGCCACGATGCCATGAATGAGCTATGCAAATATGTGGTGGAGAAGAAAATTGATTTCGCTCTGCTGCAAGAACCGCACGTCTACAACGGACGCGTGACAGGGCTGGGCTCTCTTGGAGGAGACATTATCTATCACGCAGATGGTGAGTCAAAACCAAGGGCATGCATCTACGCCAGCAGCAGAGTGAGATCGTTAGAACTAATAAAGGTAGATTGTTACAGTGACCTCGCTAGTATTGCAGTGACAATACAAGCGGAAGCAGGAAACAAAGTGAGAGTGCTCTTTATCTCTGCGTACCTACCCAGCTAAAGGGACTTCGAGTCACCATCGCAGGAAATGGAGGAAATAACAAGACAATACCAAGGTAAGATCGGGTAAAGAAGGAAACATAGATTGATACGATTGCAATTGATTTGCATTGAAACTAGTTTGACATTTGGAACTTGGTTGAACGGAGTCAATAAAACAGTCATTAAAGTGTTGCACTGTTAATTTGGGATTGCTAATGATCCGTTCATTTATTTTAATTATGCCAACGCTCGTTTTGAGGGTATTTTTTTGTCAGAAAATGTCCTGAAAGCACTCCTTGCTTCACTGCTACGTGATAATCTTTATTGCCATAGCAGGACTCTTCTCTTCCTGCTACAGACTTTGACACCACGCGTTATCCACTTTGGTTTAGAGACTGTGGATATGTTACGTTTTGTGATGGGGAAACATTGGTCATAGAGTAGTTTGAAGATGTCAAAGAAAGCACAAAAGCCTTCACTCGGGTTGGTCATCTGATAGATATCACTAAAGCTTAAACAAGTCAAATAATTTTTAAATCTGTCAATGTTTTCCTTACAGTAATCTCTCTTCTTTATGTAATAGTATTTCAAAATACATGTTCGTTGGACTGGGAACCTCATCAATTGTGCTCTATGATCAGAAACACCCAACTCCAGTATTCTACTTTGGCAACCTCGTATATTGTGACAACAGTTGTCCAGACAGGTGCCACTGCTAGGGCGCGTTACTTCTCTTATCTCTATCTTAATGTTAAATTCTGCCATAAGTTGTAGGAATTCAGTGGACTCCTTTGTCTTCTTTAGCACATTAATATTAAAATCGCAGCAGATTATTATTTTCTGTTCACTTTTATAACAGAATGACTGCATCAAATTTCTCGAATTCTGGAAAAAATATTGATGTCGGCCCCGGGGCTTCTATACACACATACTACTATAATTTTGTGATCTGTTATATCTATAGCACAGCATTCAAACATCGCTGAATATCTAATGTGGTTGCGTGTAAGTATACAAGAGCCTACATTTCGGTTCCGTCTGGAGTAAAGGGTAGCTAAACTATAATTTGGTATATTTAGGTAATCAACGTCACTAGCCTTCATATTGTGCTCCGCGAAACACAGGACATTTACATAAATCTCATCATTTGACTGTGTATCGAATTCTTCTATAATTATGTCACTTTTAGATATCAGCCCGTCTATGTTTTGGTGCAACACATACAAATCACTATACACGAAAAAAGTCTAGACTCTGATTGTCGTCAGTGAAAGAGCAAAATGAGTTATGCGAGTCAAAGGTTTTGTCGTGCTGTCCGGAATCCTCAAATGAATTAGTAATTACGTCATAGTTAGTTGATATTAATGGCTGTAGATTTTTAAACATATTTTTAATACCTATGTTATTGATTTGACCACTGGATCTATGAAACACAGTATAGTCACATGATAAATCTAGATTCAAGTGTAAAAGTCTATTTACTCCACAATTTGGGAAAAGATAGTGGCATATTTCATGACATGGGAAAGTTGCTTGGGTTATAGGTAATATTCAGTAAATCTTATCACTACTTATTGAGCTGAGTGAGACGAAGTCGAGCGGAAGCTCCTCATACCAGACTTCAGGATTATGTTTGTCACAGGTCTCCTCCTAAACTACTAATCCAATCAGAACCAAAAGGTCAATCAGAGTAAGGTTTATGGATATATTTTGAAGAAATTAATGAGATGGAATTACATAATAACCGCTCGAGACACTGTGACCAAACTTTACACACTCAGAAAGCATGTCCAGAGTTGTGACTTTCAAAAAGAATTTTCAAAATCGGACTTGCCACGGAGGAATGATCACTGTTCAAAATTTTCAAAATCTGATTCACGATGTCTCACTCAGCTCAACATTGCAAGCAGCGATTCGCCTTTCAAAGTCAAAGTCAAAGTCAAAGTCAAAAACCATTTATTCTGCATAGACCATTAATACGGCACTTACAAAACGTCATAGAAAAATAAATAATCTAATGTTTGGCAAATGGACCACCGGTTCGAAACGCGGCCCTGTCCTGTGAAGACTCCGGCAAGAAACTCAGCGGGCTGTTTTTTTTTTGGTCTATTTACAAACATATTTACTTAACCTAAGTACAATATTCCATTTGAGTAGCATAGAGAGAGAGCAAACAGTTCATATCCAAGCTTGTTTGTCGTCTAAATAGTCTTGAATTTTATAGTAGCCTTTTTGGCAGAGTTTACTTTTAATTTGGCTTTTAAATTTATGAAGAGGTAGATTCTTCATTTCACTAGGAAGCTTGTTGTAGAAGCGTATACAGTTACCCTGAAAGGAATTACTAATCTTGTGGAGTCGACTATTACAAACCACAAGATTGTTTTTATGTCTAGTATTTACGTTATGTATGTCACAAAGCCTTAAAAAATTGGAAATGTTTCTTCTAACATACAAAAGATTTTCAAAAATATATTGGGAAACTACAGTTAGAATGTTTATTTCTTTGAACTTTTCTCGGAGGGAGACTCTTGGGCCCAACTTATAAATTGCCCGCACCGCCCGCTTTTGCAGTACAAAGATTGTATTTAAATCTGCGGCATTACCCCAAAGGAGAATGCCATAGCTCATAATATTATGGAAATAACTGAAATAAACTATTCTAGCGGTATCTATGTCTGTTAAAGTCCTAATCTTTTTCACAGCGTAGGAAGCAGAACTTAACCTACTAGCTATTTTTTCAATTTGTGATCCCCACTGTAATTTAGCATCGATACTTAAACCTAAGAACACGGTTGATTCCACAAGGCTCAACAACTGTCCATTAAGTTGTACATTGGTTTCCACCTGTGTAACATTAGGTAAGGTGAATTTAATACATTTGGTTTTTTTTTCATTAAGGCAAAGATTATTTATATTAAACCAATGAACCACTCGTGAGATTGCGTTGTTCACTTCGTCATAATTATCTAATTGTCTTTTAATTTTAAATATTAAGGAAGTATCATCAGCAAACAAAACAATACTATTTTTATCCCTAGTAATACATAGCTTGCTTTTAATTTCTTGGGGTTCTCTCTGAAAGTGAATGTTCGCAGTGATGCCGGAGATTGAGTTGACCATCTTATGTGTTATTGATCTATTGCAAGATGACGGTAAGTTACGGGCAGATGCATCCTTCTTAGTGGCCAATATAGCTGGCGTTGTCTTCAGTTGTTTATTCCTACGGTTTATATCTTCAATTATTGTTTTTAGTTCTGCATTTTCAATAAATAAATGTTTTATTTCTTCGTGGGCCGTCTTCAGTTGTGTTTTTAGATCGCGAAGTTGTGTTTGGATGTCTACGGTTTCAATATCTTCATCATCCGATATATTTGGTTCGCTAGTAGTGGCGCCCTCGATTATGGAAGTATGTGAACTACTGTCGTCCAAAATATTTGTTAGAGATTGGGAATGTGATCTACGAAATGTGATGTTCTCAAAGAAATTCATTATCTTCAATGTTCCTAGTATTAATAAATATGTGAACAAATGGGAAAAGAAATTTCAATGTATGTCAGATTTGAACTCAGGCCAAACCAAATAGTCATTTATATCTGCAGTGTAGTGTTTGTAGTTTGTAGCAGGTGCATCGACATGCTGATGAGGTTGGTTTGGGCCTCAAGGATGCTGGTAGGGTCCCGTCTTGAGAAGACTCCGCTAAGGAACTCAGCAGGCTTGCTTGTGATCTATATCATTTATGACAAAGCGTGAGTACATGAAGGTCGCTTACAATCTAAACTCCGCGGCGGGGGGGGGGGGGAGGTATCCGGGGGATTTCCGTAGGAAAAAAAACGTGCCGTTTTGCTGAACCACGATAAACCCGAAACGCTAACCTCTTCGATACATCTATACTATAATAACATTATAAAGAGGAAAGATTTGATTGTTTGTTTGCATTGAATAGGCTCCAAAACTACTGGACCGATTTCAACATTTCTTTGAGCATTAAAATGCTATATTATCCCTGAGTAATATAGGCTACTTCATAACTCGATCCCACAGGATCAGAACTTACGCGGGTGGACAGCCCTAACTTCAATGGTACATTTCCTGGCCTACAAGATTCCCGCAGGGGCCAGCTGTCACTGCAATTAGGTTCAAATCGTAAACGAGTGACATATTATAAAGGGTAATGAAGATTGCAATTCTATGTGGATTTCTCTTTCCTGGGTCAAAAATTTAGCAATGGGTTAATGATGGCTCGAGGAGGAGCGCCAAAGGTTTACGCTATGTCAATTTCTTTAAAAAAGGCGTTTGGTGCATTAAAAAGACGAAGGAGCAGAGCAAAAATCCGGAATTTAATTCGGGTAGGCAAACATAAATGTACAAATTCCTTCGTCTATGGGGGTTGAAATTAAAATAGAATACTTTTTTATATATTTATTTTTTAGTCCGTTAAATTGACTGCACCCCGCCTGATGGTAAGCTGAGGTGAAGTCCAAAAAGTAGTGGCCACCACTTCCAGAGATTGTTCCTAGAAACGTGGCCCCTACCTAGACGGCCTCAATAGATGTTTTTTCACGGCCCGCTTAAAGAGCCCAGGATTGTAGGTAGAAGGGAACACGTGTGTGGGTAAAGCGTTCCAGTGCTTTATGGTCCGACAAAAAAAGGAGTCACCAAACCGCTTGGTTCGCGATGGTATGATACAAATATATTTTCATTTAACATTTCATTTATGGAACAAGGTACAAAGATTAGAATTAGTTCTGGGGGGAGGAGGGGTTTGTAGAAAACTTATACTGTAGTAGATATTTGTTAACGATCTCATCAACGGTCTTGGACTTCTGCACGAAAAAAAAAAAGTTTATCAGATACGGCCCTTTTTTTTTTCTTTTTTTTTTTTTATCGTGCGGAAATCCCTTCCGATACCCCCCCGCGTGCCAGCGGGGGCGGTTATGTCGGGCTTGAACCGACTAAAACCGCACGCCGTCTCGGGTCTACAGACGCCGGGGTGTAAGGTTTGCCCATAGAGCATATCCCTCGCACCCCGACTGACCCTGGGCGGGGTTCTTAAGAACAGGCACTCAAACGAAACAAGTCGAGCCTATCTCAGCGCGGTATTGATGTTAGATTGGTATATTAGATCATTGGTCTTAGAACTGAACCCGCTTCACATAATGTGGTACCTTTTTAGGGTTCCGTTGCCAAATGGCAAAAAACGGAACCCTTATAGATTCGTCATGTCTGTCTGTCTGTCCATCCGTATGTCACAGCCACATTTTTCTGAAACTTTTTTTTTTTTTTTTTTTTTTTTTTTTTAAATATTAGTAACCGAAATTACTAATATTCCCCCTAACCCCTCCAGCTAAGCTAAATTGCTTGTGTTAGGAGTGGGTTCACGTCGGTAGTGTAATGGCCAGGACTCGAACCCGGGACCTCTCGATCGTAAGGTCGACTCCTTAACCACTAAGCTACCGACGCTTATATATATATATACATAAGAAGTATGCTGTTGAAACTTGGTTAGTAGATGTATTCTGTGAACCGCATTAAGATTTTCTCACAAAAATAGGAAAACACTTTAAATTTTGGGGGTTCCCGATACTAAGAACTGAAACTGAAATTTTTTTTTTATCTATGGATAGGTATTCAAAAATGATTTCGAGGTGTCTGATATCATTTTTTTCTAAACTGAATAGTTTGCAAGAGAGACACTTCCAAAGTGGTAAAATGTGTCCCCCCCCCCTGTAACTTCTAAAATAAGAGAATGATAAAACTAAAAAAAATAGATGAGGTACATTACCATGTAAACTTCCACCGAAAATTGGTTTGAACGAGATCTAGTAAGTAGCTTTTTTTATACGTCATGAATCGTAAACCGCAATTTACCTTTCATTTAATCCACTTAAATATAAAAATTAAAAAAAAAAAAATATGTTACTTGCTGCTAGGGAATCCTTCATGGGCGAGTCCGACTCGCACTTGACCACTTTTTTTTTTTCGTGCGGAATGACGCCGGGGACATGATGTGGCACCTCATACAAGTTATAACAATGGACATATACCACAAAAAAACATTATCTGCGACATCCTTTACTGAGAAACACTTCATACAATTGCTAATTAGTTGTGTCTTACATTGGAGATATTAAAAATAAATACTTGGGTTATGTTAAACGAACGATTCTGAACACTAAAATATGTTTATATTCTTTATACTCTATATATTCTTGTCTGTTTGTTCACGATGGACGCAAAAACTTCTAAACGGATTTTGATCCAAATTTTTCTATTGAAAATGTCTCGGTTTGACTTAAAATTTGACGTATGTTTGATTGCAATTGGTTAAGTAGGACCGGAGATAAGATCACAAAACGATAACTGGCCGCGGTCGTTATAGCGGTAGATGTGATTTCAATATAAATTTTCTATAGCTGAAAATTATAGGCCATTTAGATGGAAAGTACCATTTTTTTTTCGTGCGGGAATTCCCTCGGATAACCCCACGTTGGCCAGCGGGGAAGGTTATGTCGGGCTTGAACCGACTAAAACAGCACGACGTCTCGGGTCTTCAGACGCCGGGGTGTAAGGTGGCCATCTCCGGTTTCGAGATGGCCCCCTCGGGTTTGGAACCACGGTGGCCTCATCTTGCCCCGGTCGGGTTCTGCTGGGGTGACAGGCGGCCTCACCTGCCACCCCCAGGTAAGATTATTTTGGAGGGACGGATGACAGACAACTGTGTGTAACGGAGATACTTGGGTGGTGTGACGAAAATGGACAGAATGAACAAAGAGTTTAGAAGAGGAAGTTTGAAAGTTGCACCAGTGAATGAAAAATTGAGAAGCTAGCGACTGTCGCGGTACGGCCATGCTATGGGAAGAGACGAGGGTAATGTTGTTATACAGGTTCAAAGGATGAATGGAGACGGCTTTAGGCGCAGAGGTAGATCCAAGAAAAGGTGGATGTAATGCGTGCAAGAGGATATGGCAAGAAAGGGACTGAGTGAAGAGATGGCATCCCACAGAAATGAATGGAGGACCCCGAATAATTGGGACTAGAGCAAGTAGATGATGATGATCCATGCGCAACTGGGGCGAGCTGAAACAGCGGGGTGAAATTTTGAAGAAATTAGTAAGCATGCAATAGATTTAGCTCGGCAGATGGAACATCCAGGACGGGACTTGAACCCACGACCAGTCCCTTACGGGGGAATGCTCTAACCAACTGAGCCACCTGGACACGTCCCAGATATTCGAAATTCTCCGATCTATTAAACGTCTTGGGGCGACGCTGGAAAACATCTAGCCTAATTTAGCGAACTAGCGAACTACGGAAACACTTAATGATGTTACAATAATTTCTAAACATTGTTTTCGATTACTTCACCATGTTAGTTTAATTAAATTTTTATAGGAAAAGTTAGCATAGGTACTAATTGCTTGGAGTGGGAGTCCTCTCGCTCGGCAGCATGATTGCGGTAATGGTGCGGAGCGCGAGCGCGTGGGCCGTCGCCGCCGCCTCCTTCTGCGAGCAAGTAATGCTCGAGAAGGAGATGGCGGAGCGCACCCGGGAGAGATTTAGAACTCCCGGCCCGCCGAGCCCGCAACATGCTCGCCGAGCGTCGCAGGCGACTCAGGCGCCGGAGGTCGCTTAACGAACTCCGTCCTCCATGAGCGCAGGCCTAGGGTGGCAGGTGAGGCCGCCTGTCACAGCAGAAACAGGCTGGGACAGTGGGGCGATAGGCGCCCCTCCCCCAAACCGGGGCAAGACCATCTCGAAACCGGAGATGGCCCAAGGTCAGTAGGGGTGCGAGGATATGCTCTATGGGCAACTTTACACCCCGGCGTGTTAAGACCCGAGACGGCGTGCGGTTTTAGTCGGTTGAAGCCCGACATAACCGCCCTCGCTAGCTGGCGGGGGTATGCGAAGGGATTTCCGCACGAAAAAAAAAAAAAAAGATACTAATTGCTTAAATTTTTTTTATTGAATTAAGTACCTTTTTTATTTATTTTTTTGTGTATGTAAAACCAGCCTCGCCCCAAGACGTACGTATGTATTTATGGAAGAATTTCGAATATCTAGCTCAGTTGGTCAGAGGACTTGGTCGCGGGTTCAAATCCCGTCCTGGATGTTAAATGTTCCCGATCTAAATTCATTCAGATATTTATACATAATTTCTATTTCGTATGATTTAAGATACATTAAACCGGATATAACAAAAGTAGGTGCCTTGTGCAATAAGTCTAGCTTTGATTAGAGAAATGTCGTCACGAGATTACTAGATTACTAGACTTTCCGATCTCTATTATGGACGTAATCGAATGTTTCTTGAACACTTTTGTCTCCTACCCATTGTCGACACTCTAAGTAGGATACCAGGTGATTGCCAAACTGTGACAACTATGTAAAATTTAAAAATCTTAATTCTCGATATAAATTACTACCTGCGACCCGCGTGAAATGATGTAAAATTTAGCGTGTAAAATAAAATAAATATTTTTCTCATTCTACGCAGTGCTATCTAGACCGTGCTGTGATATCGGTTCTAGAATGCGGATAAACATATGAAGATAATTTCTTTTTTTGTGGAAATATATTCGCATTATACATAGAAACACCCACACCTATGCAAATAGACATATTCATGCATAAAAATATTTGCACCGAGCGGGAATCGAACCCGTGAGTCTGACTTAGCAGTCTAGTTCCAGACTTTATTTCATATAGGTAGATACTCAAACTATAAGCCTAGGGTACAGGGCCTATCGACATCCTCGAGGCCCAAGCTCTCGTAGCGATTACCCAGTGGCGTCCAAAGTGAAGCCCGATGTCAGCTTTACCGGGAGCGACTGATGCCTGACCTCAAAACCTGCAAGCCGGTGCGCCTGCTAAACAATGGACGAGGCTCTGGCGCAGGCGCACCTCTGCAGGTTTTGAGGTCAGACGTCAGTCGCTCCCGGTAAAGCTGAGATCGGGCTCAACTTTGGACGCCACTGGGTAATCGCTACGAGAAAGGTGATGACTTATAAGCAGCCTGGAATAAAATAATAGGGAACGAAATTATAGCTAAGTGGTTAAGGAGTCTTAAAA
Organism: Cybosia mesomella; assembly: GCA_946251805.1. Taxonomy (NCBI): domain Eukaryota; kingdom Metazoa; phylum Arthropoda; class Insecta; order Lepidoptera; family Erebidae; genus Cybosia; species Cybosia mesomella. The sequence goes on along the minus strand of OX276418.1, from coordinate 13,223,931 downwards.
GAGCCTCACGATCCAGAAGTCCCGGGTCCGAATCCTGGCCATTAAACTACGCTACGATAATATAAGCAAGTTAATTAAGGTGGAATGTCTAACGAAAACTTAACGAGAACAGAGAATTTTGGTTATTAGTATTCTTTAAAAAAATAATTGCGGCCCTCCGGGAGTGCCGACAGAAGAGAAAACTTGAACAATTACGTGTGTACAGAATATTGTCGAAAGTTTACGCGAATTTCAGACATTGAAATAAAACTATTTTTAACGGATTCTATCGCTATTTATTTGATGTTAATTTTTTATTATACATTGATCCCGACGGTTCGGTTGCTTTTCAGCAACCATTCTCCAGTGAGTCTCCCCGTGACCATGTTTAATCCGTTAAAAATAGTTTTATTTTTTATTATACATTGATCCCGACGATTCGGTTGCTTTTCAGCAACCATTCTCCAGTGAGTCTCCCCGTGACCATGTTTAATCCGTTAAAAATAGTTTTATTTTTTATTATACATTGATCCCGACGATTCGGTTGCTTTTCAGCAACCATTCTCCAGTGAGTCTCCCCGTAACCATGTTTAATCCGTTAAAAATAGTTTTATTTTTTATTATACATTGATCCCGACGGTTCGGTTGCTTTTCAGCAACCATTCTCCAGTGAGTCTCCCCGTGACCATGTTTAATCCGTTAAAAATAGTTTTATTTTTTATTATACATTGATCCCGACGATTCGGTTGCTTTTCAGCAACCATTCTCCAGTGAGTCTCCCCGTGACCATGTTTAATCCGTTAAAAATAGTTTTATTTTTTATTATACATTGATCCCGACGATTCGGTTGCTTTTCAGCAACCATTCTCCAGTGAGTCTCCCCGTAACCATGTTTAATCCGTTAAAAATAGTTTTATTTTTTATTATACATTGATCCCGACGGTTCGGTTGCTTTTCAGCAACCATTCTCCAGTGAGTCTCCCCGTGACCATGTTTAATCCGTTAAAAATAGTTTTATTTTTTATTATACATTGATCCCGACGATTCGGTTGCTTTTCAGCAACCATTCTCCAGTGAGTCTCCCCGTGACCATGTTTAATCCGTTAAAAATAGTTTTATTTTTTATTATACATTGATCCCGACGATTCGGTTGCTTTTCAGCAACCATTCTCCAGTGAGTCTCCCCGTAACCATGTTTAATCCGTTAAAAATAGTTTTATTTTTTATTATACATTGATCCCGACGATTCGGTTGCTTTTCAGCAACCATTCTCCAGTGAGTCTCCCCGTGACCATGTTTAATCCGTTAAAAATAGTTTTATTTTTTATTATACATTGATCCCGACGATTCGGTTGCTTTTCAGCAACCATTCTCCAGTGAGTCTCCCCGTGACCATGTTTAATCCGTTAAAAATATTTTTATTTCAATTACTTGTGTAATTTTTGAATCGTCACCATCATCATCGTCGTCATCATCATCAGCCTAAAGAATTTTTCACATCAAAAACCGTTGAAATTAGTTTTATGTCACAGTATTGCTTAGTAATCATCGTAATACAACTCAAGTACTATCGAAAGTGAAACAAGAGCGCGAGCTGTAACTCTCTGTTAATTATTGCCGAGTACGTAGGTCCGACTAAACGGTTTCTTAAAATATCCTAAATTTGAAAGTTTGTGTAGATGTTTGTTACTCAAGCACGGTAAAACGGCTTAACCGATCTGGCTGATATTTGGTACAGAAATATATTAAAGTCTTATATAACACGTAGGTTTCATGCTATCCCTGGAATAGGTTCCCATGGGTTGCAGGAATGGTAACAGAATTCCACGCGGGTGTAGCAGCAGTGTGTGAATAAATAATTCTTTAACAAGATTTTATAACTCTTCACGTCATCTTAATGTTGTTCCCGGCTGGCTGCCACCTCGGAGCCCAGGAGTAGGGTTCAGCTCATTATTTCTGCTCGTTATTATGGCTTTCCTAGGAGCGATTGCCATGTGACCTCCGAACCCTGAACCTCATCATAAGGTTGAATTGGCCCCGAAGATCTTGGTAAGCTACACCACCGGTTGCGGTTCGTGAACGATCTTATCTCTGTCTCAATAGGAAAAAGGTGTGACTGTGTTTGTATATTCAAAAAGAAATCCTAAAATTTAATAATTTCCACATCACGACGATATTTCATGTCGTCTATATTTGATAATACTTGACTTGCAATACGACAGTTCGGACCGAAACTAGACAAGAGTATTTGTTAACACTTCATACTTTCTCGTGCGTCAAGCGATGTTACACCGTGTGTTTATATGACCATTTATTAATCACTGAAGTATGATGTACGAGCGAACCCCTTCACCAATATCTTCGGACCCCAAGACAACCTCTTACCCGAGGCTCTGGAACTCCCGGGGCTCCCTCTCGGGGTTAGCGTGAAAAAGTATCTGACAAGGCAGTCGAACTTTAGAATTTGTCGTATGAGAGTGACACCACAGCCCAACGTTGTTCTGGAGAAAAAAGGAGAAAAAAGATGGTTGAGGTACTTTGTACGCCTTTTTTTTTACCACTAAGGTGGCAGACAAGCACACGGCCCACCTGATGGGAAGCGGTTACCGCGGCCTATGGACGTGTGCACTCGCGCTGCCGACCCTGTAAAGGAAAGGGGATGGGAAAGGAGTTTGGAAGGGGATGGGAGAGGAGTTTGGGAGGGGATGGGAAAGGAGTTTGGGCTCCGGCACTCTCACTCACCAAACGGAACGCAACAGTTCAAATACTGTTACTTGGCGTCGATATTCTGTGAGAGGGTGGTGCTTCCCCGGTCGAGTCGGCCCATTCATGCAACGGCCAAAATGACTGTTGCTTGACTCTACCACTACTGCTACTGCATTAAACCAAATGTGCGGCCATTGCAGTCGGTGTGCAGTTACAATGACTACGCGCCGCGCCGGCTGTAACCTAGCTGCATCAGATGTGAAACTATCGTTATATTTTAAGTTTAAGAACCAGTTCAATTACTAATAAGTAGTTTAGGCGTTGACCGTCGTCTGGAGTTGACACGGTCCAGTCGGACACGCTCGGCAAGTGCACAGAGCGACGTGCGTGCTGCGGACATGCGTGTCATAATGTGTAATTGTTAAATATCGGTGTCGAAGTAAGCGCGAAGGTCGTGCCGTGTAATTTAGTATGAGCAATTGAACACATTAATAGTCGATACTTGTATAATAAACATTTTTTTACTGAAAATGTTATACTTTCGGTGCGGTGTAATGCCTTACACCGCACCGAAAGCATAACCCCCATTAAGATCTTCCGAGTTTACCTGCAAGTCGGGTCACCTCACCGTGAATAATCAAGGATACACTTGTTCGTTGACAAACGAGGCTCTGGCGTACCAGACCTATACTTTCTTCTCTGAATTGGGGGGTCAGACGAAAACCTTTTATTTGGAGATTGGCGCTCGGATTAAGAATAGACTTTGTGACCTACAATTAGTTTTATTAATTCATTTAATACCTTTAATTCATACATTCTCATGTCATGACATCCATATATTATAGACAAACCCCAATAGTTATGAATGACATACGTACTGTGACGTCTGGGGTCTGGCGTCACAACTCCTCGTGTTAATGAAATGATAAACACAAGTAATTATATTTTAAATAGCATTTATTTTTCACATAAAACTTCTATGTCGAGTTTTAGGGGATTTTACGCGAGTTTATTTGACTTTAATATGCGAACTGAAGAAGGCCGCGGATTCTGCTCAGAGATTGAGCCTACGATCACTTTGCTTGGAACTCTCTTCATGGGTCGAGGCCGGAGCCCCCGGTCACCCGCTGTCTCTAACTTGTCCGCCAAGCCAATTGTTTTTTCCTATTCCACATTTTATATTTTAAAACAAATTTATTTTTAATCACTGACGCATGATGGCCAGGTAACTAACTGTAGTGCTCGAACGAGGTCGGATGCTACAGTACCAAGGGCCCCATACCTACACACGATTTAAGTCGCTAGGTCCTGAACAAGGTGAGACAATTTTTCACGTTGGAGCAGCGGTGTCTTCTATCAAAGACACAAATCCATTCTAGCGTGGACAACTGGTCTCATCTCTGGGATGGCTCTACCGCCTCTACCATGGCGAGTGTTCCGAAGAGCTCTTCCGATTACTCCCACCCTCTCCTTTCCTATACAGGACAACACGCGCAAGGTTGCGGTGCAAACAATTTCATTAAGAACCAAGCGGTTCAGCGCCTCTTTTTTTTGCCGCACCATCAAGACGTGAAATTCTTTACCAGCACACGTGTTTCCTTCTTCCCACAGTCCCGGGTCCTTTAAGCTGGTCGTGAAAAAGCATCTGATGAGGCCGTCAAGCGGAGGGCCGCCATTGTAATTGTTATGGCGCCTGTACACACTTGTCGAGAGGTACTCGACGAGAGCATACATGTACACACTCGTTCTGACAGTTGTACTGAAGATTCCCGCCGTATTGGATGAACGAGATCCTTAGACTCGGGCGCAAAAAACCGAAAAGTAATCGAGACGAGACCGACCTAGGTGAGAACGAGAGAGCGAGACAAGACGAGAGCACCGCGTACATACTCGCTCTCGGGTTGTGTCGCGGTGTCCCGAACAGTGTGTACAGCCGCCATTACAGTTTAGCGAGTTATTCCGAGATGCCGCATTAAGTTCAACATATATACCTACATATAATCATGTCCTTTTCTCTTCTCAGCAGGCAGAGACAACAACCCGCCGGTTCTATCCTTACAAACTTCACGCGCTTCCTATTCACCTTTCTCGTCATGGACTGTCATTCATCCTTAAGATCAACCCCTTTCCAATATCTGCGAGGTCGCCCCGTCTTGCCTGCCCACTTACATCTGCCTTACATACCTGGTGTGTCATTCGCTCTCGTTCTACGTGGAAAACGACCTTAGCTTAAGCTTTTTAACCGACTTCAAACAAAAAGGTTTCTCAATTCAACGTTTCTTTCTCGTATTTCTTTATTCCTCTTCCTAATAGCTTTGCTTGTATTAGGAGTGGTTTCATGCCGGTAGTGTGATGGCCAGTATTTGAACCTACCCGTAAGGCCGACTCCTTAACCACTGAGCTACCGACGCTCAACCTTACTAAATTTAAATTTTTAATAAATATATTCATTAATCATATGCCTATGTCATCTGTTAAATGAAACAAAAATCAGCATTAGGATGCAGTTGCCTGCGTTCGACAATAGATGGCGCTACAAGTTTTTCTGAGTTTGCTTAAATGTTTGGGGTTATATTCGAAACTACTCCACTTATTGTGAAAATCGGTTTAGTATTCCGAAAATGGCTACTAAGTCCGGAAAGGACTTATTCCTGAAAGGTCGTCTTCAAAGGTCGACGACTCATGCCTATGCCTATGCCTCAAAGGACACATTCCGGATGTGGCTTAAATTTTGAAAACTGGATAAGGAAGAAAAAGCAAGATTTTATCCAGAAAAGTATTCTTTTCAGTCTTTTCATTTATCTTCTTAAAACCGAAGCTTAAAAAAGTCTGGTACTGTACTTAAACAATTTAACACATTCTGCAAACACCTCCACACCTTTATTTATATCTATTATATCATTCGTATCTTAACAATAGATCTATACCTACCTATATAATAGATTAACTTATCGTACACAGATAATAGGCAACCAATATTTCATTTTAAACTCTAGGGCAAGGTTTCTCGGAGTGAAGATCGCGTACAGAGTTCTATCAGGTCAATATCCAGAGCATAATACAGTATCCAGTTACAATAATTACTCCATAATGAAATATTCAGTAACTAGTTTTGGTTCCAACCCGAGTATGCTCTGGGGCTCTGCTTGTATTATACTTGTATTGAATTCAGACTTGATCCAAAAAAATGTACGAAATTGTACGCTAATTAATTTATTTTTAAATTTTAAGCGGTGACAATGTGATTGTGGAGGAACGGAGTGTGACGTTCCTCCAACACAAAGGGAGGATCCTCCGACTAGGCAAGGTGATCACGCCTGGCGGGCCGCGGCCCAGCGGTTGTCGTTAGGATGTTGTATATATGTTATACCAGAGCGCAAACTTTACTTTCGCGATTCAGGATTGGTACTAACGTAGAAGTTTCGAAGTAGTTCAACTTGTTGTTGCTAGATGGCGCTGGGTATCTGTGGTACCGCCACATGATCATAGTTTTCTCGTTAATCTTTGTAGAACACTTTTTTTAAATTTGCGGACAGTTCGTACATTTATCATACATTTTTTTAAGTAAGTCTTAATTCTATACGTGACCATTTCATCGCTAGGAAGTATGACGCAAGCCAACCTCACCTGCAAGTCGGTACCCATGCGATTGACGGACGAGGCTCTGGTGCACGCGCAGCTCTCGGAATTGGAACGACTAGTGGCAGTCACTTCCATAAAAGTCGTATAAGTCAAACCAAAACTAGGAATTCAGTGCAGGTGCAGGTTCGTTTGAAATAACCATAATTTTTTTTATATACCACTAAGGTGGCAGACAAGCACACGGCCCACCTGATTGGAAGTGGTTACCGCGGCCTATGGACGTGTGCAACACCAGTGGCGTTACACTCGCGCTGCCGACCCTGTAAAGAAAAGGGGATGGGAAAGGAGTTTGGGAGGGGATGGGAAAGGAGCTTGGGCTCCGGCACTCTTACTCACCAAACGGAACGCAACAGTTCAAATACTGTTACTTGGCGTCGATATTCTGTGAGAGGGTGGTGCTTCCCCGGTCGAGTCGGCCCATTCATGCAACGGCCAAAATGACTGTTGCTTGACTCCTACACCTACAACCTACAACCATCACCATCTGAGCGTTGCCCCCGGGTGCGCCCGGCCTTCGTCTCGGAGCCCGGGTCCTCTTATTCTTTCTTTTTATTGAGCTGAGCAAGCGAAGCTCTTATACGCGGCATAGCCGTTAGTTGGTGGCTGAACTCCTCCGTAACCACTGGCGCGATCTTGACCAAATTTACCACGGGGATAGGGTAGACACTGAGGAGTGTTCTGAAGCGAGATAGTTCATGTCCGATGTACCATTGAGCAATAATCACCGAAAAACAGTTTCACTAGCGCGCGGCCCTAGCTAAGCGCACGACCGTAGTAAGATGTCTTATGTTCAAGTAAGAGTCCTGCTCGCTCAGCTCAATTTATTTCAGTCGCAACCTGCACTGAATTCCTAGTAGTATTGGATTTACCACATCCCTATAATAAAGGTTTGTTTACAGAACAACTAGGCTTTTGGTGACAGCCGTCAAAAAGATAGTTACGTTTCGAGATTGAGAATCTTATCACTAGATGGGACCTGTTCATAAAATACGTCGCACTTAATCATTTCTTCGAATCATATCTAAACGCATTCTACTCAACATTCACTCTCTTCCGAGTCATTATCTTCCACATAGTACTACACAAAAATATATTATTAATAAAACTTTAATGAATTAAATAATAAATATCTGTATGTCTGTCCCTGTGTGATATTACGGGCCTTTGTTATTACGGGTTGTTTCGTAACTCATCCCATTCTTAAATAATCGCAAATTCGAATTCCTTACTAATCCCACTTTAAAAAAATATTTTTAGTGCTCAACTCATCCCAAAAATCTATTTTTAACTCATCCCAATGCAAAAAAGTCCTAAGAAGCATGACAGCACGATCCTGCATTCAACTAATTTAATTATTTAATGAAGTTACAAGGATTATGGAAGTTTACCAGCTCCTATTTTGGCAGGTACCTATGTTCTTTGTTCCCGAATATCACGAATACTGATAAATTGGGAGAAGCAAAATTATTGCAGAGTGACAGAGTGATAGAACCCCTTTCATGAGAGTGTGCACACTCACAGGGACAGACATACTGATCCAATACTACTAGGAATTCAGTGCATGATGCGACTAAAATAAATTGAGCTTAATCAGTTCTTCGATTCATATCTAAACGCATTCTACTCAACATTCACACCCTTCCCAGTCATTATCTTTCACATAGTACCTACACAAAACGACATTATTATTTGCCATAGTAAAACTTTATTGAATAACTTAATAAATATCTGTATGTCTGTCCCTGTGTGATGTGCACACTCTCATGAAAGGGGTTCTAAGACTATCTCACTCTGCAATAATTTTGCTTCTCCCACTTTATCAGTATTCGTGATCGGATTTCTGGAACAAAGTACATGCCAAAATACGATCTGGTATACTTCCATATTCCTTGTAACTTCAATAAATAATTAACTTAGTTGAATGCAGGATCGTGCTGTCATGCATCTTTGTACTTTTTTGTATTGGGATGAGTTAAAAATAGATTTTTGGGATGAGTTGAGAACTAAAAATATTTTTTTAAACTGGGATGAGTAAGGAATTCATATTTGTGATGATTTAAGAATGGGATGAGTTACGAAACAACCCGTAATAACAAAGGCAAAAGAACTGATTACTATGTCCTTTTAACAACAAAGAACATAATATTTTATTTAAAAATTTGAAACATTTTTAGTTCAAAGAAGTCTCCCCCTCCCCCCCATTTCTCCCTTCCCCCATAATTGCAGACGTGTTTTATAAACAGTCCCTTATCACTTAAACGATAATTAACTTATTACAAGTCGTAGGAAAAACACACCATCAGTTTTACTATAACTCGCTATTAAGTACATCATCAGCCCTGACTTGGCTGAACTGGCTGAGCGGAGGCAGACTCTTGAGCGTGCTGTCGAGGAGTTCCACCGAGGAGGTGAATATGTTAGAGTTGCTGTACAGGAACCACATCAATAACCATAAGAAGACCAGTTTTAGGATCCTGTCCGCGAAATATCGACTGGAAAAAATAATCGGTATTAAAAGGTTTGTTAAATACTGACTTATTCTGCTACGGACCCGTGATACCTCCGGTAGTGTCAAAGGTATGTTTCAATCCTTGTGGAACCACCGGTAGTGTGAAGGGTATTATTTTTTAATCCCCATGACACCACCGTTAGTGTCTGGGGTATGTTTTAATCCTCATGAAAACGTCGGAATCGAACCGACTGAAACTACACGGTGTCCTCCGCAATTGAACATAGCCTATGTCCTTTCACAAGCTCTAGTCCATCTCTGTACAAAATTTCATCAAAATCGGTTCAGTGGTTTAGGCGTGAAAGTGTAAAAGACCGACAGACAGACAGAATTACTTTCGCATTTATAATATTAGTATGGATTACTCTCACATTTTGTGTAACTTCCTCGCCCGTGGCAGCGTGGAAGGGTCCTCCTTGCACACGAACTCCCTGATGCCCAAGACATAGTCCTTCAGGTAGTTGTTAGGGTTTATGACGGACAGGTCCGTGAAGAAAATCTTGTCGTCCTCCGCCGTGATGCGCTTCCGAAGACCTGGAATGTCATTAAAGCATCTGTGGAGGCCGTGAAGGTAGGGACCACCATTATAGGGACAGTATCTGGAGTGGTGGCCACTACTCTTTGGACTTCATCTCAGCTTACCATTAGGCAAGGTGCAGTCAATTGACGGACTAAATACAAAAAAAATACTTTTGAGAACAGACTTGGAATTAGGGCTCCACTATTTACATCATAATCATCCTCACAGCGATTTCCCAGTTGCCGCCAACACGTTGGAGCCCGAAGTCCGCTTATTGTTCTTGATTCGTATACTTTCCCAGGGGTGACTGCCGGCTGCCCGCCCGCCCCGAGAGCTGCGCCTGCGCCGGAGCTTCGCCGATCACTTAGCAGGTGCACCGACTAGTGTGAGGTTGACCGCGGCCCCGAAGGTGTTGGCTGAGGCCTGTGCACACACTATCCACATCTGACTCCCTTATCAGATCAGCTCGATGGTGTCACATTAATCCAGATGATGTCACTTTCATCTTCATCTGAACACCAATTCCGGTTGCATCAAGCCATCTCTAAAACCGGAGATGGCTCTGGGTCAGTTGGAGTGCGAGGGCAGTGCCTTACACCCCTGAAGAACCGGACGGCGTGCGGTTTTAGTCAGTTCCGGTTCGGCCGCTCGACAAAAAAAGTTCGTAGAATTTACTGCTTCCGGGCTGTTTGGCCGTGGTCCATCGGAAACTTGTATTCCAGACGTTTCGTCGATCACTGCGGTCGACATCTTCAGTGGTACACGTCGGGATGCCGTCGAATGCGGAGAACCTTCCTCGGTGGCGAACTCGGTGCGAGATGTAAAGGCCCGAGTCACTGGCGTATTTATAGGCGCAATAAAAGGGGGCAAACAACGTGATCGCTCCTGATTGGTTGAGAGCTGCGCAACCGATGCGCTCGATACTGATTGGTCGAGGCTAAGCAAGGGGGATACCGGGGATGGTGGCGGCTTCGTCATGTTTGAATTGTGATGACGCGCGGCTCTCAGTGCTGGATACCAATCTTTTTGGAGATGAAAACCTTCGTTTTTTCTATTAAAATTATTGGGATGCTTGAATATTTCGATGGCTTCTCGACATAGCCGTGGGAAGAATTGTGAAGTGGTGGCTAGAACCTTCGTGTTCTGAAATTTGATGGTATGATTACCATCCTCCTGGGTGTGTTCCGCAACCGCTGACTTGTCGAAGTGGCCGAGGCGGCAATTTCGTTCATGTTCTGAAAGGCGGGTCTTGACGCTTCTTTGAGTAGTGCCCACGTATACCGAGCCACACGAGCAGGGGATTCGGTAAACACCAGCCGAAGATAGTGGGTCACGAGGGTCCTTGACTGAACGGTGAAGATTGCGTAACTGCGTCGTAGGCTTGAAAATAGGCTTAATGTTGTAAGTTTCTAGGAGTCTCCCGATACGATCCGTTGTCCCATAAATGTATGGCAAAAAGGCCTTCCCTAGAGCGGCAGGTTTCTCCTCATCCTGGTTCGTAAGAGAAGATTTCCTCGGATGAAGAGCTCTTCGTATCTCCCGGGCAAAGAATCCATTGGCTTGGAAGGCCGAGTCCAGGTGGCGTAACTCGTTTTTAAGGTGTTGGGGCTCACAGATGCTCTTAGCTCGGTGGACCAGGGTCTTGATGACTGACATTTTCTGTCTGGGATGGTGGTTGGAGTCCTTGTGTAAGTAACGGTCTGTGTGTGTAGGCTTTCGATAGACCCGGTGACCAAGGCTGCCATCCTCTTTTTTGGATACCAGGACATCGAGGAATGGCAGGTCTCCGTTCTTCTCTACTTCCATGATGAACTGAATGTTCGGATGGATGCTGTTCATGTGATTCAGGAACTTAGTCAGCTCCGTGTTTCCATGACTCCAAACCACAAAGGTATCGTCTACGTAGCGGAACCAGACCTTAGGTTCTTGGGCGCTCGTTCAAAGAGCGGCTTCTTCGAAGAATTCCATGTAGAAGTTCGCAACTACAGGACTGATGGGGTTTCCCATGGCTAAACCCTCCACTTTTTCATAGAACGTGTTGTTCCACTGGAAGTATGAAGTCGTCAACACGAACTCGAACAATTCTGCGATGTCCTTAGAGAACAGCGGTCGGATACGTGACATAGCTTCCATGACTGGAACTTTCGTGAACAGAGAGACGACATCGAAACTGACCAGACGATCATCCGGGTGTAGCTTGAGATTCTCAAGTTTCTCCACGAAGTGGCGCGAGTCCTTGATGTATGACGAGGAGGATCCAACATGTTGTTGAAGCAGTCCGGTGAGATACATCGAGACTGGATGAGTGGGTGAGCCAATAGCGCTCACGATGGGCCGTAGCGGTACTGAAGGCTTATGGATCTTTGGTAACCCATACAGCCTAGGTGGCAGAGCTTCAGACTTCTTGATAATACGCTGCGTTTCTTCTGGAATAGACGAACTCTTGTTCAGGTTGTTTACCTGTCTCAAGATTCTTGCCGTTGGGTCCTTTGGAATCTCCTTATAGGTGGCCGTGTCGAGAAGATCTTTGATCTTGGTCTCATAATCCTTGGTGTTGAGGACTGCTTTGGCATTACCCTTGTCAGCTTTTAGGATAACAATATCCTTATTAGCCCTTAGGTTCTTTAAGGCTTTCCGCTCTTTCTCCATGATATTGCTCCTCGGTGGCTTGACTTTCTGTAGAATTCTGGAGGACTCTTAGCGGACCCTCTCAGCCAGTTCCTCGGGAAGCTTGCGCAAGCTTGCTTCAACGTTGGCGATGATATCATCCACCGGAACTGATCTTGGGGTAATGTTAAAATTCTCCCCTTTGCTCAAGACTGACCTCTCCTCTTCAGACATTTGGTGGTCTGACAGGTTCACTACTACAAGGCGTTTATCCAGACTTGGACCAGACTCTTGTTTTCTTGGGAGCTTGTCTAATTTCCTCTTCTGTCGTGTAGAAGCCTGCTCGCTTTCCCAGGTCATGGTGTTGAAAGTCAGTTTTTCCACGCGGTCCCAATCATCAGGTGAAAGCTCGTGGGCGACTTGAAGGTGAACTTTCAGAAGATCCTGACTGAGAAGCGCCAGGGTCCGCCGTGTACTGTGAATACGTTCTCGGAGAAGGGCACTCTCGGTACGATCGTAGATGTGGTGCGAAGCAGGGCTCTGTATGATCCTTTTCTGGCGTAGAAATCGGGGCACGACGTTGCTATCTCGACAGCGGTTTAGAAACGCCAGTGAAGACAAAAGGTGGGCTTTTCTTTTTCGAAGTGACTCGTGGCGGCGAACTCGCTGGTGGACTTCCACCCCGTAGAGGCATCGAATATAAATTTTAAGGCTTTCACGGCCGGTGTTGCATGTAGAATATACTGCTTCCGAGCTGTTTGGCCGTGGTTTTTTTTTTTTATATACCACTAAGGTGGCAGACAAGCACACGGCCCACCTGATGGGAAGCGGTTACCGCGGCCTATGGACGTGTGCAACACCAGTGGCGTCACACTCGCGCTGCCGACCCTGTAAAGGAAAGGGGTTGGGAAAAGAGTTTGGGAGGGGATGGGAAAGGAGTTTGGGAGGGGATGGGAAAGGACTTTGGGAGGGGATGGGAAAGGACTTTGGGAGGGGATGGGAAAGGAGTTTGGGCTCCGGCACTCTCACTCACCAAACGGAACGCAACAGTTCAAATACTGTTACTTGGCGTGGTCCATCGGAAACTTGTATTCCAGACGTTTCGCCGATCACTGCGGTCGACATCTTCAGTGGTTCACGTCGGAACGCCGTCGAGTGCGGAGAACCTTCCTCGGCGGCGAACTTGGTGCGACTGATGTAAAGGCCCGAGTCACTGGCGTATTTATAGGCGCAATGGGAGGGGGCAAATAACGTGATCGCTCCTGATTGGTTGAGAGTTGCGCAACCGATTCGCTCGAATCTGATTGGTCGAGGCTAAGCAAGGGGGATACCGTGGATGGTGGCTTCGTCATGTTTGAATTGTGATGACGCGCGGCTCTCAGTGCTGGATACTAATCTTTTTGGAGATGAAAACCTTCGTTTTTTCTATTAAAATGATTGGCATGCTTGAATATTTCGATGGCTTCTCGACATAGCCGTGGGAAGATTTGTGAAGTGGTGGCTAGAACCTTCGTGTTCTGAAATTTGATGGTATGATTACATCAGTCGCACCGAGTTCGACGCTGAGAAAGGTTCTCCGCACTCGACGGCGTCCCGACGTGTACCACTGAAGATGTCGACCGCAGTGATCGACGAAACGTCTGGAATACAAGTTTCCGATGGACCACGGCCAAACAGCCCGGAAGCAGTATATTCTACATGCAACGCCGGCCGTGAAAGCCTTAAGAAAAAAGAGTTCGCTCTCCTACTCCTGCTTTTCTTGTGGATTGTTGTATCTTGGATTTAACGGCAGCAATACGGGAGCGTCTGCTGTCTGACTCCCTAACCTGTATTGGGAAGCCTGCACCAGAGCCTCGTCTACCAATCAGCTGGCGTATCGGCTTGCAGGCGTGATTAGCTTGGGGCTGAAGATTTCGTTGAAGCCACAAACTTGAAATTTCGGCAGTTGATGCCTTTTATGTTCGAAGCATCCACTAACTTTCTCCTAACTTTCTCCTAATTTTTGGATATTTGACTCTTGACTTCGTAAAATACCTACGACATTTACCCGTTCATGGGACGGCGCCCTAGTTGGTAAAAATAAAATAATAGTTATTAAAAGCCTCCTGCATACCTTGATAGTTGCTATTCTTGAAGTTCCACTCCTTCGTGGTATAGTACTGGATCACGCTCAAGCCATTTTGTATTCGTTTCTGTAACTTGATCATGCTGAAATTGTCAAGAGAATATTGATTATTAGTTGCACTTCAGCCGCGATGCATAAGTACAAGGTCGCCACAGACAGGGAATTCACCCTCGCACCTTGCAACCAGAAACTGTACGTGCAGTGAGGTGTGTGAGGAACTTCATTCCATGAACCCTCAGGCTATGGAACGATCTCCTTGCTTCCCAAGCGACTTCAAAATGGGGTTCTTCAAGAACTATTAGTTATTAATTAGCGAGGTTTTTACAGGGTCACCGGCCAAAGTGTGACGCCCCTGGTGTTACACACGTCCATAGGTCGCGGTATCGGCTGCCCATCAGGTGGGCCGTGTGCTTTTCTGCCACCTTAGTGGTATAAAAAAATACAGTGGTACTCCGGGAGTGCCTACAGAAGTGGAAACTTGAACAATTACGTGTGTGTTTTTTGAATCGTCACTTTCCAAAACCCTCACTCCCTCCCTCCTTCCCTCTTCTTTCACTCCCTCATTTTATAGCTCCTTCCCTCCCCCCCCTACCTTCCACTCTCTACAACAAACATGACGATTTTATAAAAAAAATAGAAAGCGTCTCAGTGACGTAGGATTCACCAATCCTTCGTCAAACCTCCAACCAAACCTCCTCGGTTTAAAAAAAGAACGCGAATTTCATGATTTTTCTTCACCCAAAAAGTGCTTTTATGCAAAGTGCTCTAAGCGCCTAATGATAATGATATGAAGTGGTTCATAGAAATCCCCCCTAGTTTCAAAACGCTAAGTTAACACGATGCTGTTGCCACCTATTTCAGAATTTATAAAGTGACCTAGCTCGCCACTACGTGATACGACGTGGACGGGATAGATGGCGCTTTTATTAAATATTTACAGACACGAAACGGTAACAGTCGCGAATTCATCTGTTTTTCCCATCTCGAAAATGCTCATCGCGCCTATAGAAATTTTGACTTCAAATAAAGCAGGTCCATTCGGTCGTTATGGTGTAATTAAGAAACCACCATCCATCTCAACTTTCCCATAATAATACTTATAATAATCTCATAATGATTCAACTGTACTTACAAAGTTTTCTTCCCGAGGAGGAATAGTAAAGCATCCAAGAAGTAAGCCGGCAACGTTTGGAACAAGAACATGTCGATCTGGTGAGTGAGTTTGTAGGACTTGATAGTACCCCCTGGGTACCACAGTGCTACGCTAAACGGATACTCGTTTACCCACTTCTCTCCTGAAATATTGGTAAATATAAGTTTCAATAAAGTGGCAAGACTGATTCGTTATGTCAATTTTATTTTAAATTCAGAACAGTTGCAGTGCGATTTGGTCATTTGAAGTCGGAGTCTGCTAGCGAATGGTTATTATTTATACCCCCAAAATTGTGATATTTATAAATAGTATTGTCGCCACAAGAATGAGTACTTAAGTAAATTACAATAGTTATTATTCTTACCAAGTTGAATAATTTCTGCCCAGGTAATTTTAAAGACCCCTGATAATGTGAGATTGTAGATTTGCGTCTCTTTCGACCTGAAAAAAATATCACTTTTACTTTTTACACGAATGCGGTGAAGCCAAAAAGGGGTTAGGTATGTGTTTGACTTACTTGTACCGTACACTTTTTTTTTTGCCGCCAGCGGGGGCGGTTATGTCGGGCTTGAACCGACTAAAACCGCACGCCGTCTCGGGTCTACAGACGCCGGGGTGTAAGGTTGCCCATAGAGCATATCCCTCGCACCCCGACACTTGTACCGTACCCCTTTTTTTTTTTTTTTTATCGTGCGGAAATCCCTTCGGATACCCCCCCGCCGGCCAGCGGGGGCGGTTATGTCGGGCTTGCACCGACTAAAACCGCACGCCGTCTCGGGTCTTCAGACGCCGGCGTGTAAGGTTACCCATAGAGCATATCCCTCGCACCCCGGCTGACCCTGGGCCATCTCACCACTAACAGCATCGCTCATCCTGTCTCCTCTGAAAGCAGAGGAGTACGGAGAGCGATGTGTTCCCGCCACGTTGGGTATTGGCCGACGATCGATGCCAACCCTATGAAGGGGTGAAGGGGAAGCCATTGACCGCCGCCCAGGGTGTACCGGCCGCTCCGATTCCGTTCCCCCCGGACTGCAGCGGGATCGGAATCGGAGCGACACTCGAGGAGGTTACCCAACACACACCCCACTTGTACCGTACCCGTCTTTCGCTTTGGCACGTCGGATGAACAGTGAGAGTCGGGGTAAGATCGGCTTGCTTCATGTGCAGTTTTATAGCGCGGGCCTGGGGGTGAAGGTTGGGCCTAGTCGTTGCCCCACCAGAAGCTGACCCATGGAAGCGGCGCGCGGTGTTTACGCGCGCGCCTCTTTATAGGTTAAAGGGGATTTTGGTCGCCAATTTCAGTGGCCAACGCCGGTCGAGGTCTCAGGGATACCCTTCCTAGGGCACACAAGATTCCACTGTCACACAAGCCGATGTGACGAAACACCGTGCGGTTTTAGTCGGTTCGAATCCGACAGACACGCCTCTTCGTTAGCTTCGGTAACTTGACCTCGAGGGGGTTTCCACACGCAAAATAAAATAGTACCCCGGTGTAGTAGGGAGGGGCCACTACCATAAAACCTCACCACGTTTTACCACCAGGGGGGATGGAGGGTTCAAATATTATATATTATTATATATTTTCTGAATGGTTGGTACTCACTTGTCCATGGCCGTGGCGTAAGCGATCAGGATACAGGCGTTGGCGACTATATCCACAGAGATAGCGTCTGCACTGTACGAGGGCTCACAGTGCATCGTGCGGATCACGCCTGCGACGAGAGGACACATTAAAACTTCAAGCCCTTCCCACCAACGAACC
Source organism: Cybosia mesomella (assembly GCA_946251805.1). NCBI lineage: Eukaryota > Metazoa > Arthropoda > Insecta > Lepidoptera > Erebidae > Cybosia > Cybosia mesomella. The sequence goes on along the minus strand of OX276418.1, from coordinate 13,206,928 downwards.
ATCAGAGGCACAGCGACACGCCACCGCTACATGGTGGATATTCCACTCATGCACCCGAAACGTCTTAGCAATTCATTCATTATATGCCTACAGTTAAGGAGTGAAACTTCCTGTCTGAGTCAGTGTTTCCGGAAACCTATAACCTGGGAATGTTCAAGTCTAATACGTTTCTTCCAGGCAAACGTGTTTCATCCTAGACCACATCATCCCTTACCAGCTGGTGAGATAGAGGTCAAACGTGAGTCTAAATGATTCATATTCCCGGGTTCTTTAAGTGGGGCGTGAAAAGCATCTGTTGAGCCTGACCACCGGTGATAGTTTTTGGAATGGTGACCTTTCCTTTTGGATTGTACCTTAGCTTACCGTACCATCAGGCGGGGTGCAGCTAAATTGACAGACAGAAATAATAATTTATTCATCATCATCTTGGCTTTTCCCCGTTACATGCGAGGCTTCCACGTAACATTCCTTTTATGGGAGCACTCGTTCACAGCGACCATCCGTCCTTTTAAAGTAATTAATAGCATTAATAGCATGAAGCCATCCTACCTTTCCCACTGCCAATGACCAGGCCGGTAGGGCCATTGACGTTGTCCACCCATCCAGGTATCGGCTCTTTGAATGCGGCGGTCACTGTAAATCAATATGATATTATTATGCACTAGCTGATACTTGCGGTTGCGCCCGCGCGGACTATCGTCGGTTATCGTTTTTTTAAACCAATAATAATTATAATCTTATATAATATAATATAATCTGCCGTCTGACCTTCCAATTTCGAGAGCTGCGCCTGCACCAGAGCCTGGTCCGTCAATCGACAAGTGTACCGGCTTGCAGGCGAGATGGGTTTGGCCTGGTAGGGCTCTGTACAACACTCATATTATTTTAATATACGGACCTATCGAAGGTCTGGCGATGGCTATGGGGAACTTGCTGCTGTACTCCGCCACCAGGTCCTCGGTGATTGCCTTGGTGTAGGAGTACGTGTTCGGTTCTGATTGTATTATCCTGAAAACATGGAAAATAATTTACTTAATTTATGCTTCAAGAATGTTCTCTAAACTGTCACGCAATATTGTACCTTTTTAGACCACTCCCACTTCCTCGTCACGCTAAGTCACATTTACTGTGCCTCCCTCCCCCCTTACTTATATTGCGTCATGAATTATAGATTCCTTTACCTCCTCCTAATCTTATTATAAATGATAAGGGCAAATCCGAGTTTCTTCTGATGGCTATGCTATGTAGCGCCTGCCGAGTTTCAATAGCAAGTTATTTATTTAAGATTATGATGTTATGATTGTGTTATTCTGTTATTATAATCATAACTTCACGCCTGTATCCCCGAAGGGGTAGGCAGAGGTGTTTTACACACCCACGATTCGCCAGTTATGTTGAGGCCCCAATGTAATAGGGGGCGAGCCTATTGCCAACTACCGGGCACATTATTAAGCGAGCGATAATTATCATTTATTAATGCACACATAACTACGAAAAGTCAGAGCCCGGGCAACTGGGGATCGAACTTGAGTCCTCGTCTCAGCAGTCCGTTACGTATGCCACTGGGCTATCGCCGCTATCTATGTGTTATAATCGCAGGCGCTAAATAGCTGCAGAAAGTAACTGTTGAACTTATATGAACTATAAATATAAAAACTACATTAACCACCTACTCATATGTATCTACAATATTTATAACCCATTCTAAACACTAAAATGGTTTAAATGTCTCGGTTAAATTAAAATGTATGATAATATTGATAATTCACTCGCTCAACAAAAACAGTTCCATTGGACCGCATCAGCGTTGGAATCGAATGTATTCACTGCAAATGATGGAATCACAAGTAATCGGTTGATCTTATTTGCATTTAGGTCAACTATTATAGCTTTGCGTTTGTAGTTATGTATTATTGTATTATTGTATTATTGTATCTACTTTTAATGAAAAGCATCAAAATGTTGAAGTTGTGTTGTGTAGGGATCAAAAGTTGTCGCTATATTATGTAAAAACAATTGAATAATTAACAATGATGGAATTACTTATTAAGGAATACTTTCAATATTATTTTATGATTATTAATCGTTTTAAATTATTATTTTATTAAATTAGTCACCTGGCAATATCCGTTGTAAAATCGATTGCAACTTCTTCAGTTGTTTGAAATCGAATAAGTTACAGATTAAGACATGCATATCTATTTGATGAAAAATTGAGCTGTCAAAGTTCAATAAATGGTTGGACAGGGTTATAATGTGAGAGTTTGTGAAGATGTTTATTACTCTATCACGTGGAAACAGCTGAACGGCTCTGGAGGAAATTTGGCACAAAAACAGATAATAGATTAAGGTACTTATGTTGTCCAAGGTCTTCGGGCCCAACCCAACCTCACCAGCAAGCCGATACACCTGCTGGTAGACGGGTGAGGCTCTGGCGCCAGCTTCCCTCTAGACGTGTACAGCACCAGGGGCGTCACACCCGCGCTGTCGACCCTGTATCCCCATTGTAGTGGCTTGGGAAAACCACAGCAGGGAGATCGTTCCACAGCCTGAGCGTTCGCGGGGTGAAGTTCCTCTCACACCTCACTGTGCGCTCCGTTGCCAGTTGCAACGAATGAGGATGAATTCCTTATCTTTGGCGAGCGGTGCGATGTTAGAATGTGGCCGTGGGCATCATGACGTTGACGAGTGGTACTAACTTCGGCTCCAGGTAGTCGAGGGTCTCGTCGTCCAGCCACGAGACGATATCCATGATTTTGCGCGGCTTGTGCACGGCGGGGTACAGTTTCTCGTCCAGCACGTCCAGGTCGCAGCGGCAGTACGCCGTCGACAGATGGACGAACGCCTGGAAACAATATCCAACTGTATTTGTATTGCCGATTTCGTTGTGTATCTATATGCGCCTTGGCATTACAACGAACAGTTAATTAACAGTTTTTTTAATAAGATTACCTATGCCTTTTTTTTTTGTCGTGCGGAAATCCCTTCGGATACCCCCCCCCCCCGCCGGCCAGCGGGGGCGGTTATGTCGGGCTTGAACCGACTAAAACCTCAGACGACGGGGTGTAAGGTTGCCCATAGAGCATATCTCTCGCACCCCGACTGACCCTGGGCCATCTCCGGTTTCGAGATGGCCCCCTCGGGTTTGGAAACCACGGTGTCCCCGTCTTGCCCCGGTTTGGGGGAGGGGCGCTAGTTGCCCCACCGTCCCGGCCTGCTTCTGCTGGGGTGACAGGCAGCCTCACCTGCCACCCGGTGGCGGCGGCCCACGCGCTCGCGCTCCGCACCATTGCCGCAATCATGCTGCCGAGCGAGAGGACTCCCACCCCAATGGCTGCCACGAGGTCAGATTAGCTATGCCTGCGACTTAAATATATCGCCCGTGTGGACTTAAGTATATTTTTTTCACGGAACCCTAATTCTTATTTCAAAATTAAAGTAGCCTATGTTACACCTTGTAATATAAAGCTATCTACCAGTGAAAGACCCGTTAAAACATCGCCAAGCTGTTCCAGAGTTTACCCGAAACAGACAGAAAGACAGCCAGACAAAACTTGGAGACTGTTATTTTAACGTAACAAACAGACAATTCAATTTTATTTATTTATATGTATAGAAGATTTAGGGATGACCGGTCATCTGGGATATCCTTTCTAGGACACACCAGTTTCCTCGGCCACACAGGCCGTTGTGACGAAACATCGTGCGGTATTAATCGGTTCGAGTCCGACACATCCACCGCACCGTTAGTTCCGGTGATGTGAAGCTCGAGGAGATGTGATGAAGAAGAGGTTTCCAGTCGTGACGGAATATGCCACCTCATTGTGCTCCTAGTCATCGTCACTATCGTCCCACTTGCGATTTCCCCTTTGCGTCTGATGTTTCCACTGTGTAAGCTTTTTTTTCCGTGCGGCAATCCCCCCCCTCCCCCGCCGGCCTAAGTGCTGTTATGTCGGGCTTGAACCGACTAAAACCACAAGCTGCCGTCTCGGGTATTCACATGCCGGGGATGTAAGGTGGTGCCGTAAGGCATTTCCCTCGAACACCGGCTGACCCAGTGCCATAACCAGTCTCGAGCTGCCCCCCTCGGGTTTCTTTGGAACCCTGGACTTTCCAGAACGTGTCCAGTTAGCTCAGTTGCTCATAGTATTCACCTTAAAGGTGAATACTCTAGTCCCGTTCTAGATATTGACTTTTTCCGTTAAAATAACAGGAAAGTTAGCACAGTAACTGCTGCAAAATATCACAAGTATACTGTCACTTCTATATTACTATAGAATTGGAAATTAATTGTGTCTGTACAATGGAGAAACTTATTTCTTGGTTATGTCAAATGAACGATTCTGAACACCAATTTTTTTTTAGTTCTTTTCTGTTTGTTCGCCACGGACGCAAAAACTATGAACGATTTTTGATGCGGTTTTTTATTAGAAAGGTCTTGGTCAGACGTCAAATCTGCTGTATGTTTAATTGCAATTGGTTAAGTAGCAACAGAGGTATGACCAAAAGGTTTGCGAGCATCAGTATTATATAAAAACATATCTAGGACATACCTCTATTTTTTCCATAGTTTCGGCAAGACTTAGAACCCTCCAAGTTCCGGTCGTATTCATGTTCACTGCGTCTTTGAGCTTCTGATCGAATCTGCAAACGAAAGTTTAATTGTGTCATATTGTCTGACCGCCACCTCGAGAGGAGCGCCTGCGCCAGAGAATCGGCCGTTAATCAGCAGGAAGGCCTGGAAGGGCCGTGGTCAATAATAAATTTAAAGAAAATGCGGAATGCCCACCTAACGCACGCAGCACTATGAAATACAATATTCACATTCTTCTGTAAGGTTCTTCTGTCTTCTTCCGACATACCAAGGTTGTCTTCTGTGATGTCCCCGTTGATGACCTTCAGCTTCTTGAAGCTGTCCGGGTTATTCTTGCGGAGAAGATCGAATACCTGCATGACGAAATGGTTATTTTAGCAAGAGGTTATGTGTTTAGCAGTCAATATAATAAGTATGTATGTTCTTTAAATGTCTCGAGTTCGATCCCCAGTCGCCCCGGGCACACACCTCTGACTTTTCGTAGTTATGTGTGCATTAATAAATGTTAATTATCGCTCGCTTAATAATGTACCCGGTAGATGGCAATAGGCTCGCCCCCTATTACATTGGGACCTTAACATAACTGGCGAATCGTGGGTGTGTAATACATCTCTGCCTACCCCTTCGGGGATGCAGGCGTGAACTTATGTTATGTTATGTTGTCTATGTTTCTTTGCGACATTCTAGAGATAAAACGGGTGGGCCGATTTGTATGATTCTTACGCCAATCGATTCATCTTAATCTGGTGAGTATCGTTTAGGGGCCGGACAAACAGAACGGGCGTGAGACGCGGGCGCGCGTCGTATGAGTCGCGGCCGCGGCCCCCTTTCAGCGAGTTTCATACAAAATGTATAGAAAAACAAACAGATAAGACGGGGCAGGGGGAGACACGGACATGTCGGACTCGACGTTTTCGACGACTGTGGCCTATCCTGAAACATACAGAAGAGACGAGATGCGGTCAAGACGTCGCCGCGCGGGGTTAAGGGGTGCGCGGGGGGAGGGTTACTTTGAACACGTGATAGCCGTGCTCCCGCGCAGCATAGCTAAATGTAAGAACCGTCTTCGCGCCCAGTCTGCGCCCCGTCTCTTTGATATACTTTAAAATCGGACACGTCTGCGACGTCCGTTCTGTGTGTCCTGTGCTTTTACTTACTCTTGTTACTTTCTACGACATTCTACAGAGCGCTTTCTAGTCCCAAAGTAAGCATAGTTTAACTAGCTTGTGTTATGACTTCCAGGATGCGGGTAAACATACTTATATACTTTTTTGTTTTTTGTAAATACATACATATATACATAGAAACACCCAGACCAATGCAAATAGACATATTCATGCATACAAATATTTACACTGAGCGGGAATTGAACCCGCGCCCCCTGTCGTAGCAGTCGAATGCTCTACCGCTACACCACAGAGGCCGTCTTTGACTCTAGAAACCGGAGAATTATTTTTAAAAACCCATTCAATGATACACTATTTGACTAAATTTTTAGCTCAGTTGCAATAACCGTCTGGTTGTCACCTCTGTCACGTTAAATTACTATTATGTCTTTAGGGGTGTTCACACCCACCCACCCTGTTCGTCTCTAGAGAGTCGCAAAGGAAAAAAATATACCCCCATTTTTCTTTTATTAATTTTTTTTTTTATATTTAGGACACGTCAATTTGGCTTCACCTCGCCTGAGGGTAAGCTGAAGGTAAAGTCTCAGGAAAGAGGGTCACCATTACATACACGTATCATGTTAACAATGATGGCACTCAGCTTGACGGCCTCATCAGAAGAGGATTGTCGTCGCAGCACCGCGTGACACCCACCGGTCCCACTAGTGCTGCGACCACAATCCCCCTGCCCGGCTATGCACTTGCTGACCCCTGAACGCAATCAAACCGAAATTTGATTACTATGGAGGTTTTTTCGCAGTCGTGCACGGTGGTACCTACCCGGCCGAATTTTGTGACAAATTTGTGTCATCAAATTTCTACCACCACATACATAATAGACTCCCGCACAACACCTTGCTTGCACGCGTCACGCAGTCTGATAAGGATAATAATTAGGTAACTGTCAAAATGTGGATCAACCTGTCTCTTCGAAGATGTATATCTAATTAGCGCCAGTAGCTTAGTGGTTAACGAGTCCCGGGTTCGAATCCTGGCCCTACACTACCGACGTGAACCCACTGCTAACACAAGCATTTAGCTTAGCTGGAGGGGTTAGGGGCAATATTAGTAATTTCGGTTACTAATATTCCATAAAAAAGAAAACAAAAATTACGCCTTTTCCTATAGGGGTAGGCAGAGACCACATGTTTCCACTTGCTACGACATAACATATACCTTTCGCTTCTTCTGCATTTAAAATTATTTTCGTATGTACATGCTCACCAGTGGGGGGCACACTTCACCTTTCTTTAAAACTTCACCGATCTGATTGACATACCGCCTAGGTCGACCTTTTATAAGTTTACTATATTTACTGTACCCTGCTTAATGGTAGGCTGAGGTGAAGTCAAAGGAGTAGCGGCCACCATTCCAGATGCTATCCATAGATGGTGGTCCCTATCTTTACGGTCTAAAGAACTTACGGGCTGATTGCAGAGATCTCGAAGACGGTCTTCAGGGCCAACACCTTTCTTCTGCCTCATCAGAATATAGATGGTGCCGACTTCTGGGCAGCTTCGGAGTAGTTTTTCTATGGTGGCCTGAAACAAGAAACGACACGAGGTATGTACCGTAGAGTTTATAAGACGGTAGAGCAATGTTATTGGCAGCATGTCCGGGAATTGGTAGCCCAGTCCACTTGACCAGCAAGCCAGGGCACCTTTTTTTTTTTTTTTTTTTTTTTTCGTGCGGAAATCCCTTCGGATACCCCCCCGCGTGCCAGCGGGGGCGGTTATGTCGGGCTTGAACCGACTAAAACCGCACGCCGTCTCGGGTCTACAGACGCCGGGGTGTAAGGTTGCCCATAGAGCATATCCCTCGCACCCCGACTGACCCTGGGCCATCTCCGGTTTGCTGTTTTTTTTTTATACCACTAAGGTGGCAGACAAGCACACGGCCCACCTGATGGGAAGTGGTAACCGCGGCCTATGGACGTGTGCAACACCAGTGGCGTCACACTCGCGCTGCCGACCCTGTAAAGGAAAGGATGGGAAAGGAGTTTGGGAGAGTATGGGCAAGGAGTTTGGGCTCCGGCACTCTCACTCGCCAAACGGAACGCAACAGTTCAAATACTGTTACTTGGCGTCGATATTCTATGAGAGGGTGGTGCTTCCCCGGTCGAGTCGGCCCATTCATGCAACGGCCAAAATGACTGTTGCTTGACTCTACCACTTACATTTTACTACATAACATTGACGGACGAGACGCTGACACAGATTTTCCTCTTGGCGTTAGGTTCAGATGGCAGTCGCCCCCGTGAAAGCCAGTATTTGTAAAATGAAGAGGAAGATTAGGAGAGTAGACACCGGGCTCCAAAGGGCAAGCCCTGGATGCAACCAAGACCTAACGTTGTGGTGATGATGATGATGATGAGAATAATATACACATACATACACAATGATCGGAATTCGAACAAGCACCCTCTCAATCGTAATCGAACCTTAGCCACTAAGCTACCGCCGGTTTTGGATTTGATTCTATTTCTAATATTTGTTTTTTTTTTACTTTATTTGAATTTTATTACCTTTCCTACGAAACCAGTGCCTCCAGTGATGAAGACGACCTTCCCCCGGTAGAATTCTGGTACTATTGGTGCCATGTCTTGGCTCTGCAACAAAGAATATACTTCGTTAATATCAAAGTCGAAGTCGAACAAAAAATCTAGTAACACTTATGAACGTCAAAATTAATATTTTTACATTTAGTGCCAGATTCGAAAAGCAGTAAGTAAAGTTCGTGAGAAAAGAGCCTGGCAAAACCAACTCTTTATAATCGCCTGTAATTACGTTAGTTTTGGTTACAAGTCGAAGTCAAAATATTTATGAAATCGTCATAAACTTACTTTATTTTATGTTTGCATTTACTTAACGTAAAATGAATAAAAAGAATTAGACTAACTTATTATATTTATTCATTAAAAAAAGCGGCGTACGTAACGGACTGCTGAGACGAGGTCTCGAGTTCGATCCCCAGTCGTCCCGGTCACACACCTTTGACTTTTCGTAGTTATGTGTGCATAAATAAATGTTAATTATCGCTCGCTTGCTCCCGGGCATGACGGGCATTTGAAATACGTGGGAGTACACATGCCTAGAGTTCAGGCGTTGTTTTATACAATGTGCATTAGCCACTCGTGCTTAGCGCCACAGCTAATGAAAACCCTGGTAGTACCCATCGTTAAAAATAGGACAGGTGATATCTCGGATAAGGCAAACTATCGACATATAAGCCTGGCAACCCCAATGGCAAAAATATTGGACAGTGTGATTGATTCTTACCTGAAAAAATACCTAACATTACATGACTCACAGTTTGGATTTCAACCTGGACTGTCAACAGAAAGTGCTATCATAAGTCTCAAGCACACAACTGTCCGATATTACACTGAGCGGAGGACACCGGTGCATGCCTGTTTTCTTGATCTCTCCAAGGCTTTTGAGCTTGTAAGATGTAATTTGCTTTGGAGAAAGCTGGAGGACAGGGGTACGCCGGTCGAAATCTTAGGGCTATTACAGTATTGGTATGGGAACCAAACCAATACTGTTAAGTGGCCTAATGAGCTCTCAGAAACGTATAGGTTGGAGTACGGAGTGAGACAGGGGGAGTTAACGTCTCCCAGGCTGTTCAACCTATATATAAATGACTTGATCATTGAACTCAGCCGTATGCGGGTGGGATGCAGTATACATGGTGTCAAAGTAAACACCATCAGGTATGCAAGTGATATGGTGCTGCTTGCCCCAACTGCTGGGGCTATCAACGAAATGTTGAGAGCCTGCGAGACGTATGCCAGTTCACACGGGCTAATCTATAATGCTAAGAAGTGTGAATACATTGTCTTCAGGGCAGTCGGTGGATGCCTTAATGATAAAACACCAGACATCACCCTTAACGGCTTGAATGTCGAACAAGTTACAAAAGTCAAAAATCTAGGGCATTTCCTTACCGACGACCTTAGAGACAATCTGGATGTAGAAAGGGAGCGTAGAGCGCTAGCGGTCCGAGGTAATATGCTGGCCCGTAGATTCTCTCGTTGTAGTAGAAGTAAAGTTAACTTTGTTTAAAGCTTATTGCAGGGGCTTTATACGGGGAGTCTGTGGGTCAGTTACACTAAAAGTGCGTTAGACGAGCTGCGCGTCCAATATAATAATGTCTTTAGGGTGCTGTTGGGACTACCGCGGTTCTGCAGCGCCTCAGAAATGTTCGTTCAAAACAGAACTGACGACTTCCACGCCGTAATTCGCAAAAAAACTGCATCACTATTACGCCTAGTACGGGATAGTGACAATAGCATCTTAAAGACAGTGGCGGAGAGTATTAACTCTCGTATTAATAAATTCTTTGTGAGAAGGACGATCAGTTAGGTCTGTTTCCCTGGCTGAAGTCGTTCTTAAAACCACGAGGAATGAATAAATTATATAATCAAATTTAATGGTGGTAGAAATTTTATGACACAAATTTGTCACAAAATTCGGCCGGGTGGGTACCACCGTGCACGATTGCGAAAAACCCTCCATAGTAATCCAATTTCGGTTTGATTGCGTTCAGGGGTCAGCAAGTGCATAGCCGGGCAGGGGGATTGTGGTCGCAGCACTAGTGGGACCGGTGGGTGTCACGCGGTGCTGCGACGACAATCCTCTTCTGATGAGGCCGTCAAGCTGAGTGCCACTATTGTTAACATGGTATGTGTATGTAATGGCGACCCTCTTCCCTAAGACTTACTTTCAGCTTATCATCAGTCGAGGTGAAGTCAAATTGACGTGTCCCAAATATAAAAAAAAAGTGCAAACTACCACTAGATACAAGTTCGTACTGTATCTCTATCATCATGGATCATTTTTGTTATCTAAAAATAAATACAATTATTATTATTACTGACCTCACCGGTCCACAACGCGACAAAAAACTCAGCGGGCTTTATTTGGTCTATTGAAAAGCATTAAAATTATAATTATTAACGGGATATTTACCATGTTTATTATGTATGTTCTTCGAGTATCCGATAAATGAGAAATATCCCGTTAATAATTATAATTTTAATGTAAATGACCATGTCAATCTAAAATCATATATTGAAAAACATGTTTCCTTAATCCAATTACTATGTTTTATTTGCTTTAGTAAACTTCTTTGTTATCTAAATATTCTGAATTTCATTAGGGAGCTTGTTGTAAATCATCCAAGCGTCCGTCCGGATGCAATCAAAGTGGCAAATTTCGACGTAACTGGTAAGACGATGATGGCACAGTTGGTTACAGATGAAGCTAAAAATATGAGTTATCAACGTTCAGATCACGTGCCGCTTAAGGACGCATTTCACAAACATAATAATATACTTTGTTTAAAGTGCAATCAGAATATTATTATGCTGCTGAAATCTTATTAAAACTAAGCACGTATTGTCTTATAGCGCATGTGTGTACTCGTACATATAGTGATATTGTTGCGACGACAAAATGGCCAGAAAACACATGAATGCTTCAGAGAATGTTACTATCAGTCACTCGATATAAAGTAGAAATTGCAATAATAATATTTTTAACGGATTCTATCGTGATTTCTTTGATGTTATTTTCGTCCCCGTGACCATGGCTGCTCAAAAACAAGTCGACAGAGTGCAACGTGGGCATTATCCGACTTAAGTGACGGTTTGGTGGGGTATTAGCTAGAAAGGAGTGACTGAGCCATACGCCATAGCCATGGTCCTTCCAGCAAGACTCGGCACCGGGTCATAAAGCTCGGTCTACGCAGTCTTGGTTGGAAACGAACGTTTCGGACTTCATCAGAGCTGAAGACTGGCCGTCGTCTAGTCCCGATTTTAATCCGCTGGATTATGATTTATGGTCAGTTTTAGAGAGTACGGCTTGGTCTAAACGCCATGATAATTTGGAGTGCCTAAAACAATCCAAACGATTGGCAGTGAAGAATTTTCCCATGGAAAGAGTGCGTGCTTCTATTGATAACTGGCCTCAACGTTTAAAGGCCTGAATTGCAGCCAATGGAGACCACTTCGAATAAGCTTTTTTATATTTTGAACATACATAACATAAACATAACATAACTTCACACCTGTATCCCCGAAGGGGTAGGCAGAGGTGTATTACACACCCACGATTCGCAAGTTATGTTTAGGTACCAATGTAATAGGGGGCGAGCCTATTGCCATCTACCGGGCACATTATTAAGCGAGCGATAATTAACATTTATTCATGCACACATAACTACGAAAAGTCAGAGGTGTGTGCCCGGAGCGACTGGGGATCGAACTCGAGACCTCGTCTCAGCAGTCCGTTACGTACGTCACTGGGCTATCGTTATATTTTGAATTGTTATAAATTTATGTATTAAACTAACACACTGTAAAAGCGATAGCCTAGTGGTGTACGTAACGGTCTGCCGAGACAAGGTCTCGAGTTCGATCCCCAGTCGCCCCGGGCACACACCTCTGACTTTTTTTAGTTATGTGTGTATTAAAAATGTTGATTATCGCTCGCTTAGTAATGTGCCCGGTAGATGGCAATAGGCTCGCCCCCTATTACGTTGGGACCTAAACATAACTGGCGAATCGTGGGTGTGTAATACACCTCTGCCTACCCCTTCGGGGATACAGGCGTGAAGTTATGTTGTGTTATGTTATGTAAAAGTAATAAATGTTATTTGCGATAGAATTTTTCTTTGATGCAGTATTTATGGCAAGACTAGTTATTTGTCATTAATGAAATTTGGTATTATTTAGTATACTGACTGCTCCGATAAATTAAAATCGGAAAAAGTTAAAATCCAGGAAGGGACTTGAATCCGCGACCGGTTCCATTCCAGAGAGAATGCTCTGACCAACTAAGCCACCTGGAGACGTCGGAAATTCTACTAAACATAATTTTTCAATATTTTTTTATGTACAATTTTAATTTCAAAAAAATGTTTATGTAGATCAAAACTAACACCTATGAATATCAAGATTATTTTTTCTACGTACATTTACAGTTAGATTTGCAAGAAAGAAACAAGAAAGACAAGAAACTGACTATAATAATTATTTTTATTAAAAAAATAGAACCGACTTAAATCGGTTAAATATACTTAAACCTTCTTCAGAATGTAAGAAATACGTTCCTGAAAACCGCATGAAAATTGGTTCAAGCAAACGCGAGAAAATCGGGGATAAACATACAGGTCTAACAGTGAGTCTCCTTTTGAATTCGGGTTAAACCCACAGCACACTTTTTCTAAGGGAGGGGTGAAAAGTATTTTAGCAAGGGCCTGATTCAGTAAGACCGTTTTCAAAAAGTAAGTAAAATCACTATAAATACGTTGTCTACATTTATTTGAATTTTCGGACTTTGTACCATTCAACTAGATCCGACGACGACGACGAATTAATTTTTAGTTCAGTTACTGCACACCAGATGAAAAAAAAAAAAAATATATATATGCAAACTCAGTCTGAACCGGACATATGATACTTATGTTACAATGATGCTAAAGAACCAGTCGAATCTTATCACCAAGTTGGCGTCAGACATAGGTGAAATCAAAGCCCAAAATAAGCAAATAAAGGACTGAAATGCAGAAATATCGCGTTTAAACGCAGAAATAGTGCAAACAATCTCATTCATGAATGAAAAGTTCGAAAATATGAAAAAATAAATTGAGGAATTAAAGAAGGAACGTACGGACCAGAACAACTATATACAACATTTGGAAGCAAAGGTACAAGACTTGCAATATAGGTCACGGTCATCGTCTATATAACTGCGCAACATTCCTCAGGTAGATTATCATTAGCGACACTAATGCCAAACTTGCGGAAACTAGATGCAATAGGGAGGCTGTTGGAATCGGAACTCCGTGATATATACCGGCTACCGGGTAAGCCCGCTGCCACAGTAACCTCACGTCCGCTAATCGTCGAGTTCACATCTGTACTGTGTACTGGCGTCACAACTCCTCTTGTTAATTAAATGATAAACACAAGTAATTATATTTTAAATAGCATTTATTTTTCACATAAAACTTCTATAACGAGTTTGAGGGGATTTTACGCGAGTTTATTTGATTTTAATTTGCGAACTGAAGAGGGCCGCGGATTCTGCTCAGAGATTGAGCCTACGATCACGTTACTTGGAACTCTTTTCGTACAGCGGGTCGAGGCCGGAGCCCCCGGTCACCCGCTGTCACCAACTTGTCCGCCCACCAATTGTTTTTCCCTATTCTCCTATTTTATATTTTAAACAAATTTATTTTTAATCGCTGACGCATGATGGCCAGGGAATTAACTGTAGTGTTCGAACGAGGTCGAACGCCACAGTACCTTTAAAGCAAAAAGTTCTCACCGCCATCCATACTTATAATAAAAATAAAGATCCCAAAGATAAGCTCAACACGGAAGTTCTTGGCATGGCGGGCCATCGCCAGGCCGTCTATATTACTGATCACCTGCCTCCTAGTATGCGAAAATTGTTTTACCAGGCTCGGGAATCTGCCAAGAATAATGACTTTAAATTTTGCTGGATCACAAATGGGAACTTATTTCTTCGTAAAAAAGAAGGTGATCACCATTTTTTAATTACCTCAGAAACATGTCTCCGAAATATCACCAATAAGTTGTGACAACCAATGCCTGCCACTTATTCGCTGTGTAACTTTTCTTGATGCTTTTTCTTACCTCTTGATTCCCTCTTTTATTTTTATTATGTATTGCTAATAGTTACCATACATGCATACATGCATACGCAATACATAAATACATATCAAACATGAAAAACAATGAATCCTTATTTTATTCAAAATACAATTATTCAACAACACAATGCACACAAACTCAAATAACTAGTTCTTTGTGCTACAACGTAAAGGTGCGATGTAAAGAAACCATTAACCAGACATATAATTACTATATAGATAATAGATGTAATAATTGAAAAATAAAATAGCCGCGGTAGCCTAGTGGTATGGGTAAGGGACTGCTGAGACGAGGTCTCGGGTTCGATCCCAGGTCTTACCATGGCACACACCAATGACTTTTCGATGCTTTTCGAAGTTATGTGTGTATTTATAGCAGACTTATAAATAAATAAATAAATAAAATAAAAATTGTTTATTTCAGGCATTGCCCATAAAATGTTAGTAACAAAAGAGCTTATGAACTATGTTAGTAAAACACTGTAATTATATAAAAAATGGACATAGTTTATATGTGTGTCTTTGGCAAGGTGAACCTGTGCTCAATGACGCATAATGGCACTGTCCACATGTAGCCTTGCCGCAACACACTGCAGGAGGCTATTGGGGCTGCTCCGTACGCGATCTATCAGAGATGCAATGCTCTTACGATGGCGGCAAAGCTATCAACGCCAGCCTCTGCGAACATCCCTGATGAACTACAATAGCGGCGCAGCCCCATCAGCATCCTGAATGCATTGTTAAATTGATTGTTTATAAGTGCCCGGTTAATGGCAATAGGCTCGCCACCTATTACATTGGGACCTAAACATAAACTGGCGAAATGTGGGTGCTAGCACCTCTGTCTACCCCTTCGGGCATATAGGCGTGAGTTTGTTATGTTATATTAATAATAGATGTCCACTCTATTCCGTCAGTGCCAATTTACTAGAATACACCTGGCTTTGAAATGGCTTTTTTTTCTGCTTGCGTGCGGAAATCCCTTCGGATACGCCCCCGCCGGCCAGCGGGGGTCGTTATGTCGTGTATCGCCTAAAACTGCACGGTGTTTTCACCAAGTGTCCGTTGCCGGTTACCCCGGGTAAGCCCTCGAAAGGATATGATCGAAAGTATCGAAAGAAGAAATGCATGGCTACCATAAATACTATCAATAATGAAATAGATGTTTCCAAACTAACTAGTGCCTCCTTGTGTAACCCTTGTGATTCTCTAAATTACCTTAATACATCGGATAGGAATATAAACTTGTTCCATCTAAATATACACAGTGTCAATAAAAAAATTAATAGTTTGTTGACACTGATAAGCTTAGCAACCAATGGGGGGGGGAGGGTATCCGAAGGGATTTGGACACGAAAAAAAAAAAAAGTTACTGTATTTCTGTGTGGGATGGTGCTCACAAAACATTTTTTCTCGGAGTGGAGAGAGCACAGAGAGCTGTTCTGAAAGTGATCATAAGAAAACCGTTAAGATACTCAACATTCTAACTCCATCTGGATTGCAGGGTCCTAACGGTTCGGCAGCTCTTTGTGCAACAATCTATTTTCAGGAAATACATTAGCCTTTCTCCTCCGAATCCCCAAGAGAGAAGGAATCTGCCACCAGGTGTCAAACATAAAACTTCTTTCGCAAAACACCATTACTACGTAATAAGTTCTTATCTCTATAAACAATATCCTCTTCTGATGAGGCCGTCAAGCTGAGTGCCACCATTGTTAACATGGTACGTGTATGTAATGGTGACCCACTTTCCTGAGACTTTACCTTCAGCTTACCATCAGGCGAGGTGAAGTCAAATTGACGTGTCCTAAATATAAAAAAAAAAAAAAAAAATACACAAAAATCTTAACATTTTAGAATTAGATAGGTACATACAATCTGGGGTGTGTGTTGGGTAACCTCCTCGAGTGTCGCTCCGATTCCGATCCCGCTGCAGTCCGGGGGGAACGGAATCGGAGCGCCCGGTACACCCTGGGCGGCGGTCAATGGCTTCCCCTTCATAGGGTTGGCATTGATCGTCGGCCAATACCCAACGTGGCGGGAACACATCGCAAACCGTACTCCTCTGCTTTCAGAGGAGACAGGATGAGCGATGCTGTTAGTGGTGAGATGGCCCAGGGTCAGTCGGGGTGCGAGGGATATGCTCTATGGGTAACCTTACACCCCGGCGTCTGAAGACCCGAGACGGCGTGCGGTTTTAGTCAAGTGCAAGCCCGACATAACCGCCCCCGCTGGCTGGCGGGGGGGTATCCGAAGGGATTTCCACACGAAAAAAAAAGGTACCTTTTTTTTTTAAATCTAAAACTGAAAGTTACGTATTGGTTGCTAAAACAGGATTACCTTAGCACTGAAACACTACTTGTTTACCTTCAATAACATATCTTTGATTTGAAACGGCACTTCTTTAGATTTGAAAATTTCGTACCACAAACAACCCACACACCACACTCCACAAACATACACGCACAAACATACACCATAAATGACAAGCAAAAACAAAAAAAAATTAACCTTGCCTCTTTTCCCCTTTTTACCCTTGCCACATTTACCCTTTCAGGTTTCACTTCAAAAAAATTACATGCTCTTTTTATACATATTATTATTGAGCTGAGTGAGACGAAGTCGAGCGAAAGCTCCTCATACCAGACTTCAGGATTTTCTTTGTCACAGGTCTCCTCCTAAACTACTAATCCAATCAGAACCAAATTTGGCATGATTAAAGAGGTCAATCAGAGGAAGGTTTATGGATATATTTTGAAAAAATTAATGCTACCACAGAGGAATGACCACCGTTAAAAAAATTCCAGATGAAATTCCATAATAACCGCTCGAGACACTGTGACCAAACTTTACACGCTCAGAAAGCATGTCTAGAGTTGTGACTTTCAAAAAGAATTTTCAAAATCGGACTTGCCACGGAGGAATGATCACTGTTCAAAATTTTCAAAATCTGACTCCGCAATAGCGGTCAAATCTATTGGACAAGAATCACGATGTCTCACTCAGCTCAACATTGCAAGCAGCGATTCGCCTTGCAGACCTAGTTATTATATACTTTATCTACGCGTACGCAGTACGCAGTAGGCACGTACCTAGTGACTCTTTTTCAATAAGTAGTAAGCCGGTTGGCACCTGTAATACAATGTTTAAGTACATTACATACAGGTGCGAACGTTTTAAATTGTAATGTATAGGTACTTTTGTCTGAGCTGTAATATCTTGTACACATTGTAATATTGTAATAACTGTGTGATAATAATAAAGATTTATTATTTGTTTATTATTTATTTACTGAATGATCCCAGGCGGAGACTTAACTTTTTATAATAAAATACAGCTTCATCTGGACCTAAACTAATCTTAGCTTTTGATATGAGTTCTAGAATGCGGAGTACATATACTTATACCCATATATTTCTTTAAATACACATGTTCTACAAAAAGACATCCAGACCAATGCAAATAGATATACATACAAATATTTGCACAGAGCAAACGCAACGCAAATAACCTTCGTCCTCGATGAAGACCAATTGATTCGGCGCGATTGTCCCGGACCTGCGCATGCGACGCTTGCAAGTTACTACCAATCTGAAAGTACCCCGTAAAAGGACAATGCCCTCTGTTATAACATAACTACTGTAATTCGTATAAATGACCTCTGTGGCGCAGCGGTGGGGCATTCGACTGCAGCTTCGGAGGTCTCGGGTTTGATTCCCGCTCAACGCAAATAAAAATAATAAAGTAGAGAATGAAAAATTGAGAAGTGAGAGATTGTCGCGGTATGGTCATGTTGGGAGAAGAGACGAGTAATATTGTTAAAAAGGTTCAAAGTATGAACTTTTTTCTTTCTTTGGCCTCGCCTTGTCCCGTTACACGGGGTCGGCTTTCCCAATCACGCGGCGCCATTTGCTTCGGTTTTCCGAATCTCTTCCTTAAGGCCTATCTCCTTCATATCCTTACGGACCACCTTCGTCAGCCATGTGGTTTGGGGTGTTCCTCTCCCCTTCTTCTTTTCAGCCATGGAAAAACACTTCTTCACGACATGGTCTTCCGGTCTTCTAAGCACGTGACCGTACCATCAAAGTATGAACGTAAAGTAAAAAAACGTAGAGTAAAAAAAAATATCTCTCTTCTTCAATAGAACTGAAGCGCGTCGTGGCAACGTCCCAGTAGGCCTCAGAAACTTAGTTATGTCTATACTTTCGAGATATTGCGATTCTGAAATTATTTTTTTATCTGTTTGTTCGTGATAGACGCAAAAGCCGCTGGACGGATTTTGATGCAGTTATTTTTATTAACCGCGGTAGCCTAGTGGTATGGGTAAACGACTGCTGAGACGAGGTCTCGGGTACGATCCCAGGTATTACCATGGCACACACCAATGACTTTTCGATGCTTTTCGAAGTTATGTGTGAATTTATCGCAGGTTTATAAGTGGGACCTAAAACATAAACTGGCGAAACGTGGGTGCTAGCACCTCTGCCTACCCCTTCGGGGATATAGGCGTGAGTTTATGTATATGTATGTATGTATTTTTATTAGAAAGGTCTTAGTCTGACTGCTGATTGATTGTAATTGGTTGAGGAGAACTGGAGATGTGCCCAAATGTTGTTAAATTCTAACCTAAGCCGCTAGATGCTAGCGGCTTAGGTTCGAATTATGAAAATCCATGATTCGTTAATAGTTATGGTAGCAGGTAGGTAGATATGCAACCCCAGAAAAGAAATCGTTTTTGCGTAATATCGTGTAAAATTATTTTTTGTAAGGAATCTAATCATCATTTCGGATCTTCATGAAACAGAACAGTACGTAATCACGCAAGTTGCACATCAGCGACGAAAGGAAACTTCACTTTGAACACAATTACGCTTACCAATTTCCTTCGTAATCAACTTTTTGTGTGAAAACATCATTTATTAATACTTATGAAGGAAGGAAGTCTACTATTAACAAATATGTAGGTACAAATGTAGACTTCCGTTGCCAAATGGCAAAAAACGGAACCCTTATAGATTCGTCATGTCTGTCTGTCTGTCCGTCCGTATGTCAAAACCTTTTTTCCGAAACTATAAGAACTATGCTGTTGAAACTTGGTAAGCAGATGTATTCTGTGAACCGCATTAAGATTTTCACACAAAAAGAAAAAAACAACAATAAAGGAGAATACCCAATCTTGGTTACGCTTTTAGACGTTTGCGTCAATATTTCAAGTGAAAAAAAATAATATTAATTGTAGTATGACTTTTCAATACTAAATCGCTTCTATAGAACTTGGGGTTTGAATTTAAATTATAAAGATATAAAATTTGAATGAATAATCGTTTCCATTTTAATTTAATTGTTACCATTATATAAAATAAACCATTGGTGGTAGAATGCAAATATACCAATCTTAAAATAAAATAAATAAAAATACGTGATAATAATTCGCAATATGACATTCAAATATATTGCAGTTATGTAATCGTAATATTTTGTGTATCGATTCGTAGTTTATTAGTGATAATCAGTGGGCCTACCGCCCAAGTGTCGTCGATATCACAGCCGTCGAAATGTTGCGCTGGTCAAGGTCGACGGCCATTTTGTACCGCCCCATTGATAATCGATGCCGGCGCGGCGTAGGAATGAATGAAACGCTGTTTTTGACAGTTAAATAGCTGCCGCCTAAAAAAATTCAAATCTACGGCGTCTCATGAGCTGTCGTTTTGAATATTATTTTCTTTTCCGACGGTTGATTACTGTTCGCGACAGACACTTAGTGAAAGTGATTCGTGATCCGTATAAATGAAATTGAAAATTAGTGAATCGTAAAACCAGTGATTTGTGACAAACAGTAAAATGATCTTAGACATTCAATCAACACAGCCACCGTACGCACGAGACGGTCGCAGCACCCCTTTTTTGTTAATAGATATAAGAAATTTAATATGTAAAATCACTGTATAGTAAATTAGTAAAATCAGCCATAAAAGCGCTGTTGTGTGAATTAAAGTTTATGCATTATATAGAGTCAGTGAGTGGCTACCACATAACAACCCATGTAATACCGTACGATGTATAATATTTGTGTAATCGACCAATAACGTCGCATGATAGAGCCCAGCCACTCATAATTTCGATTGTAAACTGCTGTAATTAGTAAACAATAGTAAATACCTATTAAAAACCCTTACCATGGGATGGGTGACCGCCCTACCCATCTTGTTGCATTTACACATTATAATTCTTGTACATAGTTCGTTAAATATAAGTAAAAAACTGTAAAATAGATAGTGAAAAATGAATGTAAATTTCCGTATAATTTGTTCGTATTTTGACGGCCCTCGTCATGGTAAAGTTCGAGAGTACTTAAGCTGGCACAACATTTTGAACGATTGCGACATCTTAGCCGAGTCGCCAGCAATAGTCTTCGAGATAACACTCAGACTTTGCACTGATCAGATGGGCCATTATTAAAGCCATATTATTCAACCGAATTCTGTGTCTTATTTACTGGTGTTCCTGTTCAATCTAATTCGGAACCGTACCGCTCGCGGTCGGTTTATCCTTTCGCTTAGAGAGACGCACAGGGACGAGTATTTATACTTTCCCTGACCTCGTTCGAAAGATACAGTCCACACCTCCGCTGCATGGCAGGGAAAGAGTGTGCATACTGACGGCCAGTCCCTTTAAATGTACCTAAGGCGGACGTAAGCTGATCGCTGGTGTTTGAATCTGCGTTTATGACCAGATAGAACGTCACGTGAGGCCCGTTCGTCACATTTATTGGTCCTTCGTTGCCGGATTAAGAGCCTGCTGGCCACATTTATGTGGTTCATTGCGAGCCGGATTAAAGCGTTGCTGTCCACTTGTGGATAGCTTCCAGCCGGACGTATCGCATGACAGCCTGCTTTTCCCGTGCGTCTAAATTCTCGTCTAATTAGAGTCAGTGTTTTTAAAACAGTAATTAGAGTCAGTTCCGCGTATCTATATCCGTTCTTATAAGACAAAATAGTCAAACAGTATACAGTAACGTGTGCGCGATTTATATCCGTATTATCACCAGTAAATAAGCCAGTTTTAACCAGTAAACTATAGAATCAAGTGAATCTGCGTTAAACAGTAAAAACTACAGAATCAGTGAACCTGTGTTAAGTGTCGTGTGAATTAGTGCCAGCCAACATGCCGACCACCAGATCTAAAGCTTCAGAACCAAGCCAGCCTGAGAAGACTCTGGCTCGAGAAGAGATCCTCCGCCATGAGCAGCCGCCACGCTCACCCTCAATACCAGTCGGATCCGAGGTAAGCGCGCCATCGTGCATGACTCAACCGTCAACCAGTACACCACGGCCCCCTAGCGCCAAGACGCAAACAGATATCAGTAAGAAACCGTGGTGTCTGGAAGAGAATAGATCAGACAGTACGTTACGTCCAGTTGAACAGAAACCCATAGAAGGAGTACGTACCTCTGAGTCATTCAGCCGTGAGCCATGCGTGACGATTAGATCCAGATCTACTATACATAGTAAATCGAGGGCGCGCAAGCGTGCATTGAAAGCTCAGGAGGAGATGCTAAAAATTAAACTGCAACTAGCTGAGGTGGCACTACGCAGGGCTGAAGAGTCAGCCGAAGACACTGATTACGATGATGATGCCCATTCAAGGTCCGAATATGTTCGTTCGTGGTTACAAGAAGATGCGCCCTCGACACGACTCGGCTTAGAACCACGTTTCGTAAGTGGACACCTCCAGAAGGAGACCCACGAAGATGAGCCTCAGAAAGAGGTTCCCATCGTGCCCCGGGATGGGGGCACAGCCGAATTAAATGAACTCCAAAAGGAGGCACCAATGGTACCCCGGGTTGGGGGTACATCCGCTTATATTGAGCCTCAGAAAGAGACTCCTATCGTGCCCCGGGTTGGGGGCACAGCCGAATTTAACGAGCTCCAAAAGGAGACACCTTTGGTACCCCGTGTTGGGGGTACAACCGCTTATATTGAGACTCAGAAAGAGCCTTTTAACGTGCCCCGGGTTGGGGGCACAGACGAACTTACCGTACAGTCAAATGAGAATTATTTGAAACCGTTTATTACCGAACTTACATCTGCTATAGCTGCGCTCGCTGATAGAAAACCGATGGAGGCTTCATTTACGTCCTCGTATCCATCGGCATCGAAGGTCATAATGACTTTACCAGTGTTTGGCGGGTCGCATACCGAATGGCTGTCATTCAAAGCAATATATGACACCACTAAGATGTATTTTAATGACATCGAGAATACAGCTAGACTCAGACGAAGCCTTAAAGGCAGAGCTCTAGAAATTGTTAGTTCCGAACTTATAGCAAATGCACAGCCGGAGCATATTATCCGAGAACTTGAGCTCCAATTCGGACGACCTGACTCCATCGCTCAATCAGAAACCGATAAACTAAGAGCATTGCCGCGATGTACCGAAGCCCCTAAGGACATCTGTACGTTTGCCAGTCGAATAAGGAGTAGCGTCGTCACTCTTCAGGCTTTAAAGAAAAACCATTATCTGATGAATGCCGAATTACTACGAATACTCACAGATAAGCTGCCTAATTCACTCCGTGTGCAATGGTATCGCACGTATACCGAAAAGTATAACTCTACTCCTGATTTAGCTTCGTTCAGCGAGTACGTAACCGAATATGCCCGCTATTGTAGTGCCTTCGCACCAGCCGAGACTATCAGAGATAACAGAGATAACCGAGATAACCAGCCGAATCGTCGTGTCCCTCAGAGAGCCTTTACGGTCACTGAGCGACAGACCGAAGATAAGATCACACGTAAGTGTAGGATATGCGACTCTGAGGGGCACTACGCATCGAACTGTGAAACCTTCATCAAAGGAAACTCCGATAAGAGGTGGGACTTGGCGAAGAAACACAAACTATGTTTTCGTTGTCTTAAATTCCGCCATAGCGATCATAGATGTCAGATCAGGAAGTGTGGTGTAGACAACTGTCCGGCCTCTCACCACAGATTACTTCATTACAGTAAACAGAAACCTCAAGAAGAGACAGTTGCTAGTTCATTTATCCGATCAAGTAAGCAAGCCTTTTTAAAGATAGCACCAGTCAAACTCTCCGGACCGGCGGGAGAGATATTGACGTACGCTCTCCTTGACGATGGATCTACCATATCCCTCATAGATAGAGATATAGCTGCCGAACTGGGAGCCCGAGGTAAGACTGAACCGTTTACCATCAAGGCCATTGGGGATACAGCGATCGATCTACCGGACTCACGAAGAGTCGAAGTTTATATAGGCAACCCCGATGGTACCAGCATCCCGTTGACGGTGAGAACCGTGCCCAAGCTGCAACTCTCGTCACAGACCATCAGCGAGACGGACATTGAGGACTGCGAACATCTGGCAGATATCAAAGATCAGCTCGTCTACACCGGAGGAACCCCAAAGGTACTAATAGGCCAAGACAACTGGCACCTTTTAATATCTAGCCACACCAAGAGGGGACCTCGCCAACAGCCAGTTGCCTCGCTCACAGCACTAGGATGGGTGCTGCATGGAAGCCACAGCCGAGCCTTAGGTCACAGTATACATTTTATCAATCGACTCTCAACCGTTGACGACAGCATTGACCGTCAATTAAAAGAATATTTCGCAATAGAATCACTTCTAATCAACCCGCGTCGCCCGAAATCCGATCCGGAACAGTTAGCTGCGAACATTTTAGAAAACAATACCGTTCAACTAACCGATGGCCGCATACAGACCGCTCTTCTATGGAAGAAGGACGACGACGTTATGCCAGACAGCTATAATAACGCTGTTAACAGACTAACTTCCATAGAACGAAAATTAGATCGTAATTCAGATTTAAAATCGAAATACACCGAACAGATTGAATTACTCATACAGAAAGGGTATGCGGAGGAAGCTCCGAAGCCAGCCAGACCAGGTAAGACCTGGTACTTACCGCATTTCGACGTACACAACCCTAGCAAGCCAGACAAGCTAAGGATAGTCCACGACGCTGCCGCCAAATCGGGAGGAAAGTCTCTCAACGACTTCCTACTAACAGGCCCGAACTTATTACAGTCACTCCCAGGTGTCATGATGCGCTTCCGTCGCCACCAAATCGCCGTGTCAGCTGACATCACCGAGATGTTTATGCAGGTTCAGGTGCGTCCAGAAGATCGGGACGCACTAAGATACCTATGGAGAGGTAACCGGCGGGAGGGAGCGCCAGATGAGTACCGTATGAAATCTATCATCTTCGGCGCAGCCAGCTCACCTTGCACCGCGATCTTCGCGAAGAATTGGAACGCGAAGCAGCACTCAGACGACTATCCCGAAGCAGTGAACGCCATCGTCAACCATCATTATATGGACGACTACCTTGACAGCTTCCCAAACATAGAAGAGGCGATACGCATCACCACACAGGTACGTGACATTCACAGAAAGGCCAAGTTCGAGCTACGAAAATGGGTCTCTAACTCTGTACAGCTGAAAGATCGATTAGAGAACAGTCCGAACCACACTGAATGTGTAAATATCACATCTAAGGCCCAGGAAGAGAATCGGCCTCGGCCTCGGCCTGATCTGGGACCCACAGACAGACACTCTAAGTTTTAATTTAAAACTAGCCAGACTGCCTGACAACTTAGTAAACAAGACGTCGCCTACCAAGAGGGAAGCTTTAAAAATAATTATGTCGTTGTATGACCCTCTCGGGTTGGCATCACCGGTCACCGTGAGAGCCAAACAGATTCTCCAGGAGGCATGGCGCCTAGGCACAGACTGGGACGAACCGCTAGACGAGAAACTTTCAGCCCAATGGAGCGTATGGACAGACCATCTACAAGCTCTCAAATTCGTGAGGATACCTAGGTGCTACCCGGGATACACCGATCGTCATACAATTCAGATGCATGTTTTTTCGGATGCCAGCGAAGCAGCCTACGCTGCAGCCATCTACTGGCGGACCGTCACCCATGACGGACAGGTGAAAGTCAGTCTCGTCACGGCAAAGGCGAGGGTGACCCCATTAAAACTCACGTCGATCCCTAGATTGGAGCTGCAAGCTGCGGTGATGGGAACTCGATTAGCTACAGCCGTCACCGAGAGCCACAGGATTCAGCCAGACTCTATTACCTACTGGTCTGACAGCAAAACAGTTTTAACTTGGTTAAGGAAAGGCTCTCGTATTTATAAACCCTTTGTAGCTCACAGGATCGCCGCCATAGAAGATAGCAGTAAGGTCGAGGACTGGAGATGGCTCCCGTCAAAGTCAAACATAGCAGACTCAGCCACTCGCGATGTACCTGCTAATTTCACATCCGATCACGAGTGGTACAACGGGCCGGCCTTCCTATATAAGGATGCGACAGACTGGCCAACCGAGAAGCCGCTACTAACCGAAGCCACCGGCGAAGAGAGAGTCACCACCGCAACAGACGTAAGTGCCTCAATAATTGACGTCACCAGGTTCTCCAGCTGGGAGAAGCTTCTACGCACCACCGCCCGGGTGCTACAGTTTATAGACGCACTCCGAAAACGTCGGACTCAACAGGTGGCCTACAAGAGGACGGTCAAAAACAGAGAAAAGGATCCCGATTGGCGTCACACCGCTCGGCGAGTAAAGGTATCTAAAGGGCCAGTGTTACCCCAGAACACTGTACCCAATCAGAATTTTAAAATTTTAACCGCTGAATACCTTCACAAAGCCGAATTACAGCTTGTTAAATGCGTACAGAACACCGCATTTAAAAGGGACATCGAAAGATTAAAAAATCAACAGGAAGTGCCTCTAGACAGTCGACTCCGAAAACTCCGTGTTGAGCTCGCAGACGGAGTAATCGTGTTAACGAGCAGAATATCAGCAACACAAGACGTGTCCGAAGCAGTAAAAAGGCCACCAATATTAGATGGAGGACACACAATCACACAGTTGTACATAGACTGGACGCATCGAAAACTGCATCACAGTGGTACCGAAACCGTTATCAATGAGGTACGCCAACATTACTGGGTACTACGCCTACGGCCGACGACCAGGTCGGTCCTTCATCTATGCTTGCAGTGCCGCATCAGGAAGGTGCAGCCACCTGAGCCAGCTACTGGTGACCATCCGAAGACACGCCTTGCGCACCACCGCAGGCCTTTCACCTACACTGGGCTCGATTACTTCGGGCCGCTCAGTGTCACTATCGGCAGGCAACACCAAAAGCGCTATGTGGCGCTGTTCACCTGCCTGACCTCCCGGGCAGTCCACCTGGAAGTCGCCGCCAGCCTGAGCGCGGACTCCGCAATCCTAGCTTTGCGGAGGTTCGCCGCGCGCCGAGGCTGCCCTGCTGAGATATACTCAGACAATGGCACCAACATGCATGGTGCCGACCGCGAGATGCGCGAGGCTCTGTCTCGCGAAGCCGCTCATCGAGGCATCGTGTGGCGCTTCATCACCCCCGCTGCTCCCTTTATGGGGGGTGTCTGGGAGCGTCTAGTACGCTGCGTAAAGACCGCACTCACTACGGTCCTACACGAGCGCCATCCCCATGAAGAGGTGCTCTCCACTTTGCTGTGTGAGGTGGAATACACAGTGAATAGCCGCCCCCTCACACACGTCTCCGTGAGCCCCGAAGACGACGAGGCTATAACCCCGAACCACATCCTACTCGGTGGTTCCTCCCGACTTTCATCGCTCGGTGAGTTCGACTCTACCGACATCGACCACAAGAAGCAGTGGCGACGCGCTCAGGCGCTCGCCGACATGTTCTGGCGCAGATGGGTGCGCGAGTACCTACCCGAGCTGCAACACCGGCGGGAGCCCCATGGGTCGGGCCCTCGCATCGAGGTCGGCGATCCTGTCTTGATCGCCGACGGTCAGCTGCCCCGCAACACTTGGCCAAGGGGCCGAGTCACCGCCGTCTACCCAGGCGCCGACGGTCAAGTCCGGACCGTTGAGGTGCGCACAGCCGGGGGCGTGCTCAAGCGCCCAACTAAGAAGATCGTGCCACTGCCTAAGTGATGTCGCTCACCGAGGAATGCAGCATCACAAGCGGCCGCGCCTCACTCTGCTGCACGGCGGGAGAAATGTTCGCGACAGACACTTAGTGAAAGTGATTCGTGATCCGTATAAATGAAATTGAAAATTAGTGAATCGTAAAACCAGTGATTTGTGACAAACAGTAAAATGATCTTAGACATTCAATCAACACAGCCACCGTACGCACGAGACGGTCGCAGCACCCCTTTTTTGTTAATAGATATAAGAAATTTAATATGTAAAATCACTGTATAGTAAATTAGTAAAATCAGCCATAAAAGCGCTGTTGTGTGAAGTAAAGTTTATGCATTATATAGAGTCAGTGAGTGGCTACCACATAACAACCCATGTAATACCGTACGATGTATAATATTTGTGTAATCGACCAATAACGTCGCATGATAGAGCCCAGCCACTCATAATTTCGATTGTAAACTGCTGTAATTAGTAAACAATAGTAAATACCTATTAAAAACCCTTACCATGGGATGGGTGACCGCCCTACCCATCTTGTTGCATTTACACATTATAATTCTTGTACATAGTTCGTTAAATATAAGTAAAAAACTGTAAAATAGATAGTGAAAAATGAATGTAAATTTCCGTATAATTTGTTCGTATTTTGACGGCCCTCGTCATGGTAAAGTTCGAGAGTACTTAAGCTGGCACAACATTTTGAACGATTGCGACATCTTAGCCGAGTCGCCAGCAATAGTCTTCGAGATAACACTCAGACTTTGCACTGATCAGATGGGCCATTATTAAAGCCATATTATTCAACCGAATTCTGTGTCTTATTTACTGGTGTTCCTGTTCAATCTAATTCGGAACCGTACCGCTCGCGGTCGGTTTATCCTTTCGCTTAGAGAGACGCACAGGGACGAGTATTTATACTTTCCCTGACCTCGTTCGAAAGATACAGTCCACACCTCCGCTGCATGGCAGGGAAAGAGTGTGCATACTGACGGCCAGTCCCTTTAAATGTACCTAAGGCGGACGTAAGCTGATCGCTGGTGTTTGAATCTGCGTTTATGACCAGATAGAACGTCACGTGAGGCCCGTTCGTCACAATTACGATGCCTATTCCACCTAACACTGGGCTACTATGGCTTTTATGGGTGCGACTGCCGACGAGTGGGTTCTGCCGTCCTATTGCACCTAACACTGGGCTACTATGGCTTTTATGGGGGCGACTGCCGACGAGTGTGTTCTGCCGTCCTATTGCACCTAACACTGGGCTACTATGGCTTTTATGGGGGCGACTGCCGACGAGTGGGTTCTGCCCTCCTATTGCACCTAACAATGGGCTACTATGGCTTTTATGGGGGCGACTGGGTTCTGCCCTCCTATTGTACCTAACACTGGGCTACTATGGCTTTTATGGGGGCGACGCCGACCTTTTTTTTTTTTTTATCGTGCGGAAATCCCTTCGGATACCCCCCCGCCGGCCAGCGGGGGTGGTTATGTCGGGCTTGCACCGACCAAAACCGCACGCCGTCTCGGGGTCTTCAGACGCCGGGGTGTAAGGTTACCCATAGAGCATATCCCTCGCACCCCGGCTGACCCTGGGCCATCTCACCACTAACAGCATCGCTCATCCTGTCTCCTCTGAAAGCAGAGGAGTACGGAGAGCGATGTGTTCCCGCCACGTTGGGTATTGGCCGACGATCAATGCCAACCCTATGAAGGGGTGAAGGGGAAGCCATTGACCGCCGCCCAGGGTGTACCGGCCGCTCCGATTCCGTTCCCCTCGGATTGCAGCGGGATCGGAATCGGAGCGACACTCGAGGAGGTTACCCAACACACACCCCACATTTCGCATACCTACTATTGTAGGTAGGCTTTTATGGGGGCGACTGGGTTCTGCCCTCCTATTGTACCTAACACTGGGCTACTATGGCTTTTATGGGGGCGACTGGGTTCTGCCCTCCTATTGCACCTAACACTGGGCTACTATGGCTTTTATGGGGGCGACTGGGTTCTGCCCTCCTATTGTACCTAACACTGGGCTTCTATGGCTTTTATGGGGGCGACTGGGTTATGCCCTCCTATTGTACCTAACACTGGGCTACTATGGCTTTTATGGGGGCGACTGGGTTCGGCCCTCCTATTGCACCTAACACTGGGCTACTATGGCTTTTATGGGGGTGACTGGGTTCTGCTCTCCTATTGCACCTAACACTGGGCTACTATGGCTTTTATTTGGGCGACTGGGTTCTGCTCTCCTATTGCACCTTACACTGGGCTACTATGGCTTTTATGGGGGTGACTGGGTTCTGCTCTCCTATTGCACCTAACACTGGGCTACTATGGCTTTTATGGGGGCGACTGGGTTCTGCGACTAATTAAAACACTCTTTATTCTTTACCTTACCTACTTAAACGTTTATGCTGTGTTGTTTGTTGTTTTCGTATGTTTCAGAAGGAAGGAATAAGCGAAGGAGTTGGAGGACGAAAGTCCATCGTCGGCAGTCGCCCCCATAAAAGCCATAGTAGCCCAGTGTTAGGTGCAATAGAAGGGCAGAACCCAGTCGCCCCCATAAAACCATAGTAGCCCATTTTTAGGTACAATAGGAGGGCAGAATCCACTCGTCGGCAGTCGCCCCCACAAAAGTCATAGTAGCCCAGTGTTAGGTACAATAGGAGGGCAGAACCCAGTCGCCCCCATAAAAGTCATAGTAGCCCAGTGTAAGGTGCAATAGGAGGGCAGAACCCACTCGTCGGCAGTCGCCCCCATAAAAGCCATAGTAGCCCAGTGTTAGGTGCAATAGGACGGCAGAACCCACTCGTCGGCAGTCGCCCCCATAAAAGCCATAGTAGCCCAGTGTTAGGTGCAATAGGAGGGCAGAACCCACTCGTCGGCAGTCGCACCCATAAAAGCCATAGTAGCCCAGTGTTAGGTGGAATAGGCATCGTAATCAACCGTCGGAAAAGAAAATAATATTCAAAACGACAGCTCATGAGACGCGGTCGATTTGAATTTTTTTAGGCGGCAGCTATTTAACTGTCAAAAACAGCGTTTCATTCATTCTTACGCCGCGCCGGCATCGATTATCAATGGGGCGGTACAAAATGGCCGTCGACTTTGACCAGCGCAACATTTCGACGGCTGTGATATCGACGACACTTGGGCGGTAGGCCCACAGTTATAGTTGTAAAATAATATATGCTTCAGTGGTAGTTTTCTCTTAATTTATACATGGTATCCCTGTCTTAAAACATTCCAAAAGCAAACTCAAACGTCAGTTAAACAGTCAGTGTCACAATATTTTCTTGTTGTTGTTGTTTTTCTCGTTGTAATCATTTAATTTCTCAATAACCCCAAGTTCTGTTACAATATGCGTTTATATTTCAGATAATACTTAATGCAGGCTTTTTAATGCAGTTTTTACTTATGTGACATAGCAAAAAAAAGTGTGCAACCGATTTCCATACTGACATGGGCATTGTCTTTTTGGGGGTTCCCCATACATAGAACAGAAACTCAAAATAGATTTTTTCATCAAACCCATTCGTGTGGGGATGGATAGGCCTTCAAAAATGAAATTGAGGTCTTTAATATCATTTTTCTCTAAACTGAATAGTTTGCGCGAGAGACAGTTTCAAAGTGGTAAAATGTGCGCCCCTCCCCCTTCCCCTCCCTCAAATAAGAGAATGATAAAACTAAAAAATATATATGATGTACATGACCATGTAAACTTCCACCGAATTTACCTTTCATTCAATCAACTCAAATACAAAATTTAAAAAAAAAACATTATTATGTTACTTGCTGCTACGGAACACTTCATGGGCGAGTCCGACTCGCACTTGGCCGTTTTTTTATAATGGTCACGTCAATATTACTTCACCTCGCCTGATGGCAAGCTAAAGGTAGTCTCAGGAATGAGGGTTACCAATAGATGTTTTCTTATTCCGATCTCAATCAATAGCAAAGTTATTCACAAACACTTATTCCCTAGAACATCTTTCACGAAATTTCTTTAAATTTCTTCATATTTGAACAATAGAATTCAGAAGGTCGATGTGAACGGTACGCGTTCAGTGTGATCTTTGGTCTCATGGGCGTTCCACAGGGTTCAACACTTGGACCATTATTATTTTTAATTTATGTAAATGACCTCCCTTACTACGTAATAAGGAAGGTAATTTATATAAATTAAAAGAGGATGGAATGAATTATATATAATTAATTTTATTTGCCGATGATACTTCCGCCCCATTAGCATTTTGCCTTATCTTTCAAAGGTTATGGAGAAAATTGTGTGTAAACAAGTTACTGAATATTTAGAAAAATATAATATTTTACCTGATTAGCAGTTGGGTTTTAGAAAAAGACGTGGCACTGCCACCGCACTGATAGACATGACTGACCATATTCTAGCTGCTCAAGAAAGGGGATGTGCATGGTATTGGTTCTGTTAGACTTTTCTCGCGCGTTTGATGAGATTGCTTTTGTCTAAGCTTAGGTATTATGGTGTGGATCAAGGGGTACTCTCATGATTTCACAGCTATCTGGATGGTCGCAAGCGTAAAAAGGAGTGATGGAAATGATATTGCTTCACTCCTTGCATCCATCGGCAGAGGCGTTCCCCAAGGCTCGATCCTAGGGCTTATTTTATTCAGTCTATACTGTGCGGACATAACAAATTGCCTCTAGAACTATCAGTACCATATTTATGCCACTGACGTTCAGGTGTACTTGTCATTCAACCCCGGTGAACATCGAGCGGCTGTTGCAAAGTTGAATGACGATCTTAAGCGTATAACAACGTGGGCGGAAAGTAATTGCTTAGTATTAAACCCACATAAAACTTAACATATGCTGTTTGGTACCAAGACTCAGATCAGTCGGGTACCCACCAGTCTGAACCTGAGTCTCATGGGAGAGCTGATTCGGTTCGTGGATCCCAGCCTAAGATTTGAAAAGCATAAGTCAGTTCGGAATTGCTTCTACCGTTTGAAAGTTCTGTATAAAATGAGGCCACATCTATCTGAGGAACTCAGGGTACATGTAACTGAGTCCCTTGTACTATCTAAACTCAATTACGCCGATGTAGTTTACGGCCCACGTCTGCTGGCTCGAACGGAAAGATTAGTACAGCGCGTTCAAATGTTTCGCAATACCGCACAGAAGTCATGTCACACCGTATTTAAGTAATTATTCTCTACTTAAGATGAAAACCAGAAGAAAGATTCACATGGCATGTCTTCTGTTCGGTGTTGTCAGATGCATGGAGCCACGATATTTATTTTTTTTTTATTTTTTTTTTATTTATTTATTTAGAAACAAACAGTCATAATACAAGTATGAAAATATAGAAACAAATTTAAAAATTGTAGACCTACAGTTTCCTGCATTTTTAAAACTACAGTATAAAATTTTATTTTAATAACAACCAAAAAGAGATTTTAAACTTAAATTTAACAAAATACCTACGTACATACCTGTGTTTTGTAGTTACACATAAAACACATACAATTATTCATTGAGACATTCCGAAGCCAATCTCTTAAAACGTCGAAGAGATTCGCTAAACAAGTCTACATGTAATAGTCTGTCATTGTACAACCTGCAAGCACGTCTTACGAAAGCATTTTGTGCGTAACTAGTGCGACTGCGGGGTATCACAAAGAGAGGTTTGTTCCGGCAACTCCGTTCGCGACGCTGAGGTACTCTAAAAGATAATGAGTGCAATAATGGGGGAGCGTCGATAACATTGTTTATTATTTTAAAGATGATTGATACATCAATGCAGTTTCGACGACAACCTAATGAATGCATATTATACCTCTTCAATGACGTTACATAATTCAAATATTCGTTACCAGTACGGTAATCAAGAGCTCTTATAAATTTATTTATTTAATTTATTTGACAAGCTTGGCTGAGTTACTAGCAGAAGATTGTGTGCCAGAAGGTAGTGCTCCTAGGAACGACCAATACAGCGTGTTCTTTCTTTCTTTCTTTTCCTTTTAATATTTAAAAACAGTGGATCATTTGCTAAACAGTAGTCAAGTTCTGTGGGTGCCGTTATAGTGTTCTGTGCAGAAAAAATGAATTTTGACTTTGCCCATGCTATGACCAAACTAATATTACATGGACATTTGCAGATAATGTTTATTCATAAATGCATTGTCACAGTAAACTCGATTAAGTTTAAATGTATATTAAACATTGAATTCGGTAGATATTAGCATTTTAATTGGAATTATTTAAATACGACGGACGATGGTTCCTGAAAAGCGGCCCTAGCGAAAGGTTTGCAACAGACAGGTGTGCGGTCAAATGTTCAAAGCATAAAAATTGATATCAAAAATCTACATTAAATATATAGTATAGGGTGGAAAAAAAAATAAAGAAAAGGTGTCATTTTTAAAGATACATATTGCAAAACCTTTAATTGATATGAAATCTGCATCACTTTACGATGATGCCATATTTAAAAAATAAATACTAAAAAATTAAGAGGCGTGGAGTACTTATTATAACAATAATTATCCAGCTATCTATGCTTTTAAGAAAAAAAAATAAGTACTTCGTTATTCGCTCTGTTTTATAATCCGAAACATGCCAATTATTTTTACTTTTAGTTTTTCTTAAAAAAAGCGTGTTTTTTTTTAATATTATATTTTTATTAATCTGAAAGATGAGTTGCATCGTGTCATTGAAAGAACAATTAAATATTTATTCGTTCGTGATTTTCGCAAATATTTTTGTTGCCAATGATCTCACTTGAGTGTTTTATAATCATCTCAACACGAAGGGCTCATCATATCGCCCTTCGTAAACCCGGTCCCATCATACGCTTGCACTTCGGAGCCCGGGGTCCGCTTCAGCTCCTCCTCTGTCATCATCCTCCGAGCCGTTCCTCGACTCAGCTGGGATCGGCTTTTAGTCTAAGTAGGAAACGGCTGCACTTCTTCTGCTCCTTAAGCGACTACCACTTGAACTCCACAACCACTGGTGATATCGATTATTCAAATTTAATAAAAAAGTCAATAACTTTAAATATTTTTAGGGTTCTCGAGAGGGCCATCTCGAAACCGGAGATAGCCCAGGGTCAGTCGGGATGCGAGGAAATTTAAAAATGCCTTATGGGCAGGCAACCTTACACCCCGGCGTCGTATCCGAGGGGATTTCCGCACGTAAAATAAAATTTAAAAAAGGCATTTTTAAGATTTTTGAGCCACTCTTAGTGCTTTTTATACGCTTTTTATTAGCTTGACCTGTATGTTTGTTTGTAACCGACTCCTTTAGGCGCGATTTTGACCCACTTTAAACGGCCAGATTTCGTTCAAACTTTGTAGATTTATCGAGGACCGATGACAATACACCAATTAGATGAAATTATTCCATTTTTCAATTTGCGAAATAATTTAAACTAATGAATTCGCGAAATATTTACTGACAGCTCTGTAAATATTTGATAACAGCGCCATCTATCCCGTCAACTTTGTATCACGTAGTAGCGAATAATGTCACATTATAAACTCTGAAATAGGTGGCAACAGCAGCGTGTTAATTTATTTATGAAGCAACAAAACTAAAAAGTAGGAAATAAGTAATACATAGTTGAAAAAAACTAAATACACGCTTTTTATAGAAAACCGAACTAACATATAACATAACATAAACTCACGCCTATATCCCCGAAGGGGTAGGCAGAGGTGGTAGCACCCACATTTCGCTAGTTTATGTTTAGGTCCCAATGTAATAGGTGGGCGAACCTATTGCCATTAACCGGGCACTTATAAACCTGCGATAAATACACACATAACTTCGAAAAGCATCGAAAAGTCATTGGTATGTAAAACCTGGGATCGAACCCGACACCTCGTCTCAGCAGTCCATTACCCATACCACTAGGCTACCGCGCGGAACTAAAGAATAGAAAATAAATTTTAATAAATTAAAATTAAGAATAGTATTAAAAAATCCGTTCCCGCAGGGGGAACGCACAGGTTTGAAGTTAACATGTTTAATTTTTTTTCTCGAAAACGGTAACTTTTAGCGAAAAACTTTTCAGGCATTTATTTTAGACTTAAAAATGGCCTATCAATAAAAAATGTTTCCGACGGCAAGAATGTTCACCGGTTAGGAGAATTTTGGTTTTTCCCCCCTCCACTTTTAGTTAAAGTTTTAACTAATAGGTTTATAAGTAAAAGTTGTTGGTATTCATGTATACTATGGGATAAAATTAGAACGGTTCGAATATCTTTCATGGAACGTGAAATTTTGAGGAAAAACTGATTTCACAAAAAGTGAGGCCCTACCCTCCCCTTAGGCCGGATTCCACCCGTTCACGAACATAAACTAAGTTTACACCCAAGCAATTTTTGACCGCAGTTTGAAAGCGATCGGGGCAAAAATGCGACCGTGAGAGTGCCGCAAATTTAGGGGAGTGGAACCATACATACATATATATTTATATATATAAAAACTTTTTGACCAGTGGTCATTTCGGACTCAGGGGGTCATAACTAGACCTCCTATGAAGAATTTTTTTTTAAATTCGACAGTAGTCAAGAAACCAATAGGTAGATCGATTTCATCGAAATCTACCTAAAATTTCAATGAATATAAATTAATAATAGTGTAAATTAAAAAAAAGCGTGGGGTGCCAAATATTATCAAAACGATAATCACTCTACCCTCTTGGCGCCCAAGGTCCTTTTCATAACCCATATATTTTGAAGTAGTACTTACAGCCTATAACACTTTCAGACTAATTTTTACTAACAACCCAATGGCCTTTTAAAAGGTCATATCCTAAAAATCGATCTGGCTGTTTTAAATTACGCGGGTTTCCGAACTAATGTAGCCAAAGTTATACTCTGAACATTAAAGATCGATTATCTGAACGATTTTATTGTCTATGACGAATTGTCAAACATCATATTCACAAAAATGGAAGGCGACATGGGTGACTCACTCGGACGCGGTAAGTTATTCGCTTATAATTGTATGAATCTTTGCTTTTCTTTTATATTCCAATGTGAATTATTACTAAATAAAGGTGGCTTATTAATAATACAAAGTTATTTAGTGTTTTAAATTAGAATAACAAGAGTTTTTTCGTAACTGAAATAATATGTTCTTTGTAAAGCACCTTGGGTTGTAATGTAATAAAAAAAATATATTGTACGGTATTACTGCAGAAACTTTTTTTGAATAAATAAGGTTATTTTGATGCTACGAGCATAGTAATTACTTTTTCTTTTTTTTTATTGGTGTTAGGATATTTATTGCCTCTTCAATTATAAAATCAATTGATTTCTCATCTTCTATTGTCACTTTATTGAAATTTTGTTTGTAGTATTGCGAGATGAATAAATAGATCAGGCGATTTTAAATACGCTTGGAGACTCCGAAATAGAAGATGAAGGGGATTATAATGTAGACTTGTCAGGAAACTTTGGTGATCATGCACGCAATATCACATCCGATTCTGACTCTGAAGATGAGCTACTTCTTTCAAGACCTGGATCATGAATTCGCGGTGGCACTCGCCGCTTCGGGAGAGTGCGCACACGTGGAGGACGTGGTAGAAGTCAAGGTCGCGGGTATGTGAACGTTCAACCAGTTAGAGTAAGGCCTGAATGGGCAGAGACCAGTTTTATACCCACGAAAATACAATTTACTCTACCAGCTTATACGGAATTTGATCCGGAAAGCTTTGCTGATATTTTCGACTATTTTAGGCACTATTTTATCACATCATCATCAACCTATGCTAGTCCACTGCTGGACATAGGTCTCCCCTAATGAGCGCCCTGTCTTCAGCTTGCCGCATCCAGCATCTGCCCGCAGTCTTTCGCCGATCGTCATCCCACCTGGCCGGAGGGCGTCCTGCACTACGTTTGCCGAGTCGCGGTCTCTACTCAAGAACACGTTTTCCCCAGCGGTTGTCGGTTCTTCGCGAGATATGGCCGGTCCACTGCCACTTCAGCTTGCTAATTCTTTGAGCTATGTCGATAACCTTGGTTCTCTGTCGGATGTATTCGTCACGAATCCTATCCTTCAGAGAAACTCCGAGCATAGCTCTTTCTATAGCTCGCTGAGCGACTTAGAACTGGTGGACCAGCCCTACCGTGAGTGTCCACGTCTCAGCTCCTTAGGTCATTACGGGCAGGACGCACTGATTGAAAACTTTCGTTTTCAAACACTGCGGTATGGATGACGAGAAGACTCAACGTAGTTTCCCAAACGCTGCCCAGCCTAGCTGGATCCTCCTCTTGGCCTCCTGCTCAAAATTGTTTTTACCTAACTGCACAATCTGCCCGAGGTAAGTGTACTCAGAAACAATTTCAAGAAGGTGGCCATCCACGACGACCGGTCCTGGATCAATGTGGCTATTGATAATGACTTTGGTTTTTTACAAATTCATGCCAAGACCGATGCGTCGCTAGGCTGAAGCTAGGCCGTCTAGCATCCGGGTTAGCTCCTCTAGCGACTCCGCCATTAAAACTATGTCATCAGCGAATCGCAGGTGTGAGATGTAGTCGCCGTTTTCCAGTCCAGCGTCTTAAACATACCTTCCAATGCGCTCGTGAACAGTTTCGGGAATATGACATCCCCCTGTCTCACTCTCTGCGCAATTGGATGGGCTTAGACTGCTGGCCCTGTACTTGGACAGTCATAGTGGCGGCTTCGTAAAGGCATCTCAGCACCTCGACATAACGATAGTCTACTTGGCATCGCTGTAAGGATTCCAGAACAGCCCAAGTTTCGACGGAGTCAAAGGCCTTTTTATAGTCCACAAAAGCGAGACACTATTTTATAAAGGCACTAATTTTATTTTTCGACTATTTTATAAAGAATTAAGACTGATGATGGAGAAAATGTGATTGTAATAGAAAGTTAAGTAAACATGTTAAATTGTAAAAGAAGGTAAATAATGATAAATATAGAAAATCAAAACTTTCGGGAAAAATGTGATTGCAATAGAAAGTTAAGTAAAAATGTTACATTGTAAAAGAAGATAAATAATTATAAATGTAGAGAATTAAGACTAATGATGGGGAAAATGTGATTGTAATAGAAAGTTAAGTAAAAATGTTAAATTGTGATAAAATATATATAATAATAACGAAAATCAAGTTTTTATTTTATTTATTAGCCCATTAGTATTGGCCCAGTGTCCTTTTAAAAGAACAAAAGATACGTATATTTTGTTAGTTAAAATCTCAACCTATAATATTCACTATTATACCCCAAAAGTTTCATTTCATACCGAATCCTACAACATGTAAAATTTTCGACTTGAATCTCTGGGTTGTTATGGGTATAGTAATTATGTCCTATGAAAAGGACACTCGGGTCGCAATCAAGAATGTGTCAAATATTCCATGGGCGCCAAGAGGCTACTCATGTCTGTCAATAAAATATTTATATCTATGGACCCATGCACGCTTTTTTTTAAATATTTTTTTTTTATTTACACTATTAGTAATTTATATTTATTGAATTTTTTAACACTATTCTTAATTTAAATTTATTAAAACTTATTTTGTAGTTTTCTAGTTCGGTTTTGTATAAAAAGCGTGATTTTTACTTTTTTTTTAACTATTCTTTATTTTATTGTTCATTGTCTATAATTGAGAATAACAATATTCCCTTTTTGTTTTTTTTTTGAAACTGTATTTTACCAATATTTAATATACACGCATGGACATCTAATATTCAGGTAAGCCTCCGTGGCGTGGCGGTATTGAAAGCGGCCGCTACGCAGGAGGCGCGGGTTCGATCCCCGCTCGGTGCAAATATTTGTATGCATGAATATGAGTATTTGCATTGGTGTGGTCGTGCCTCGGAGAGCACGTTAAGATGTCGGTCCCGGTTGCCATACGAATATGTATGACAGTCGTTATAGGGGAAATGGGTGAAATGGCCCCACATAGAAGGGCTGATCTCGTGTCTGGTCAAACGGCGTCCCCACTGGTAGTATATATATAACTAATATTCAGAGGAACACGAGTAAACGAATTACAAAGTGAAAAAAAAACATAGAAAATCTTTTTTAGATAAATACATTGCGTATGTGGTGAATTTTGGCTTCACAAGAAATCGAAAGTGTTCTATCTGTATCTTTATCAGATGTCTGTGGTGATACTAAAAGGAAAAAAAAGAAAAAAAAATCTTTTTTAAATAAAGAAACTTAAAAATTACTGAACAAAAACAAACAATGATGAGAATGCATACTGCGGAGTTACATAGTGTATATGTCATTGGAAACGGCCTCTGTGGCGTAGCGGTAGTGCATTCGACTGCTACGACAGGGGCGCGGGTTCGATTCCCGCTCAGTGCAAATATTTGTTTGAATGAATATGTCTATTTGCATTGGTCTAGGTGTTTCTATGTATAATATGTGCGTATTTACAAAAAAAAAAGGATATAAGTATGTTTATCCGCATTCTGGAAGCCATAACACAAGCTAGTTAAACTATGCTTACTTTGGGTCTAGAAAGCGCTGTGTCGAATGTCGTAGAATATTAAGAATATATTATATTATATTAAAACGTGGTTAAAATTTAAATCACTTGTCCATTCTGCACCCAAGGCAGCAATTCTTCGGGAAGTTTACCTTGACGCAGTCCTTCTTAATTTTGTTGTTTAAATAAAAAAATGTTTCCTCAATGCTACTCCTTTCCAATTGCTGTTAATAACATAACACATACATTTAGCTTAATGGCGTTACGATCGGGAGGTCACGGGTTCGAAAACTGGCCATTACACTACTGACGTGAGGCCACTCCTAGCTACACAATTTAGGTTACCTACCTGGAGGGGTTAGAGGGAATACTAGTAATTCCGGTTATTAGTACCTAGGTACTCTTTCAGACCTAGCCAAGCCAAGCCAACCGCACCAGCAAGTCGGAACACCTGCTGATTGTTGGACGAGGTTCTGGCGCAGACTTCCCTCTCGGGGTTGGCAGATCAGATGGAGGTCGCTACTGCAAAAACCAAGGTAAGAGGTGAAGAGCGAACCCGGGGCTTCAAAGTACAAGCTTTCGGTGCGGGACTGATGCTGTGATGATGATGATGGGCCCCACTAAGACCTTAATACCTTGAGGTTCAACTCAACCTTACCTGCAAGCCGATACACCTGCTGGTTGAAGGACGAGGCTCCGGCGCAGGCGCACCTCTCGGGGCTGGTCGGATTCCAGGCGCTCCAATAAAAGCCGTATTATTAACAGGAGGTGAGAAAGAGGTAAGTTGGCAAGTTTATAAACATACCAAAAAAGAAAAAAAATTGCCCGCTGATATTGTTGCCGGAGTCTTTTCATAGTGGTGCACTGGTGGTAGAAATTTGATGACACAAATTTGTCACAAAATTCGGCCGGGTAGGTACCACCGTGCACGATTGCGAAAAACCCTCCATAGTAATCCAATTTCGGTTTGATTGCGTTCAGGGGTCAGCAAGTGCATAGCCGGGCAGGGGGATTGTGGTCGCAGCACTAGTGGGGCCGGTGGGTGTCACGCGGTGCTGCGACGACAATCCTCTTCTGATGAGGCCGTAAAGCTGAGTGCCACCATTGTTAACATGGTACGTATATGTAATGGTGACCCTTTTTCCTGAGACTTTACCTTCAGCTTACCATCAGGCGAGGTGAAGTCAAATTGACGTGTCCTAAATATTAAAAAAAAAAGTGGTCCATTTGGTAAACATTAGTCTATTTTTAATTTCGACGTTTTGTAAGTGCCGTTCTAATGGTCTATGCAGGATAAATTATTTTTGAGTCTGACTAAGCGGACTCCGGGCTCTGAAAGGCAACCGAGAACAACCAGAAATGCCAATGTGGTTGCAGTAGCATCTTACTTGTTGATACACTTTGTAGACAAAGCCATTATCTGTGTCTACGCTAGACGAGTCGAGCACGAACGGAGCCGTTCTTGACGTCGTCGTCGCTCAAGTGTGGACGTACAATCAACCTACCACAATCACCGTCCTTAAAAGTAATTTTCCGTAGTGTGCTCCCATTTGCGTTCTTTTTTTTTTTTTTTTTTTTTTATATTTAGGACACGTCAATTTGACTTCACCTCGCCTGATGGTAAGCTGAAGGTAAAGTCTCAGGAAAGAGGGTCACCATTACATATACGTACCATGTTAACAATGGTGGAACTCAGCTTGACGGCCTCATCAGAAGAGGATTGTCGTCGCAGCACCGCGTGACACCGCCGGTCCCACTAGTGCTGCGACCACAACCCCCCTGCCCGGCTATGCACTTTTTTTCGCAATCGTGCACGGTGGTACCTACCCGGCCGAATTTTGTGACAAATTTGTGTCATCAAATTTCTACCACCAGTAAAAAACCGTTTGTCAAAAAACCGAATATTGCTGAAGCACAGTCGAGCAGGAGTCAAACACTCTATACGTGCTCGTTTGAGGCTCGTAAGTCGGTCCACACTACACGTTTAAGTGCTCGGTTTGTGCTTCTGCTTGCCTTGTGCTCGGCTCGTCTAGCGTAGACGCAGCTTTAGAATACAGGCGACTTGTTTTTTTTTTGTGTCGAAAACCCCACGGGCTTCACCCCATCGGTACCAAAGATGAGATGGGTGCGTCGGAATCGGGGTGCGACTGGTTGGATCACCTCCAAGTTTGGTGCACCCTGGGCAACGTGGGCGATGACGCATCATTGATTGCTCCTCTGGAGTAGCTGGCGTCAATGTCAACGGCCAAGAGTCTGACCAACCGGCCCTTTTCAGGGCCACTTGACCCCATTGCACGAGGGGGTCGGGGTATGGCGGGCCTGCAAGGCCCACGGGGGGGGGGGGTCGCTCCAGGTACCCCTCTGCTGTTATCAGAGTGGCCCAGGGTCAGTCGGAGTGCAAGGGATATGCTCTATGGGTAACCTTACACCCCGGCCTCTGTAGACCCGAGACGGCGTGCGGTTTTAGTCGGTCCAAGCCCGACATAACCACCCCCGCTGGCCGGCGGGGGGGGTATCCGAAGGGATTTCCGCACAATAAAAAAGAAAAGGGTGCGTCGGAATCGGACCGTTTAAAACCAGCCGGTGTTCCCGGGTAAGCCTTCGAAAGGATAATTATTACCAGCGGACTTTGGTCGCTATAGAGGCCTCGCTTTGCGGTCGAGTTTGATCCCGCTTTGGTGAGTTTGCAGGCGATTAGAAATGACTGGCCGTGAGTTGGTGTTGCCATGTTCTTCTCTCGCAGGCTCCACCTATAGCCTTGCACGTCTGGCAGTACCCAAACTACTCGGAAAATGATGAATCTTAACTACACCACGAGGTTATTAGGGGTTAGAACAGTCAGTCCGAAGTGCGACAAAGGGAACGCTCTACAAAACCGGAGCAAGCCGATCTTGGCCGATCGCTCGCTCTTCTTCCGACAAAGGACGAGGCGACCACGATGTGGTATTATACCATAGGGGGCCGTCGTAAAGTCAGGTGCGAGGGAATTAGTTTGTTTTGGCCACCTTACACACGGGGATTAGAGACCCGAGACGGCGTGGTGCGGTTTAGGTCGGTTCAAGTCCGACATAGTTACCCCCACTGGCCGGCCGGAGGGGGAGAGGGTAAGCTTTATTAGTAACCGAAATTACTAATATTCCCCCTAACCCCTCAACCTAAGCTAAATGCTTGTGTTAGGAGTGGGTTCACGTCAGTAGTGTAATGGCCAGGATTCGAACACGGGACCTCTCGATCGTAGGGTCGACTCCTTAACCACTAAGCTACCGACGCTTCAAAAATGAATGTTCATATTATTATAATACTTTATTTTCGTACACTTGTGACGTCAGAAATCATGACGTCAGAAACTAGAGAGATATTAAAATTTTGTCAACAAGAACAAAACAATATCAGGGCGACCCCA
Organism: Cybosia mesomella; assembly: GCA_946251805.1. NCBI lineage: Eukaryota > Metazoa > Arthropoda > Insecta > Lepidoptera > Erebidae > Cybosia > Cybosia mesomella. The sequence continues at coordinate 13,163,628 of OX276418.1, read as the reverse complement.
ATCCTCCCATACTAATATTATAAACGCGAAAGTGACTCTGTCTGTTACGCTTTCACGCCTAAACCACTGAACCGATTTTGAGGCAATTTGGTACATTTGGTTTTACTGGTGGTAGAAATTTGATGACACAAATTGTCACAAAATTCGGCCGGGTGGGTACCACCGTGCACGATTGCGAAAAACCCTCCATAGTAATCCAATTTCGGTTTGATTGCGTTCAGGGGTCAGCAAGTGCATAGCCGGGCAGGGGGATTGTGGGCGCAGCACTAGTGGGACCGGTGGGTGTCACGCGGTGCTGCGACGATAATCCTCTTCTGTTGAGGCCGTCAAGCCGAGTGCCACCATTGTTAACATGGTACGTGTATGTAATGGTGACCCTCTTTCCTGAGACTTTACCTTCAGCTTACCATCAGGCGAGATGAAGTCAAATTGACGTGACCTAAATATAAAAACAAAAAAAAAAACAGAGATGAAGTAGAGTTTGGGAATCTGGACCAGAGGTTACCTTTTATCCCAAAAAATGGTTTGAAATCCATATAGGGGATGGAAGATTACAGGAAAGGTCCTCATTTTCGAAGATAACACCATAAAACTATGTACCTATTATTATATGCTTTATGGGCAACCTTACGCCGCGTCGTCTGAAGACCCGAGACGGCGTACGGTTTTAGTCGGTTCAAGCCCGACATAACCGCTCCCGCTGGCCACGGGGGGGTATCCGAGGGGATTTCCGCACGAAAAAAAAAGGCACTTGGCAGCTAAAGAATATACGAATGTACCTTTTTTTTTTCGTGCGGAAATCCCTTCGGATACCCCCCGCCGGAGGAGCGTTTTTGAAATTTCGAGCTGTGTGGAGGTGAAATGGAGGATGGCAGTTCGTATGGACGTCCACAGTCACGCTTCGGAACTGATTTTGGTACAGTAATAGCCTAGAACTTGGGAAAGGTCATAGGCTATATTTAGTTGCGATTACCGACATCAACGTAGGCGAAGCCGCGGGCAACAGCTAGCATACAATATAGTATATATTTTATTCTTGTTTTTTGTTTGTTTAGTAACTTAGAAGGCCTATCAGCAGATAGGACCACGTCCGGGGTCAACTCGAAATATTTCTAATTGATAAACCAATATGTATCACAACTTTTTAGTTGTGTAGATAACCACAAAATCCTACTGAAATTATAAATATAAAGAATGTTTGTCACTCAATCACGCTCAAACGGCTGAACGCCTCTAGCTGGAATTTGGTACAGGTATAGATTATAGCGTGGAACAACAAATTGGCTACTTTCATCCGTGGAATAGATTGCCATGGTTTGCGGGAACGAGATCAGATTCCGTGCAGGCGCAGGCAATAGCTCGTAAACAATCAGAAGGAAGTGACAGTTATCGCTTTAGTGCCACCATGGGACTACACCGAGAGGTTTCCGTACGCACTCGGGTCCAAGTCAACCTCACCAGTAACACGGTACACCGGCTGATTGAAGGATGAGGCTTCGACGCAGGCGCTCCTCTTGGGGGTGGGGTACAGACGGCTGCCGCTCCCGCAAAAGCCAAGATAAGTTAAATTCACTGAACTTCAAATTACAAGCTTTGGAAGCAACTAGACCTAATTTTGTGATGATGCTGATCGTTTATCATTTGATCACCAGCCATAGCACTGGGTGATGATTAATAATTGTTATTCAATCGCGCCAGAACGGCTCACTGGGTAAAAAGATTTTTTCAGAATAAATTATTATAAAATTGATTATTCAAATAAAAATGTTTTTAATTTAGGTAAATATAATAATTATTTGCAATTTATTAGCAAAGATAATTTGCTGTCACAACTACACACTTAGCTACTATTTCAAAATGTATAATAATACCAATACCTACATTATATATCTCACTTATTTTGATTTTAAATTGTCAAACAAATATAATTTTAAAATTCAAAATATTTTGCGGTATAAATACAAATGCAAATAACTCGGTCTTACTTTCAAGTTAGTTTTCTTTAAATTTTTAATATAAAAAATAACCGATCAAAAAAATCAGCTATTGTTAAAGTAAAATTTTTATTATTCAAAAATTAAACCGCACTTACCGTTGCACAAACACTAACACTATGTAACACCACTGTGTGCCGACTGATGCACGTATATCGAGTATTACGTTATATTAATATCGAACAAAAACGATATCACACTGGCAACTCGTATGTATTATTCATTTCGTATTGTTCAAAAATTTTAAAATAAGAAAATCTGAATAAGTGCGTCTTAATATGAATAAGTTTTTTCAGACACTTAGGACGACATCGCACTGGGAGCTTGTATGTATCTTTATTTTAAATTGTTCAAAATTTAAAAGAAGAATCCAATTTTAATTGAATCAGTTTTTTAGACACTTAGGACTCTTTTTACTGTACGCGTTGGCTATTGTTTTAAATGTGTTTTTATAAAGAAGAAGGTTTGGCACTCGACGCGTGTCTGATATCTGTGGACGATTTGCGTAATTCTTTTTTAAACGAGTACTTGGAATACTTTCGAAAATGTCTTTAAACAAGTTTTTTTGTTGTAAATGCTATAAGTCGAACTCTTAAGAGATCAAAGTGTGTACTGATGTACTTCTTCTTATTCTATAATAATGATGATCTCTATATTTTGGGCTGCATTCTAAGACATGCGACATAGGGCTCCGTAGTGTGTACAGGGCCACACCAATGTCCTTGGGGCCCACCCAAGACAACCTCACCTGCAAGTCGGTGCACACCTGCCAAGCAACGGACGAGGCTCTGGCGATGGGTTGCCTCTCAGGGTTGGGAGGACAGATAGCAGGCACTCAGGAAAAGTCGACATAACAACCAAAAATACAAGCGGACCCCGAGCTCCAAAGTACAAACTTTGGATGAACTGGGTAATCTCTATGAGAGTGATTATAGTTCTATACAGAACGAGGATATAATAAAATAAAATTAAACTTGAATTCTTGAAATATGCAATAATTTATTCCTTTTACAATTTTTTTTTTATTGAGAGCGGTCGTGCACATTGGCTGATGCTTTTTTTGTTATACCACTCAGGTGGCAGACGAGCTCATGGCCCACCTGATGGGAAGCAGTTACCGCGACCTATGGACGTGTGCAACACCAGGGGCGTCACACCCTACACTCGCGCTGCCGACCCTTCAGACTGTTTTTTTTTATATACCACTGTGGTGGCAGACAAGCTCACGGCCCACCTGATGGGAAGCGGTCACCGTGGCCTATGGACGTGTGCAACACCAGGGGCGTCACACTTGTGCTGCCGACCCTAAAATAAAAGAAATTGCAAAGCAGGAATAGCCTTTAGTCTAAGGTAGGTTTTGGTGATAGGCTCGCGTTTCACCACTATCTCACCAGTTGATAAGTCATGATGTGGTCGAAAGTGGAGTACGCTTGCCTAGAAGTAACCTGTTCACTCTAGACTTGGAGACCCACAGGTTATAACTTTCAGGTAGTACATAAATAATGCTGATTTAGATGTAACGTATTGTGTGTCGTTTACAGATCGCGTTACAGACGGCCCTGGGCCAGCCGGGCGTGCATGCCATGCCATGAGGCAACCATCATCCGGATACAGAATTTCTGAGAAAGAAATGTTAGAAACCTGTCGCTTAGCACGGAAGCCGAAGAGCTCGAAGATGATCTTGTCCGATCTTGAGTTCATTTTTATTGGGTCAGTACTGAATTTCGTCGCATCTCCCAAGCAGCAGCAAAGAATAGTGGCGGGGTCGTTTGAGCGAGCAAAGCGAGGTTATTTTTCTATAAACCACCCAGAAGTAGTTTGGTTAGTAACTACTTTACACGCAGTTACGGTATTGTCAATAAAATATCGCTTACAAATGTTTCGTCTACCCACCAATGTATTTAGAACAGGTTTGTAAATCATTTTAGAGCGCCTGTAGAAATATCATGAGCAAATGCCTAGCTTGGAAAAATATTCGAAAACAATTTATTATGGCGCTTAAATATCATGTGTAATGATTAGGCGTTTAAATATTTGTTTAATAATTATTATGGCATTTAAATATTATGTCTAATAATCATTATGGCTTTTAAGTATTATGTCTAATAATTATTATGGCAATTAAAAATATGAAAAACAATACGTATGGCACTCGAATCTTACATTTACGGACTTAATATAGACAGTACAATACTTCGACATGTAGCGAACTTCGAAAACACATAGATCGACAAGTCATTGTTACGACACACAATTATTAGACAACACACACCTTCGAATTACAACTAGTTCGACAGACGATTATTCGACAGACAATACTTAGACAAGATACATCTTCGAATGACCACTACTTCGACAGGTTTAGTAACTCCGTATCTTATGATATCTAAGTTTCGGGCAATTAAAAGTATGTCATATGTCTTTTAGGGCAAACAAAACATTCGGGCAAATGAAATTCGGGAATATGATGATTATGGTTTTTTATCTTAACGCCTTTCAGATGACCCTCCCAGACCAGAGTAATCTGGTAAGGTGGGGGAAGGCCACAGAAAAACAATGTTATACTTGTGGTGAGGCAATAGGGACGGCTAGACACATATTAGTAGGATGTAGGGTGCTTCTCGATAGAGGCCATTACTCACGCCGCCACGATAAGGTGCTTATCATCATACGTGAAGCAATGAGTCTGGCAGTAGCTAGAGCCCAAAAAGGATTGACTACTAACAGACGTCATATCAACTTTGTGTCTGAAGGTTCATCCATAACACCCAGGAACAAACCTTATTCAATCTTAGATACTGCCCCAGATTGGACTCTCCTAATCGACACGTATGAAAAGCACTATAAAATTCCGGAGGATGTTGGGGTTTCGTCCTCTAGACCTGACATATTCCTAGATTCTAAGAGGTTAAAACATGTGGTTCTTGTGGAACTTACTGTACCGTGGGAAACAAATATACCGAAGGACCACACAATAAAGAAAAATAAATACTATGATCTCACAAACGAATTAATCAAAAACGGTTACGTGGTTAATTTGTATGCAGTGGAAGTGGGAGCGAGAGGTATACCAGCAAAATCTCTCTATAACCTACTTAAAGATCTAGGCCTATCGAGAGCTACAATAAGCTCATTACTAGGACGAATGTCTAAAGCGGCACTAGTAAGTTCGTATCAAATTTGGTTAGGCAGGGAGGGGAACTTGGGTAGTGAAGGTGAGTGTTGATGTACATCAACAAAAGGGGCCCCTTCTAAACCTACACTTGGGTCGCAAGTCTCAGGCACTGTCCCGAGTTCCCAACTCAGCAACGCGATGGACCCGGCACCCGCACGGAGAATCCATGGATTGCTAAGATTACGGTCTCTAATCTTCGGGTAAACAATAGACAACCAGTAAAAAGGTGTGTTTGATTTGAATGTGTGTATGTATGTGTGTTTGAGACTTGTCAATCAATACTGCCGAAACCTATCAAAAAAAGAAATGATGTTGCTCGCGAAAATCATCCCCAACCTCCCGCTTCTTTAGTTAATTTTAAAATACTCATTCAATTTATACAAGTTTTATAGTGTAAGTAACACAAACCAATAGTTTCTTATTTGCATTTATATTGAACGTCCGATGCACATACAGGCTGCGTTTTAGTGCATATTACTCGTATGTAAAATATGAATTTACTAATTATTAAAACCGCGATATCTCATGAATGGTCGTAAGAGTAAAGGTGACTGTACCATTTTTGTAGAGTACTGTATGATCTTCAACTTTATCTGACCTATTTTCACGATAAAACTTACGGTTTTCGAGAAAAATGGGAAACACCTTAATTTTGTACGTTTGACCTTGAATATTTTTTTTTGAATCGAAGGGGATTTTTGACATTTTATTTATAATGATGTATTTAATGTCTGCCAATTTTCAGCTCTAGGTATGCGAATTATTCCTAAGTTATGACTTGTTTTTGTCTATTTTGACTGGACTATCAGTCTCTGTGTACAACGTGCAGGCAACTACAATTACTAATATATGGGCAGTCGAGCCTCGCCGCAAGCACGGCCGCCAGTACAGCATGCTGTTGGGGCTCCCCCGCACGCGTCGCACCAGTGAGGTAGCCCGCTTGCGCATTGTGGTGTAGAAGCAGTCTAAAAGCGTGGGAGCCCCATCACTATCCTGAACGCGTTATTAAACTGGACACGAAGGGTGCCGTACGATATTTGCGTATAGCCGGCCCACAGGCTGCAAGTGTAGGAAGAGGTGCAGTAGGCTCTACAATGAGTTATCTTCACCTCAGTCGAGCACCGTGCAAATCTGCGAATCAGGAAATTCGCTCTGACCGACAGCGCCTTTCGCTCCCATTCAATGTCTGAATCGTCTTTCAAGGTGGGCGTAACCAAGTGACCTAGATATTCTTCTAACTTCTACCTTTGTAAAGTCCTAGCGCATATAATTAACAAACGACTGACCCGTCTTGCCGAAACATTGCTCCCAGAAGCCCATTGTGGTTTTCGTCCGTACAGAGGCACGATAGATGCCATCTTTGTTGTAAAGTAATTCGAAATTGGAAGCTGAAAGCTTGTAACAACATCGTCCTTTGCATATGTGCTTTGTCGACTTGGAAAAAGCCTTCGATGGAGTGCCGCGGGAAGCTCTCTGGGTGGTTCTGAGAATAACTGGTTGTCCTAGAAAGTTCTTAAATCTGATACGCCAATTTCATGAGAATATGATGGCGAGAGTTCGACATGAACGCAATTTCTCAAACCAATTTCTAGTGATTTGTGGTGTGGAGTCGGGGTGTGTTCCTAATCCGGCGCTCTTTGCGCTATTCTTTGCTGCTGCTTGGGAGATGCGACGAAATTCAGTACTGACCCAATAAAAATGAACTCAAGATCGGACAAGATCATCTTCGAGCTCTTCGGCTTCCGTGCAAAGCGACAGGTTTCTAACATTTCTGTCTCAGAAATTCTGTCTCAAACGACCCCGCCATCCCCTTCTAACCTAACCTATCCGAGTCGGGGTACCCTAAAGTCCCGATTGCATCCAGTTTCTCCTGATATAACAACCGTTACACACCCAATGTCTATGGTAAATGATGTTATGGCATATGATAATTATGGCATGTGATAATTAGGGCATGTGATAATTAGGGCATATGATAATTAGGGCTTACAATGAGTATGACAAATGGTTAGTGACTTTATGGGAAACAAAGCTTCTAGCACGTGACTAATATAGCAAATAAGAGTAGGGCAAATGAATATTACGTCATATAATATTATGGCTGTTGACTATTATGGCAAATGATATTAGGGCAAATAAAATTCGGGAAAACGGCGTTATACCCTTTTTACTGTGGTGGGAGCAAAAGACTAATGGTAAACACTAGCTTTCTAGACTAGAATTAGTCATGTCTTTACTGTTTGTAATAGGGCTTTTCTAAAGTTATGTCGCGCGCTAAGACATTTTGTTAACGTGATAACGATTAAAAGTAACGTAACTAACTATCGCATGACAAAAGCTTTGTATTTTTGATGATTGAATGCGACTCGTGACGTGAAACCGATTCAATTAACACCTACATTCGAGATTTGAGCTCTAATTAATTAAGACAGTCAGTAATGAAAGTAAGAACAAATAGCTTATACCGTGATCAGTAATGGAACATTGATTTAAGAAAACCGAAGAGAACTGAAGTATTAAATTTAAATAAATTATAGAAAGTGGCAGGTAAATTAATTAACTATTACATTGATTGCACACGAGATAGTGTCAATAACACGACAAGGTTATTTTGGGTTTATTTCCTAATTCCCGTTACAACATAATATTACCCTAACAACCATGACTCACCTCATAGGTACGAGTATAGTTTCCTTTACCTCTACCTATACTTACCTCATAAGTGGTGCGGAAATGTGTGCATATTATATAACAAGTTGAATTCCTGAGACGAGCTCAGCCGAATACAAGGGATTTTCTTTTATTTTATCTTTATTTTTTTTCTTTTATTTTTTATTTTTTCTTTATCTTGCAATGGTTCACCCCAGCACGAATCTATTACCGAAAACAGCAACTCGATAGCTCATCTCCTTCATACCCAAAACTTTTTTTTTAGGGCTTTTCTAAAGAAAATCCCTAAAAAATGAATTATCTAATGATTAAAACCGCGATATCTCACGAATGGTGAGTCGTAAGAGAAAAAGTGACTGGATCATTTTTGTTGAGAATTGTATGATCTACAACTTTGTCTGACCTATTTCAACGATAAAACTTACCGTTTTCGAGAAAAATACAAAAAACTTTAATTTTGTACGTTTGACCTTGAATAAATTTTTTTGCAGAAGTAGGATCGAAGTAGATTGTTGACATTTTATTTATAATTAAGTATTTAACGTCTCTGCCAATTTTCAGCTCTATGCGTATTATTCCTTAGTCAAATGTCTATTTTGATTGGACTATGAGGTGTCAAAGGGATTATGATTTTTATATTTATTTATTCATTTAAATTGTTATTAATTGTATATTTATGTGTAATTTAAATTCTACCTACTGACGTATGGCAGCCAAAATTTGCTGTCAATTTTATAAAGAGGAGTTGGCTACGAAATTCCAGCCAGTCCAAATCGGTTTTGGATCGAAGGGAGGTTGTGAGGCTGCCATACATGCTTTGTCAACCTACCTTGGCTCCGGGAAAAGCGAAGTGATCCTCAAGGTTGACGTGAAGACGTGTTAACTCCGTGAACAGGGACACCTTGTGACACAAGCTAAATTACAAATCCCCAAAATGTATAACTTTCTTTGGCAATGTTACAGAGACCCATCCAAATTATTTTATAAAGACAACCTTTTGGAATCTGCTGTTGGATGTCAACAAGGAGACCCCCTCGGGCCGGTAATCTTCAGTTTAGTTATTCAACCTATTATTCGGCAGTTAAATTCTAAATTCAATGTATGGTATCTAGACGATGGGACCTTAGGAGGATATATAGATACTGTTTTACAAGATTTGGCCTTTATTAAAAATGAATTTAAATTAACAGGTTTAGAACTCAATGCAAATAAATGTGAACTTTTTTTAAATGATGATTAGGACAAAATTTTAACAATTTCAAAATTTAATTCATTAGCACCGAATATTAAAATTATTGAAAAAGACGCACTAGGTACGCCTCCTTGTGTCCCCAATTTTAGAAGATGCCTATAACTCCTTTATAGAGGAGAAAATTCAATTTTTTTGTGATATTATTTCAGATCACCTACTCAAAATTAATATCCATTCTGGTTTTACTATTCTTCGGTATTGCCTTTTTGTTCCAAAATTCACCCATGCCCTCAGATCTTTCCATTTTTTCAAACATTTAACACTTTTAGAAAAAAATTACATAATTAAACAAAGCACTCTCACAAAAATCTTAAATGTGGCCTTGAATTACCGAGCTTCACTACAAGCGTCTCTACCGATTCGCTTGGGTGGGCTCGGTGTTCGCAAAATTTCGGATATAAGCTTACCAGCGTTCCTGTCCTCGGTCCACAGTACGGAAGAATTAACCATGAAAATCCTTGCACCTACACTGGTTAACTCTGAAGTATTGTGTAAAATTGATGCAGTAAATGCTTGGAAAATTGCTTGCCCGAAAACCGATTTCCCAAAGAACCTTTTCTCTCAGCGACAGTGGGACGGGCCGCTTTGCAGCTTAGTAAGACAACATTTAATAAATACATGTTCTAATGCTGCAGAGCGTGCCCGTTTGCTGGCGGTAGGAGTGTGGGAGTCGGGTCTTTGGTTACAAGCTCTTCCGTCATCTAACGTAGGAACTATGTTAGATGACACTACCTTCCGCATTGCAACATGCCTTCGTTTAGGTGCCCCGTGTGTTTCTCCGCATCGATGTCGCTGTGGAGAAGCCGTCGACAGGTTCGGACACCATGGCTTATCGTGCTGCAGGAGAGCTGGGCGAATACCACGGCATGCCAGCCTCAATGACATAATCCGACGTGCTCTTGTCACTGCCGGTGTGCCAACTGTACTTGAACCAAATGGTTTGGTACGCGACGATGGCAAGATACTGGACGGTATGTCATTAATGCCATGGAAAATGGGTAGGACTCTGGTTTGGGATGCAACATGCGTCGTTACCATTGCTTCTACCCATATAGCCAGCACGGCTGGCTGTGCCGGTGCTACTGCTGCTTCTGCGGAGACTCTCAAACGGCGCAAATACTCAAATTTAATTGGAGATTATGTATTTGTGCCATTTGGAGTCATAACGTTAGGGGTATGGGGCCCGAGTGCTCGCAGTCTCTTCAGGGAGATTGCAACACGTATGATCGACGCTTCTCGTGACCAGAAGGTTGGCTTCTTTTTAGCACAGAAAATAAGTATTGCCATACAACGTGGCAATGCTGCCAGTCTTCTGTTCACGTTACCACAGGAGGCATGCGATGCGGAGGAATTCCACGATGCATTTTAGGTTTAAGTTTCTTTTAATTATTTATTTTATTTTAGTTTTATTTAGTTATGTTTACTTAGCTAGCATTCGCATTCGTAGGCGTATATTAAATAATGAATTTAAATAATATTTTGAAATGAGTACTTGTTATAATTGTAATTCAAAATAACTCAAGAAATACTTTAATTTAAAAATTGTGATTTTATTTTTTTATTATTTTGAAATGAGTACTTGTTGTAATTGTAATTCAAATAACTCAAGAAATACTTTAATTTAAAAATTGTGATTTTATTTTTTTATTATTGACATGCATATCTTAATTTACTCATTTATAATTCTAATTTTTGTTTCTGTTAATGACATGCATGTTTTGAAATTAATAAATCTCTTAGATAGATAATAGAACTACGACTGCAATTTAAATTAATTTAAGTTAATGTATTGGAAAGTGGCTTGTCCCAGTACTGAATTGCCTGCTAACCTTTTCTCCCAGAGACAACGGGATGCGTCGCTCTGCAAGTTGGTAAAAGATAATTTAATAAATATATCTTCCAATGTTTCCGAGCGTGTTGCGCTTGTTGACTGTGGGGGAATGGGAGTCAGGACTCTGGATCCTGGCACTTCCATCGCCCAACATAGGTACCATGTTGGACGATACTACTTTCGGCCTTACCACCTGCCTCCATCTGGGAGCGCCGCGTGTTTCGCCGCATCATTGTCACTTTTTTTTTTTTATCGTGCGGAAATCCCTTCGGATAGCCCGACATAACCGCCCCCGCTGGCACGCGGGGGGGGCGTGCCAGCGGGGGTGGTTATGTCGGGCTTGAACCGACTAAAACCGCACGCCGTCTCGGGTCTACAGACGCCGGGGTGTAAGGTTGCCCATAGAGCATATCCCTCGCACCCCGACTGACCCTGGACCATCTCCGGTTTCGAGATGGCCCCCTCGGGTTTGGGAACCACGGTGTCCCCGTCTTGCCCCGGTTTGGGGGAGGGGCGCTAGTCGCCCCACCGTCCCGGCCTGCTTCTGCTGGGGTGACAGGTGGCCTCACCCGCCACCCCCAGGCCTGCGCTCATGGAGGACGGAGGTCGTTAAGCGACCTCCGGCGCCTGAGTCGCCTGCGACGCGCGGCGAGCAAGTTGCGGGCTCGGCGGTCCGGGAGAGTTCTCAATCTCTCCCGGGCGCGCTCCGCCATCTCCTTCGCGAGCATTACATGCTCGCAGAAGGAGGTGGCGGCGGCCCACGCGCTCGCGCTCCGCACCATTGCCGCAATCATGCTGCCGAGCGAGAGGACTCCCACCCCGATGGCTGCCACGAGGTCACGCCTCGGCGCCTCCCACGCCGGGCAGTCCGCCAGCGTGTGCAGCCCTGAGTCCTCGCTCGCGTCGCAGTGATGACACTCAGGCGTTGGCTCCTTCCTGATTCGATGCAGGTGGTCCCCGAAGCACCCCTTCCCGGAGATCACCTGCATCAGTCGGTACGAGAGGCTTCCGTGTCGCCTCTCCAGCCAATCCTCCATGATGGGCCTTACCGCCGCTATTGCGGCGTGCCCTGCGCTTGGTCGCCCAAGTCGTTCCTTCCACTCCACCACGATGGCCTGGCGGAGCTGGGACTGCACGGCCTCGATTTCTCGAGGCTCGGGGTTCCATCCCTGCTCCCGCGCCTCCTTTCGCCACTGGTACAGTTGCGAATGGGCTCTCGCTTCCAGGTCCCATGGCGGAGTTCCGGCAAGGAGACTCGCCGCCTCGAAGGAGATCGTGCGGTATCCGCGGATGACCCTGATGGCCATAACTCGCTGCGGAGCTCGCAGCATCTGCACAGTTCTGGTCCTCAGGGCCTCCGCCCATATTGGGCACCCATACAGGGCCATGGACCGCACGATCCCCGCGTAGAGCGCATCATTGTCACTGTGGTGAAGCTGTCGACAGCCTTGTGCACCATGGCTTTTCATGCAGCAGAAGGTCGTATATCGCGAAACGCTAGCATGAACGACATAATCCGCCGTACTCTTGTCACCGCTGTCGTGCCAGCCGTTCGTGAACCTTATGGGCTGATACGCCACGATGGCAAGAGATCAGATGGTATGTCGTTATGACCTTGGAAGATGGGTAGGCCTTTGGTATGGGACGCAACGTGCGTCGACACCCTTGCGCCTTCACACAAAGCACAGCGGGTTGTGCCGGCGCTGCTGCTGCATCTGCGGAAAGTTTTAAAGTGGTAGAGTCAAGCAACAGTCATTTTGGCCGTTGCATGAATGGGCTGACTCGACCGGGGAAGCACCACCCTCTCACAGAATATCGACGCCAAGTAACAGTATTTGAACTGTTGCGTTCTGTTTGGTGAGTGAGAGCGCCAGAGCCCAAACTTCTTTCCCATCCCCTCCCAAACTCCTTTCCCATCCCCTTTCCTTTACCCGTCCTCCATGAGCGCAGGCCTGGGGGTGGCAGGTGAGGCCGTCTGTCACCCTAGCAGAAGCAGGCCGGGACGGTGGGGCGACTAGCGCCCCTCCCCCAAACCGGGGCAAGACGGGGACACCGTGGTTTCCAAACCCGAGGGGGCCATCTCGAAACCGGAGATGGCCCAGGGTCAGTCGGGGTGCGAGGGATATGCTCTATGGGTAACCTTACACCCCGGCGTCTGAAGACCCGAGACGGCGTGCGGTTTTAGTCGGTTCAAGCCCGAAATAACCGCCCCCGCTGGCCGGCGGGGGGGTATCCGAAGGGATTTCCGCACGGAGAAAAAAAAAAGGGTCGGCAGCGCGAGTGTGACGCCACTGGTGTTACACACGTCCATAGGCCACGGTAACCGCTTCCCATCAGGTGGGCCCTGTGCTTGTCTGCCGCCTTAGTGGTATAAAAAAAAAAGCCTCAAACGGCGTAAATACTCCAACCTGGTAGGGGATCATGTTTTTGAGCCGTTTGGGGTTGAGACGTTGGGGTCATGGGGTCCAAGTGCCCGTTTTGTCTACAAAAATTTGGTAAAGCGGCTGATCGACGCTACACGTGACCAGAAGGCTGGACTTTATCTTGCACAAAGAATTAGCATTGCCATTCAACGAGGCAATGCTGCTAGTCTTCTGGGAACATTACCAGTCGGTGATGATGCGGAGGAATTGTATGACGCGTGTATGTAAATATTTTTCTATCTTTAGATTTAGTTTTCTTTACATTTATTTATAATTAGTTGTATTAGTTGTGCGTAATCATTCTAAGTTATTCTTGTAAATGTTTTGAGCAATAACAGTAAATTGAAATTATCAACTCATTTAAACGAGTGTTGGTAACTTGAAATAAATGATTTATTGTTTACCCGCACTACACACAAGGGATAGGTACCATAGGAACCCTTTTTTTTCATTTTTTTTATTGTGCGGAAATCCCTTCGGATACCCCCCCGGCGGCTAGCGGGGGCGGTTATGTCGGGCTTGAACCGACTAAAACCGCACGCCGTCTCGGGTCTACAGAAGCCAGGGTGTAAGGTTTTTTACTCATAGAGCATATCCCTCGCACTCCGACTGACCCTGTGCCATTCGCAGTATCCCCTCTGATAACAGCAGAGGGGTACCTGGAGCGACCACGCCCCCCCGCGGGCCTTGCAGGCCCGCCATACCCCGACCCCTTCGTGCAATGGGGTCAGCTGGCCCTGAAAAGGGCCGGTTGGTCAGACTCTTGGCCGTTGACGTTGACGCCAGCTACTCCAGAGGAGCAATCAATGCGTCATCGCCCACGTTTCCCAGGGTGCACCAAACTTGAAGGTGATCCAACCAGTCGCACCCCACCATAGGAACCCTATAGGAACAACAGTCGGATATTTCACCTTTTCCTTTTGTAAATTTTGCAGATAGAAGCATCTTTCCAATCCTGTAGGATAACTTTGCATTCCCATATCTTCGTAATTAATGCACACAATTAGGTCCTAATATTATTGCCGCCATATTTGTAAATTTCTGATGGTAAGCTATCCAAATAGGCGAATAGTGGGTGGAATGCCTACCCCTTCGGGGATACAGGCGTGAAGTTATGCTATGCAACCCTGGTGTCTTAGCATTCTTCTGTCTATGTATCGCTGCCATAAACTCATCAAATGAAGGTAACGGAGGACAATCAAGATATTCTACAATAGGCAGATCTTCAAGCGTTTCTATGTAATGCAAGTCAGGGGTTTGAGGATTAAGAACATCCTGGAAGTGTTCTACCCAACGATCTAGAATATTACACTGTGGCGTCAATCGCTTGTTTCATTCTTTATTACACATAGGTGCTATCTTCAGGGATCTTGGTCCGAAGATGGTTTGAAGAGACTCGAAAAATCGGCCCGTCTGGTTGGTATCTGCATATATCTGCATTTCAGTGGCTTTCTCCTACCACCATTTGTCTCTTAGAGAGTGGACTTTTTCTTTTAGTTGTTTGTGAGCCTTGTTCCGTTCACCAGTATTTGAACTTCGCAGAGAACGTCTTAATTCATTCACAAGCTTCTTGATCTCCACGTCAGAATCGTCAAACCAATCTTGGTTTTTTGTCAATGATTTGTGAATGACGTTAAATATACGCATGTTCGTGTAGACAATGATGATTATAAAACACGGGTCAAGCCGGTCATGTGCTGTCTTTATTCCATATTGAATATTTGACACTTGTTATTAGGTTAGAGGTCGCAGTGTCGATGCTAGCGCGGGTTTGATGGCCGCTCGGAGTAAACAATGCAGACATGTATTTATGTCTATTTGCATAAGTCAGAAAGTTTAAAGAATATAACATAACATAACTTCACGCCTGTATCCCCAAAGGGGTAGGCAGAGGTGAATTACACACCCCACGATTCGCCAGTTATGTTTAGGTCCCAATATAATAGGGGGCGAGCCTATTGCCATCTACCGGGTACAATACTAAGTGATAATCATGATATTGTCGGAAGTTTACGCGAATGTCACATATTGAAATAAAACTATTTTTTAACGGATTCTATCGCGATTTATTTGATGTTATTTTATATTTTAAATTGTACCCGACGTTTCAGTTGCTTTTCAGTAGCCATGCTCACGGGGAGACTAAAGATGGTGGTTGTCTTGTAGTTTGAAGTGTAAGTTATCTTACAGTACCCGAACTATGCTGAATTGTTGGTGTTACTATTTACGCAGAATGAGCTCACAGTGTCATGAAGTCTTGTTGTATTTTGATTTTTCTTGGAATTAATTAAGTGAATGACTGGGTCCCAAGCTGGTGGTACATTGGTTGGTTTGACCAATATAAGACAGCCCACAGTCACAATCTATTTTATAGACCCCTGCATCTTGTAGAGGCAATTGGCACTTGACAGATGGTAAAAATTTACATATCTTTTTGGCTCCCATATGAAACGAAATTTATTCATAGTAAGGATTTTTAGGGTTCCGTTGCCAAATGGCAAAAAACAGAACCCTTATAGATTCGTCATGTCTGTCTGTCTGTGACATACACAGCCACTTTTTTCCGAAACTATAAGTACTATGCTGTTGAAACTTGGTAAGTAGATGTATTCTGTGAACCGCATTAAGATTTTCACACAAAAATAGAAAAAAAAACAATAAATTTTGGGGGCTCCCCATACTTAGAACTGAAACTCAAAATTTTTTTTTTCATCAAACCCATACCTGTAGGGTATCTATAGATAAGTCTTCAAAAATGATATTGAGGTTTGTAATATCATTTTTCTCTGAACTGAATAGTTTGCGCGAGAGACACTTCCAAAGTGGTAAAATGTGTCCCCCCCCTCTCTCCCAGTTTTTTTAATACGTCATAAATCGTAAAACCGCAATTTACCTTTCATTGAATCAACTCAAATATAAAATTTAAAAAAAAACATTTTTATGTTACTTGCTGCTACGGAACCCTTCATGGGCGAGTCCGACGCGCACTTGGCTGGTTTTTTTTAATGGTCACGTCGATATGACTTTACCTTGTCTGATGGTAATCTCAGGATTGAAAAACACTTTATATATACCAATAATGCTACTGAGGGGGCTCAGCGTGACGGCCTGGACCCGTGACTGTAGGAATAAGGAAACACGTGTGCTGTGCGATACATTGTTTAGTTTTAGATACAGCTTATGTCGCCGAATCTTGTTCATAATATATTGAAGTGAAATCTTCTAAAGGCGCGTTCAGCACTTTTTGGGTGAACAAAAATTATGGAACTCGCGTCATCGTCACTGTGACGCTTTCCATATGTTTTATAACAACGCCATCTTGGTTGTAGCCGATGTATTATTTTGTACTGACCTTGACGAAGTTTCGAACTGATTCCTAATGAACACCATAGATGGCTCTGTAAATATTTTTTTCGTGTTTTCACTTCTGTCGGCACTACTGGACAGCCACTGTTTTTTTAAATTTAACTATTCTACTTACGTATAGGGCCAGACATTCCGGGAACCTTGGGAACCGTACACCCATCGATTTTAGGATATATTGGAGTGGATGTATCAGAAATCGCCTATAAAACCTTTTATACATACATATAACTCGCGCCTTTTTCCTTTGAGGTAGGCAGAGACAGCGAGTCTCCTTGCCGGAACTCCGCCATGGGACCTGGAAGCGAGAGCCCTTTCGCAACTGTACCAGTGGCGAAAGGAGGCGCGGGAGCAGGGATGGAACCCCGAGCCTCGAGAAATCGAGGCCGTGCAGTCCCAGCTCCGCCAGGCCATCGTGGTGGAGTGGAAGGAACGACTTGGGCAACCAAGCGCAGGGCACGCCGCAATAGCGGCGGTAAGGCCCATCATGGAGAATTGGCTGGAGAGGCGACACGGAAGCCTCTCCTACCGACTGACGCAGGTGATCTCAGGGAAGGGGTGCTTCGGGGACCACCTGCATCGGATCAGGAAGGAGCCAACGCCTGAGTGTCATCACTGCGACGCGAGCGAGGACTCAGGGCTGCACACGCTGGCGGACTGCCCGGCGTGGGAGGCGCCGAGGCGTGACCTCGTGGCAGCCATCGGGGTGGGAGTCCTCTCGCTCGGCAGCATGATTGCGGCAATGGTGCGGAGCGCGAGCGCGTGGGCCGCCGCCGCCTCCTTCTGCGAGCATGTAATGCTCGCGAAGGAGGTGGCGGAGCGCGCCCTGGAGAGACTTAGAACTCTCCCGGTCCGCCGAGCCCGCAACTTGCTCGCCGCGCGTCGCAGGCAACTCAGGCGCCGGAGGTCGCTTAACGACCTCCGTCCTCCATGAGCGCAGGCCTGGGGGTGGCGGGTGAGGCCACCTGTCACCCCAGCAGAAGCAGGCCGGGACGGTGGGGCGACTAGCGCCCATCCCCCAAACCGGGGCAAGACGGGGACACCGTGGTTCCCAAACCCGAGGGGGCCATCTCGAAACCGGAGATGGCCCAGGGTCAGTCGGGGTGCGAGGGATATGCTCTATGGGCAACCTTACACCCCGGCGTCTGTAGACCCGAGACGGCGTGCGGTTTTAGTCGGTTCAAGCCCGACATAACCGCCCCCGCTGGCACGCGGGGGGGTATCCGAGGGGATTTCCGCACGAAAAAAAAAAAAAAAAAAGGTAGGCAGAGACAACAGCTCGCCATCCGCTTCTGTCCTTACACTCTTCGCGCGCTTCCTCTACTGTCATTAAACCTTTCTTGCAAGCTCGCCGGTTTCGTGTGCTTTGGCCTGCCCTTTTTTCAATACATTGTTGATTTGATGAATGTATCTTTAGTGGACATTTTACATTAGGCAATACTTAAATTGGAAGCACTACTAACTTCCCTCAACGTTCATTAAATATGTTAAATTGTTTGATGGTTTAACCTCTGCCTTTGTCAAAATATCAATTTAAAAACTAATACCTTCTCGAAGGGGTGCGTATTTGACTGCCTTAGGGGAGAAATTTCCAAAAAGCCTTCCTAAGTGGACGCTTACAACATAAAAGGAATGAACTACCTCAATTTCAAGTGTGTAGCGCCAGCGGCCTGGGGTCGGAGCTGATGGATCCATCAGGATAAGTACGTATATAATTATGTAAACTAGATAAATAATGCCTCTTATTGCCGTTTTTAGTTAGGAGCCATAATAATGTTACCCTTTTTTTTTTTTTTTTATCGTGTGGAAATCCCTTCGGATACCCCTTATAGATACAACCTTAATTAATGAATTTTGAATTTCGAATTTTGGTGCGGGAGGCGGAAGCTTAATAAATGAGTAATGAATTTTGATACCTATCCGTATAGACATAGCGCGCCTGTTTATAATGTCTTCTATGTGATAGCTACAAAAAATTGCGCATTGTTTGTGGTCTATTAGTGGCCTTTTGCGATACCAAACTTTTTTTTCAGCCAGTCTAGTAATAGGTAAGACCCAGATGGGCGTCACGTCCACGTCTCGGCACCGAAGTCATAATATCCTCATATTAGGCTGTTTAATGGTTAGTCATGCGGCTTTGAATTATTCCAAATATGTCTCTAGTATTCATTGTTAGAATCATTGTGTAGGTTATTGAAGCATCATAGATAGTTTCCTAGTAACCATCTGATATAAAATTCAACCATGTTCTTTGACATCTAATCTGAGGAAAAAACTGGGCACGATTTGCAGTCGATAAGGTTGAAAATGGCTTGCGCATATTTTTTGTACTGTACAGAATAGCTTTAATATTTTGACGGTGGCCGAGTAGCCAGTGAAAAAATAATTTAATTCAAAACTGTCTATACGGCCGGCCAAGTGGACTTGAGCTTAGGGGTCTAAATGTTGGGGTGCTTGGTTGGGGACCTCCACGCGGTGCACCCTGGGCAACGGAGACGGCAGCGCCTCTCTCCTAGGGTGGGAGAGACGCTGCCGCCTACGGCCAACTCCGACCGAGGCGAGGACGGCCCTGTTGAGGGCTGTTCGGAAGCTTTCCACGTGTCCCTCTGATTAGCAGATGGCACAGTGGAGAGCAAGTAAGGGGGTCATCTCGAAACCGGAGATGGCCCAGGGTCAGCCGGGGTGCGAGGGATAGGCTCTATGGGTAACCTTACACCCCGGCGTCTTAAGACCCGAGACGGCGTGCGGTTTTAGTCGGTGCAAGCCCGACATAACCGCCCCCGCTGGCCGGCGAGGGGGTATCGGAAGGGATTTCCGCACGAAAAAAACAAAAAAAACAAAAAGGGGTCCAAACGTCGGCTAACCTTAATTTTCTATCTGTACACAGTTACTTGAATTTTATTGTTATACGGAATGCAATTATTATAAGAAAAGGTAATTAACCTTGCGTGCTATTGAAATAAACTACTGCAATTGTTTTATGCATGGAAGGAACAAGTACTACGGTAGTACGTAGTACTTATTCCTTCCATGAATGCACGTAATAATAATATTATGCCAGTAGTATGCAAATAGGTAAGTTTATATTCAACTGTACTTATATTCTATAATGGAACTAATGGGATTAGATTGAAAAGGTATTCTAGTTCCATGGAACTACTGGGAGAAAAAAATCCCAGTAGTTCCATAATGGAACTAGAGAATGGAACTACTGGGATACGGCGGATTCGACGGTACATTGCCATACGCAACAAACTGAATGAATCAATTGAGTAAAGATAGTGGTAGTAATCTTCTTCTTCTTCTTCTTCTTCTTCTTATATATAAAAATGAATTGCTGTTCGTTAGTCTCGCTAAAACTCGAGAACGGCTGGACCGATTTGGCTAATTTTGGTCTTGAATTATTTGTGGAGGTCCAGAGAAGGTTTAAAAGGTGCTATCGATTGGGGCAGTACGAAGTCTGCCGGGTCAGCTAGTCTTCTTTCTTCTTCTCTTATATATAAAAATGAATTGCTGTTCGTTAGTCTCGCTAAAACTCGAGAACGGCTGGACCGATTTGGCTAATTTTGGTCTTGAATTATTTGTGGAGGTCCAGAGAAGGTTTAAAAGGTTTGTCATCGATTGAGGCAGTACGAAGTCTGCCGGGTCAGCTAGTATTAATATAAATATGGTGGCTCTGACTCCTGCACTTTTCTTCATCAGTGCCAAACTGTTAATCAAATTATTTTCTCCTCTTCGGGAGAAAAAGGTATACCTTGAGGCAAAACTCTCGTCTAAAAGTTGCATGTGCACTAACTGGCCAAGCATAAAATACAATTTGAACAAAAATAAAAACCGACTTCAACAACTAAAAAGACACGAAAGAGTGAAAAATAACTGAATTAAAAATTTACGTCAAAAGACAAAACTATGCGTATGTGCCTGTCCACATCACCAGGGCACGACGTCGTCGTCGCCGTGGAACGGTGCGGTGTCGTAAGCCGGCGAAACTTCTTCAAAACTTGATACAGATACAGATAAAATAACTGCAAAATTTGTGGTCACAGACCTCTTTAAATTTGTCAAATGTAAATTTGTTTCAACGCCTCATATTTTCTATTGAAATGATTTCCCATCACTATTCATAATTGAAAGATATCGGTGCACTCAGTACTGTCTTTTACATTTTTTTTGTCTCTGTCTTTTTAATAACAACAGAAGCAGAATACGTTTAGTGCGGTCCATATCTACAACGAGACTGCTATTTATCTGGTATTTAGTGAAGAAAATACCGAAAATGTACAAGGCACGGCGACGTGTAACTTTGCGGCGTCGCGGCCGTCGTGACGTACATTTTTACGGTACGGCAACGTAAATTTCCACGTCACCGCACCGTTCCACGGCGACGACGTCGTGCCGTGGAGATGTGGACAGGCCCTATCACTTTTCTGTTGAAGTCGGTGCCCAGCCAAATCGTTAGTCATAAGTCCGCTCCCGCAGCAGTTTGGTGCATACATAGTTAGTTACTTCCCACAGTCTCGTCACATCTTACATCTCATCTCTAACCGTGTGTGGAGTGGAGTCTAAACGAGATGTTTGATGCTTTAATATGTGGTGAGAAAAGCGCGCATTTTTGTCTTTTGGAATAAATTTCTAATTCAGTTATTTTTCACTTTTTAGTGAATATGGCTTATTCTTCGAAAGTTAATGCGGTTGAACGTTTGGAAATGGAGCGCTAGTAACTAATAAATAAAATTAGCCGTATGAGGCCAATTTTTTAATTACGCCACTAACGAGACATAATTCAAAATTAATCCTTTATTAGCGCATTGTGCGCCAGTTTTTTCCGGGGGCAAGACGACAACTCCATAGTTCCCAAACCCGACGTGGCCATCTCGAAATCGGCCATGGCCCTGGGTCAGTCGGGGTGCCTTATGGGCTACCTTACACCCCGGTGTCTGAAGACGTGAGAAGGCGTGCGATTTCAGTCGGTTCGAGACCGACATAACCTCCCCTGCTGGCCGGCGGCGGGTATCCGAAGGGATTTGATGAAAAAAAAAGAGTTAGTACCTGTTTAGCTAAAAACGATTGTACCTAATATGAGACTCACCAGATATTACGGACAAATTGTGCAAACAGTTTTGTACTACCAATATCTACATATATACATGTAAACATTGTAAGAATAATAAACAAAATTCAATGGCAGCGATGCTTTTTCCTACATTTTGAGGGTCTCCTACGATTTCTCCAAAATTCCATTATCAACTGCCGACTCACACAAATGGGACCACAGTCGAAGTATACCCTTTCCTACAAAATAAGAATCATAAAAATCCATTCATAATCATTTTATCACCGGTGTAATCGCGTAACAAACTCACAAAAAAATCATTTTTGTAATAAAGTTTCATGTTTCATTATAAAGCATTTTCCGACCTTCACATAATTTACTGCGCGCAGCGCGCTTTGCTTCGTTCTTTAAATAACTAGGTATTTCATTTATTTTCTGAACAATGTTACATTTGTATTAAAATATAATGGTTATGAGTTTATAATGGATCTCAGTCTCAGTTTACTAGTATCGAAAAAAGTGACAGTTATAAATTAAATAGTGAACATGTCAAAACTTCCTAAACAAAGTTTTGTTATTTTGTGCATATGGGCCCCTCTCAGGCTGTAAGCTACTTCGCCTGTTAACCGCTCGGGTGAAAAAGACAAAGTTTTAAGCTATAATTACACAAAACAAATTAAAAATAAGTTGAAATAAAACTATTTGTTACGGATTCTAACGCGATTTATTTGATGTTATTTTCCCGACGTTTCGGTTGCTTTTCAGCAGCCATGGTCACGAGGGGACTACCCGTGACCATGGCTGCTGAAAAGCAACCGAAACGTCGGGAAAATAACATCAAATAAATCGCGATAGAACCCCTTAAAAATAGTTTTACTTCAATGTGTAACATTCGCGTAAACTTCCGACAATATCATAAAAATAAGTTCTTGAATATTTGAAATATAATATGATATATTCCTTTTACAAGTTTTATTGAGAGCGCTAGTGCAAATTGGCTGAACTTAAGGTAGGTAGTATATAACGAATGACGTTAGCGATGATTTAGCAATAACTAATTGCGTGTCGTTTACAGATCACGTTATACAATAGAATACTATTTATCAAAAATATTGAATAAAACTAATAGGTGTTAATATTAATTAAAATATTTAGCTAATTAGGAATAAATTTAACAAATAAATTACTTCGGGCCACCAACCAGGTGGACACCGAAGTCTAAAAATCACGCAAAAAAAAAAACAAAATCTTACACCCACTTTTTATCACTTTTCTCGACGTTTCACATGATTCTAAGTCTAATTAAGCAAAAAAATATGTTTGTGTCGGTGTGTCTGTTGATCTGGATGTCTGGATGTCTGGATGTCTGTTTACGCAATAACTCAAGAACCACTTATCCGATTTAAAAAATTCTTTCGCCAATCATCTTGTTTGGTTAATGGGAAGAACTGATTAGATTTTGGGGTTTGTACGTTTAAGGTTTCGGGTACAAATTGTCCCTAAAAAACTTTTACAAGTGAGTTTCTTTCGAGTTATCAGAGTAACGCGTATTTGAATTTGACATTTGAGTGACAATGACAATATGTATACTGTATATTTACATAAAACAACCACTCTGAAAGAAACTGAAATATAAAATCATTTTTTTGTGTTTTTGACGTCGACGACGTTTGATTTGATTTCATTTTCTTCATATTTATTGCTCAATATATAAAGACGCGTCGAATAATATGCATAAAACCTAAGGTCTGTAATTTTGAATAAAAATACTGCAACAAAAATATCTAAGTTTGGCCCGAAGTTTGACCATCACTGTGTGATTTCCGCCCCACTAGATTATTATAATAGAATATACGCATGTTGGCATAGACATTGTGCAACTACATAAGAGTTCATTCGACTGTGGTAGTATACTTAAATCATTATGAAAAAATAAGGAAGAAAACTGACTATAAATGGTTGGTTTCAACGATTCCGAAAGTAAATTGATAGCAATGAGAACTATGTACGCAATTGACTGAATTCTGGTGCATCTTGCACCAGAATTCAGTCAATTTAGAGCAAAGCCTGTGAGCGCCGGACCTACACCGTCATCATCGTCACAGGGTTTAGGTGCATTTCCTTTGAAGCGGAGCTGGGCGGAGTGGAGCTGAGCTGATTAGAACAGGAGACATAGACAAAGTCACATTCTATTGGCGGTAACGCCAGTGGAAAAGTCTGAAATGTATAGAAGTGACATTATTTGTCGGACTTTTGCGAAATCGCTTTGAAGGGATTCCACTATTAGAATGTCACTTTGGTAGTATACTTAAATCATTATGAAAAAATAAGGAAGAAAACTGACTACAAATGGTTGCTTTCAACGATCCCGAAAGTATATTGATAGTAATGAGAACTATGTACGCAATTGACTCAATTCTGGTGCATCTTGCACCAGAATTCAGTCAATTTAGAGCAAAGCCTGGGAGCGCCGGAACTACCTTGTCATCATCGTCACAGGGTTTAGGTGCATTTCCTTTGAAGCGGAGCTGGGCGGAGTGGAGCTGAGCTGATTAGAACAGGAGACGTAGACAAAGTCACATTCTATTGGCGGTAACGCCAGTGGAAAAGTCTGAAATGTATAGAAGTGACATTATTTGTCGGACTTTTGCGAAATCGCTTTGAAGGGATTCCACTATTAGAATGTCACTTTGGTAGTATACTTAAATCATTATGAAAAAATAAGGAAGAAAACTGACTACAAATGGTTGCTTTCAACGATCCCGAAAGTATATTGATAGTAATGAGAACTATGTACGCAATTGACTCAATTCTGGTGCATCTTGCACCAGAATTCAGTCAATTTAGAGCAAAGCCTGTGAGCGCCGGAACTACCTTGTCATCATCGTCACAGGGTTTAGGTGCATTTCCTTTGAAGCGGAGCTGGGCGGAGTGGAGCTGAGCTGATTAGAACAGGAGACATAGACAAAGTCACATTCTATTGGCGGTAACGCCAGTGGAAAAGTCTGAAATGTATAGAAGTGACATTATTTGTCGGACTTTTGCGAAATCGCTTTGAAGGGATTCCACTATTAGAATGTCACTTTGTCTACAGGTCCTGAGCTGCCTAGAGCCATATTCCGATCGCTCAAGTTCAATCTCTGTATTGTTGGTAAATAAACGAGGTACCGGCTGGAAGCACATCATCATCATCATCCTCCTGCCCTCATCCCAAAATTTATTTGGGGTCGGCGCAACATCTCTGCTTGCGGTCATCTCAACATTCACTCCCTTTCTAACATATCCTCTTTCACACAGTCCATCCATCTCCTCTTAGGTCGTCCTCTACCCTTGTAACCGTCCACTTCCATACTTAATGCCTGCCGGCTGGAAGCACTTAGTCATGAATTTTATTTGAAATCCGTTCAACTCCGCTTCACTCTACTCGTACTTACACTGGTTCTATTGATGCGGAGTGGAGATTTCGAGTACTGTGATTGGCCAATACAAGGTTCACTTCTCTCCACTCTAAACATACCCTTAGTCCTGGTTACATCCAAAGGTTGTACTTTAGAGCCCGGAGGCCGCTCACCTACGCTTTCTCTTGATTTTGCTCATGTAAGCCACAGCCGACTGACCTCCCAACCCTGAGATAACCTGCGCCAGAGCCTCGTCCGTCAATCAGCAGGTGTACCGGCTTGAAGGTTGGCTCGAACAGCTCCCAACTTGTAATTGCCCAGAAACGCAACTCGTGACAGAAGCCGGTTATAATAATGTATGTTTGTGTAATCGCTGAAACCTGCGTGGGCGTTATGTAATAACTTATTAACAGGTTTCAGCTCTTTAATTTTATTTATTACTAGCTTTGCCCACGACTTCTTCTGAAAGAACTAATTCGTAAATAGTTTAAAATCTTTTTGATAACGAAATAAACTATGAGTGATTCTGAAGGTTAATAACTTCAAGAAAACGTAAGTATATAGGTTGTATTTTAACGGATCATACGGCATACCAAAGTTATGTTAAGTATATTTTTTTAATCGAATTCAAATCACATTCTTTGGAAATGTGGTGTTACTGAATCGGATCCTTTTTTTCGTGCGGAAATCCCCTCCGATGGGTATCCTAGAGTGACGGGCGCCGTTATGCCATCTCGGGTCTTCCGATGCCGGGGTGTAAGGTGTCCATAAGGCATTTCTCTCGCACCCCGGCTGACTCAGGGCTATCTTCGGATTTTGAGATGCCCCCATCGCGTTTGGTAACCACGCGACGGTGTCCCCAGAAAAATAGAGGGAGGGAGGGGCGAGAACCGCGGGGGCGCGCATCACGCCGCCGGCGGCCGCGCCGCCCTGGTTTGCTTCTGCTAGGGTCACAGGGGTTCTACCTGTCACCCCCAGGCCTGAGTTGCGTGGCTGTAGAGAGTTCTTTATTTGATATTAAAACTGAACAGAAACATAAAATTAATTTTATATTTAATAAAATAATAAAAATACATTTATTAATTACAACTAATTAATTATTAGAATTAACCGCTAATTATAGAGAAAATCATATTTACATAATAATATACAAAATACGTGACCAGTAACCCGAGCACCACCTGCATCGTCTTATCCAAGTAGTATAATCTGTGGACAAGAAAAAGTATTCAACTGGGACAGGCATGGTTGACCTTCTAAACAATTAGTATGCTAGCTTTCTTTCATCATCATCATTGCCATCCTTGCGTTATTACCGGTCGCATCCGAGGTTCTAACACCGAAGTCATTTCATCATCACATCGAAGTCATTTCATCATCACACCGATGTCATTTCATCATCACATCGAAGTCATTTCATCATCACATCGAAGTCATTTCATCATCACACCGAAGTCATTTCATCATCACATCGAAGTCATTTCATCATCACATCGAAGTCATTTCATCATCACACCGAAGTCATTTCATCATCACATCGAAGTCATTTCATCATCACATCGAAGTCATTTCATCATCACATCGGAGTATTTTCATCATCATCATCCTCATAGTGATATCCCAGTTGCGTCTAAAGTTTCCACTTGGAGCCCGAGGATCTGCTTTTGATTGGTACCTATGTGGCTTTTCCGGGAGAGACTAACGTCTGATCTCCCGACCCTGCGCGTGCGCCAGAGCCTCGTCCATTGTTTAGGATTAGCAGATGATTTTGGCTTGGACTCTAAATAACTTGGTAGGGTCCTGTACACCCCTATACATTTAAATCGGAAAAGTCAACATCATGAACGGGACTCGAACCAGCGACCAGTCACGTTTTAAAGGTAACACTGACCACCACTACCTGGATGGATTGACTGACTGGATTGCTTGGGGCGACCCTTGAGGCCATATCTATCGAAAATTCTTACGACTTGTCAGATTGTTTAAACAATGTGTTGTTTGAAAATATCGCTATTTACAATGAGTGAAAAAACTGACTCCTAATCGAAATGCTGGACATAATTTGGTAAAACTTACTGTGTCATTAGTCTTCTAGCCTGGGGGAGCGTTGAGGGGTCTTCTTTGACGACGTACTCCCGGGCGCCCTTGATGTAATCCCTCAGGTAATCGTTCCAGTTGATGATCTAGAAGAATACCAGAATACGTTAGCAATAATTGTTAGAATATTCAGGACTAATTTCAAGATGACTTGTCCAGTTCAGAAGCATTACACTCTTTAATAGAAAACTAACTAAACTAATTTGATTGAAAAATATTATACTCAACAAGGGATTATTTGGAGGAAAAGTTAATTCAATAATTGACATTTAAGCGCTATATAAATATTTGGCATAATTTGACAATTAAATTTGCTTACTTTTTTCTAAAGATTTAGATCGGAAAAAGAGAACATCTAGGACGGGACTTGAACGTTGCCTTAAGACGTATCAATGTATCGGAGAATTTCGAATATCTGGGACGTGTCTAGGTGGCTCAGTTGGTCAGAGCATTCCCCCTGTAAGGGACTGGTCGCGGGTTCAAGTCCCGTCCTAGATGTTCTCTTTTTCCGATCTAAATCTTTATATTTAGTATTAGTTATAAGCAATTAAGAATTCGACATATTGTTATTCAATGTGTCAAACTAATGTCGGTTCGGTTGACGGCCTCTGTGGCGTAGCGGTAGTGCATTCGACTGCTGCGCTATGACAGGGGGCGATTCCCGCTCAATGCAAATATTTGTATGCATGAATATGTCTATTTGCATTGATCTGGGTGTTTCTATGTATAATATGTATGTATTTACAAAAAAATATATATATAAGTATGTTTATCTATTCTAGAACCCATAACACAAGCTAGTTAAATTATGCTTACTTTGGGTCTACAAAGTGCTGTGTAAAAAAAATGTAATTTAATTTGAGTTTTAACATTGGTAAATATTAATGATATATTATATGAGTCACCTGTGAAGTGTAACCTCAACATTGCAATGCCTGGAAAGGGTACTAAGTCCTAAGTACTGAAATAGATGTTATTTCAGTATAAAGTAGTAGTTTACATGTAGACTTAGTAGGCGATGAATAAATAAATAAATAAATAGATGTGTCAAGCAAAAAGGGAAAACTAAGTTCCAGGCCTGACAAATGTGATGGTCTTGACGTAATCCATCAATTTGGTATACATCTAAATATTCGTCTATTTTATCTGATTGAGGCTTTCCTCTCGGGGTGGGAGGGCGGAGAGCATACCTTTTTTTAGTTTTATCATTCTCTTATTTTAGTTTTATCATTCTCTTATTTTAGAAGTTACAACCCCCTGACACTGACACACATTTTACCACTTTGGAAGTGTCTCCCGCGCAAAGTATTAAGTTAAGAGAGAAATGATTTTCGAAACCTCAATATCATTTTTGAAGACCTATCCACCCCACACGTATAGGTTTGATAAAAATTTTTTTTTTCACTTTCAGTTTAAGTATGGGGAACCCCCCAAAATTTATTGTTATTTTTTAATATTTTTGTATGAAAATCTTAATGCGGTCACAGAATACATCTACTTGCCAACTTTCAACAGCATAGTTTTTATAGTTTCGGAAAAAAGTGGTTGTGACACGGACGGACAGACAGACAGACATAACGAATCTATAAGGGTTCCGTTTTTTGCCATTTGGCAACGGAACCCTAAAAAAGTAACACGTGCTTTATAGTATGTTCTTACCCGGAGGTCGGTGTAGAAGGTGTCGTTGTCCTGCCGGCTGACCCTGTCCTTGAGCGCGGTGAAGTGGTCGTTGACGAAGTACCACTCCTTTGTGGTGTAGTACTGGAGCACTTCCAGTCCGTAGTTGATTCTCTTCTGCATCTTCACCATGCTGAGGGGTTAGGAGACAGTTGTACTGAAGGTGGTAGACTGTAGGAAGTAGTGCATTGGCGCTTTAAGCAAGTATTAGTTTGCATGAGTACGTATACGCTTGGTCTGGGTATTTCTATGTATATTAACAACAAAAAGTCCAAGCATTTATATAACTTTTGACGGCGGCTTGAGAACGTAACTGTTTCATTATTTGTTAAAGTAAACTTTGAAATGCGCAAGAAAAGTAATATATAAATTGCCTAATCACAATTGCATCTACCCTATTACTAATTACTTAAAAACACTAAATCGCTTTGAAAATCGCGCTTAAATCTAAATAAAAATAATTCACTCGCGCAATAAAAACAGTTACAATCTCCCGCATGTAGTGTTAGGATCTAATGTGTTCGTTATAAACTATTGTACCGACGGACTATTCTCACGTTCTACATCTTAGCGGCTACTGACTTCACACTAATCCCAAACTGCCCAAGATGGATGAGAGCTGAGAGGCTTCTAGGGATCAAACCATTGGCAGATGCTATTATAGACTACAGTCTCCACATGTCGGTAACCTCGCCAGATCTGATATTTGGATTTTTATTTGCTTCGGTGAGGATCTCGTCATAGTGATCAACATCATCGTCATTTTCAATTAGCCATGGTCGCACCCAAGGTGAGGTCACATCGGGGTCCGGGGTCCGCTTTCCAGCGTTTACTTCTTCACTTCACACAGGCTTGGGCATCCATCGTAGTGATACCATTCCAAGACGTCAAACCAGCACTTTTTGCGTCTACCCCTCCTACCGTGGTGGGAGGTGGTAAGGCCAGAAACTTGTTACCCACGTAATTAGGCGGTCGTCGCAGAACGTGGCCGCGCCAGCGAAGGCGACTCTCCTGCATTTTATCCGGGATGTCACGGACATGAAGGCGTCTGCGGATGCGAGAGTTCCTCACGTGATCCTTACTCGTGACTATTATAGGGGGTCGTAATGTCCACAAGAAATACCCGTGACTCTGCCCGGTTCTATTCACTAGATAGTAGTAGTAGTTTTAGTAGTATATCTCTTTATCGTACACCAAGAATAAGACAAAGTTGTTCTATAAGTAATACATTATGGTATATGCAATTGGCGGCCTTGTCGCACTGAGGCAATCTCTTACAGGCAACCATTAGATGGATACAAAAGTCGGAATTCGTATTTGGGTAGTGTGGTGTACATTAACAGGCGTCTGTAGACACGAGACGGCGTGCGGTTTTAGTCGGTTCAAGGCCGACATAACCGCCCCCGCTGGCCGGCGGGGGGGGGGGGTATCCGAGGGGATTTCCGCACGAAAAAAAAAATTACAAGGTACCTTACGGTACCACACTTCACATGAGTACCATACTAAACATTACTTTAAAACTATACAAATACTTATAAATATTTCCACACCTACATATACATACATACAAATAACACAATATACAGGCTGTATTATTGGTCGTACAGAACCCTAAAAATCCTCAGAAAGTTACACTCACAAAGTTTTCTGTCCCATCAGAAACAGTAGGAGATCCACAAAGTACGCTGGGAGCAGATGTGTGAAGAACACCGCCAGCTGGTGCTGTATCCACGAGCTCTTGGCGGAACCGCCAGGGTACCAGAGGCAGATGGAGAATGGAAACTCGTGAACGTGCACGCGCCCTGGAAAAATGATTCATGGATTCAATATTGAAGCCAATTAAGTTGACTATAACTCGACAGAAGCGTAGGTGGCTTTGTGGTTAAGGAGTTGACCTTAAGATTGAGAGGTCCTGGGTTCGAATCCTGACCATAACACTACCAACGGGAACCCACTCCAAACCCAAACTCAATCTTAACTGGAGGGGCTAGCGGAAATACTAATAATTTCGGTTACGTTTAAAACAAAAACTAAAACCAGGTGTACAGGAGTCCAGTCAAGATCTTTACCAACTTCACCTGCAGACGCATCTCTCTCTCTGTCTCTCCAGGGGAAGCTTCCGCAAATGTCAAGATAAGCATAATCAAGAGAGAGAGTAAGATAGCGGTCGGCCCCCAGGCTTCACTTGCCTGGTTGATTTTGGCTGACCCTGTTCGTAGAGGAAACTTTGCGCTAGACCTGAATGTTGTCTGTTTCCAATTTAATTGTATAATTTGTTGTAAACAGTACTTAACTCTCACTTGAATTTAGGTGGACCACGGGAAATTAATTTTTCCTCTAGTTAATTTGTATCAAAAAGAAAATATGGGGGATGTTTCTGCTTACCCATTTCCAAGGCTTCACCCCACGTGAGAGGATTCGTCTCTGATAATGTGATATTGCAGATTTGAATTTCTTTGGGCCTGGAAAGAAAAGAAAAGGCATTTTTAGACAACAAACAAAAATAATCTTAAACAAAAGTTAGGTGTAGTGTACAGAATATACTTAGGAGGAGGTGGCCCACAGCTCTAGCCCTTGCGCCTGTGAAGATGTGCAAAATGCTTCGCAATGGGTCGCTAAAACCCTTTTTTTATGTGCGGAAATTCCCTCGGATACCCCCCGCCAGCCTTTGAAGGAGGCTATGTCGGATCGAAGGCCCATAAGGCACTTCCCTCACACCCCGACTGACCTAGAGCCATCTCTGGTTTCGAGATGGCCCCTCTCGGGTTTGGGAACCACGGTGTCCCCGTCCTGCCCCCAGAAAAGACGAGGCGCGCAACGCGCCGCCGGCCTGGTCTGCTTCTAATAGGGTGACAGGTAGCTCCAGCTATCACCCCCAGGCCTGCGCTCATGGAGAATGGAAGTCTTTGAGCGACCTCCGACGTCTGAGTCACGTCTGCGCCTCGCGGGCTCTGTGGATCGCGAAAGACCTGAGACTATCCCGGAGCGGCCTCGCCGCCTCCTTCTCGAGCATTACTGGCGGTAGCCCTCGCGTTTGCGCTCCGCACCATCTGGACTCCGATTCAGGAGTCCCACTCCGAGGGCTACCATGAGGACCCGCCTCGGCGCTTCCTACACCGAAATGTATCACTAAACCCCTAGATTCTGTGCTCAATGCTGTGAATATGTAATTCATGAAACCATTGGCTACTAACAACGGTTTCTTTAGGCGTAGAGACATGGCCTCCTTGGCGGTGACGAGCTTCTTTCTTTTTCGTTAGGTGTCACCCTCATGAGGTTCAATCGATACCATCACGAACCAAGACGACCAGTAATTCCTTTCTTTACGTACACCAGGTCATGACACTCGACTGGTTTCATATGCCCCAGGGTGCAAGACAATATGCAGCGCGGAATCCACTTACTTCTCAATTCCGTTTAGGTAGGCAAGAATGATGCAGGCGTTGACCGTCATGTCCACTGGCACCACGTCGGCTTTGTAGCTGTCGTTGCAGTGCATTGTGCGGATCACACCTGGAAAACAAACAGTTAAGAATTAATTCCTTTCA
This sequence comes from Cybosia mesomella, assembly GCA_946251805.1. Classification (NCBI taxonomy): domain Eukaryota; kingdom Metazoa; phylum Arthropoda; class Insecta; order Lepidoptera; family Erebidae; genus Cybosia; species Cybosia mesomella. Next base: position 13,131,147 of record OX276418.1, on the reverse strand, counting down.
ATAAATTTTGTGTTGGCCCAACAAGAACTTCAGGTCCCGGCCAACGTCACTTGCTAAACGGCCTTCATCCTGTTGACTTCACTTACAGCTTCATACCTTCCGACGGGTCATATTGACGTGCCCGTTATAAAAAGTACAAAACTTTTAGAGTTCCGTTACTCAGAGTTAAAAAATGAATCTTTATATTAAGATCTTTGAGAAATTGGTAGAAAGAGGCGCGTTGGGAGTTGAAGAAAGTCGTGGTTGATTAATATTCGGCAGTGGTATGGCCGCGATATTGCCTCCGTTGAACTACTGTTCCGGTTGGCTATTGAAAGAGATTAATACAAGGAACTAACGGCCAACCTTCAGGCCTGAAGGAACATTAAAGAAAAAGAGAAAAGGATTCCTGTACTTTAGTTTTGTACACTCACTTCCTATCCAGAACAACACGTGCTGGATGGGGGAATCACCCATATACGGTACAAACAATACCACCTCGAACTAAGCGGTTTGGTACTTCCATTCTTTGTCGCACGATAAAGAACTAGAATGCTCTACCCGCACACGTGTTTCCTTGTTCTTACAATCCCGGTTTCTTTAGAAGCATCTGTCGAGGTCGTCAAGGTAGGGGCCTCCGTTTTAAGATCGACAGCATCTGGAAAGGAGGCCCGTGTCTTCTGGACTTCACCCTAGCTTCTTATCATCCAGCGTGGTGTGTCATTTCACGGACAAAATATAAAGAAGTTTTTTTTTTTTTTTTTTTTAAGAATATTCCCCCTAACCCCTCCAGCTAAGCTAAATTGCTTGTGTTAGGAGTGGGTTCACGTCGGTAGTGTAATGGCCAGGATTCGAACCCGGGACCTCTCGATCGTAAGGTCGAATCCTTAACCACTAAGCTACCGATGCTTGTTATACTGCCGTAAGATCTTACCTTTGCCGGCTCCTACCAAGAGACCGGTGGGCCCGTTCATATTGTCCACCCACCCTGGCATTGGTTCTTTGTAGGCTGCCGTTACTGAAATGAAGAGAATTGTGGATACAGTTGTGGTGAAATAACACAAGGTATTCAGCTTTGGGGCAGTACCAAACAACGTATGCTAATTATTCAAAGACTTCAAAAGGAAGTATACTTTGGAGTATAGTTACTTTGGAGTGTACAGAGCCCTAACAAGCCAACTTCGCCTGCATGCCGGTACGCAAGGAGTTTCTGGTAGGAGGCTTTTCTTTCGAGCTTGGGAGCACTTCCGGAATGCCGTCCAGAGGAAAGCCTCCGCCAGAGCCTCATCCGTTGCTCGGCAGGGGCACCAGCTGGCTAGTGAGTTAGGCCTGAGCTCGAAGATCTTAGTGAGGCTCCTGAAACACCCTTTAACAACTGGGACCAGATGATAAGAAGAGCAGAGAAGTATACTTACCGATAGAAGGTCGGGCAATGACGATGGGAAATTTGCCTTCGTGCTGTGAGACCAAGTCTTCTGTGAGAGACTTGGTGTAGGCATACGTGTTGGGTTGTGGTTCTATTATTCTGCAAGACGAAAATATTATCATTTTAGTTTTTTTTTTTCTAACAAAGACAAAGCTGAATAATAGTATGCAACATTAAAATCCTATCTGATTAGTAGTGCATTGTTGCATACTATTTTAAGCTTTGTCTAAATGGAATAAGGTGGATATTTTGACGTAAGACTAAGACACCCACGGGCAGAGATGGGTTGGTGTCACTTACTTGGGTTCGAGGTGTTTTATCAAGTCATCGTCCATCCAGTCGACAGTCTGCATCACATGGTGAGGTCGGTGTTTCGATGGGTACAGCTTCTCCTCGAATAGCTTCAGTTCACAGCGGCAGTAGGAGGTTGACACGTGGACAAATATCTGGTTTGAATGAAAAAAATACCTGAATTAAATGTAAAAAGGACCTGGATTACATGTAAAAAGACCTGAATTATAAAGGACCTGGATAGAATGTCAATGTAAAATGAGAGCTGGATTAAATATGAAAGATGAAATAAATATTCAGGTGCCATTACCATAACCGCATTACTGAAGGCTCGGTAGTCCAGTGGCTAACACACAGGATTTGCTATCGAGAGGTCGTGGGTTCAAATCCCGGCCATTGCTACACTATTAACTATTCACATCATTGTTTTGTGTGGCGTGATTTCTTAAAATATGTGAGAGTTTGGTGGCACTAACGAGGTTTCAGCACCCTTCCTGTTCCGATTTGCTTACCTCCAGGTTCTTAACACCTTCTGTCAATTCCATCACCATTTTGGTGCCGTATGTGTTCATTTTGACTGCATCTCTTAGGAACATATCGAACCTGAAATATAGGATTAAGTTATTTTTTTATTCCGCTTAGGGGACCTGGTGGGAAGTGGTTACTATGGCCTATGAACCCAACATGTATTAGGTTACGTATTAAAGAAATGGAGGTTTATATGTAACATCGAAATTAATTCTTCCCGGTTCCCTAGTATAATAGCGTGATGAAATTTATTATCAAAGGTTGAGGCAATAATCAACTATCTTTTACATGTAGGTAACCCTGTAGTTTCGAGATTTCTCGTTCTCTCCGAGGTGCGAAAGGGTCTCAATGTGTTAAGAATGGTCACCCATCCTAAGACCTCTGCAGCGTAGCGGTAGTGCATTCGACCGCTACGACAGGGGGTGCGGGTTCGATTCGCGCTCAGTGCAAATATTTGTATGCATGAATACGTCTATTTGCATTGGTCTGGGTGGTTCTATGTATAAAAAAAAAGTATACAAGTATGTTTATCCGCATTCGGGAAGCCATATTTTTTATTTCTTATACGTGTGGAAACCCCCACGGGCATCACCCCATCGGTGCCGACGATGGGGTAGGCGTGTCGGTATCGGACCGACTAAAACCACACGGTGTCCTCCCCAAGTGTCCATTGCCGGGCACCCCGGGTAAGCCCTCGAAAGGATAACCCCAGGGTTACCGGCGGACCTGTTGGGGTCGGGTTTTATCCCGCGTCGGTTAAAAATGACTGTAAAGTTATTCATTGTTTCCGTAGTTCGCAAGAATTATGGTAGATGGCTCCAGCGTCGCCTTAAGACGTATATAATATATCGGAGAATTTCGAATATTTGGGACGTGTCTAGATAGCTCAGTTGGTCAGAGCATTCCCCCTGTAAGGGACTGGTCGCGGGATCAAGTCCCGTTCTAGATGTTCTCTTTTTCCGATCTAAATCTTTAGAAAAAGTAAGGATATAAAATGTTTAAAAATTTAATTGAAATGTTAACCTACTTGGTTACCACTTACCCACGAGCCCCTCTGCACTTGGACTTTGCGAACAATTCCGAGTGTTCAATTCGCGGTGTAATGAACCGCTTCCTGTCTGTATTGTATGCTTATTTTGTTTTTGTAGTGCGATGTTTTTTATAACATAAATTATTGTTGTTTTTATTGTTACGACGACCTCTGTGGCGTAGCGGTAGTGCATTCGACTGCTAAGCCAAAGGTCGCGGGTTCGATTCCCGCTCAGTGCAAATATGTATATTTGCATTGGTCTGGTTGTTTTAGATTTTTATTAGCATTGGATAATGTAATGTAAATGTAAATGTATTGAAAAAAAAAACCCACAATGTATTCTTGCATGCCAACAAGGTAGGCCGAAGAGGACTTCTAAATGTACTAAATACTATACCTTTGGTCAGCAATAAATGATTTTGATTTTGATTTTGCTATTTAGACCCGTAAGAATAGCTCTACCAGATTGTGTTATGGTGGGGTTCTAGAATGCGGATAAACATACCTTAATACGGTTTTCCTCTTTGTAAATAAATAAAATCCCTCTCCCGGCCTCTGTGGCGTAGCGGTAGTGCATTCGACTGCTACGACAGGGGGCGCGGGTTCGATTCCCGCTCAGTGCAAATATTTGTATGCATGAATTGCATTGGTCTGGGTGTTTCTATGTATAATATGTATGTATTTACAAAAAAAAGTATATAAGTATGTTTATCCGCATTCTGGAACCCATGACACCAGCTAGTTAAACTATGCTTACTGCGCTGTGTAGAATGTCGTAGAATATTTATTAAAAACAATTTTTTTTTTTTAATATTATATAAAAACACCCAGACCCATGCAAATAGACATATGCATGCATAAAAACATTTGCACTGAACGGGAATCGAACCCAAGACCTTTGACTTAGCAGTCGAACGCTATCTACCGCTGCGCCACAGAGGTTATATAGCAACATAGTGGTTGAAGTTTACACATAGAATATGATTATCTTTGTAGGGTTAAGCAGCGCGTGAAAACCGACCTGACACACGCAGCGCAGTGGAATATGATCTGGGCCTCCTCCTGTATAAGTTTCCTGTCCTCCGGGGTGATGCCCAGGTCCTCCAGCAAGATGTCTCCGGGAATGACGTGCAACTTCTTGAACTGCTCCGGGTGCTCGGCTTTGAGACGATCGTAGACCTGGAAAAATTACACAATTTGCTTTTTTGGAGGAGTTGAAAATATTATATCTACTGCGCTCCTTAGCAAGTAGAAGACATAACAGACAATTAATAGGTAAACTACCTACCTATAGGTAAAAAATTTAAAACACCGCGGACTCACGAGAACCGAGATCAATCAAAATTAAATGCATCATCATGTTTTCCTCAGTGTAAAGTTAGAAATACAGGCTAAAATATCAAAATTAACTTTATATTTAAGTGTTAACAATGACCGTTAGATGGCAGCACTTACCTTAAAAGCCAGTAAATCGTCTAATCTTTCTTTACTGGTGTGTCCTTTCTTTGGTCTCATGAGCATATATATCTTTTTAATATCTGGGCAGTCGCGTAGAAGCTTCTCTATAAGAACTTTACCCATGAATCCTGTAGATCCGGTAATAAATATTGTCTTATTTGCATAGTACTCTGCTACACTAATAGGTGGCGCCATTCTTAATTTTTACCTGCAACAGAAAATTAATAATTAATACCTATTTTATTTTTGTTTTTTGTTTGACAACGTAAATTATAATGTCTTGTTTTATTGAAAGTTAAGCTATTAAGTTAATTTGTTTTTGTCGAATGTTTTTATGTTAATATCATAATACGTTTTTCCAATTTGCCCCTAATTACAAATCTATGTTATTTTAAGGAAATTGTTGAAACTAAACTAAAGTAAAGTTATTTAAAAAATATATAGAAAGAAAGAAGAAAGAAAGAAAAACATTTATTTTGCCAAAACATAAAAAAGAAGAAAACACAGAGAAAATACATTATTATTAGGCAAAATAGGATACCACTCAGCATATGCTATGGAAGGATATTCCAAAGCGCTGGTCTTCCGTGGTACCTTAATTGAACTAATTAAATACAGTGTACCACAATACTGCACGGTTTTACACACCAAATTAAAATAAATAATAATATTAAGTAAAATAACAAAGAAAATAAATGCCAAAAGGATTTAAAAACATCCTACTAAGGACTGACGCAAAAAACGGCTGCCTGCTGGTGCTTGTTGCGATTCCAGTAAAAGCTTTTTTAGTTTAATCTTAAAATAATAAATAGAGTTAAGATTTCTGATCGGTGGAGGTAAATTATTCCAGCATTTCGTGGCAGAATAGCGAAAACTGCCACGAAAAGCAGCCGTTTTATGCTTAACATAACATAAACTCACGCCTATATCCCCGAAGGGGTAGGCAGAGGTGCTAGCACCCACATTTCGCCAGTTTATGTTTAGGTCCCAATGTAATAGGTGGCGAGCCTATTGCCATTAACCGGGCACTTATAAACCTGCGATAAATACACACATAACTTCGAAAAGCACCGAAAAGTCATTGGTGTGTGCCATGGTGAAACCTGGGATCGAACCCGAGACCTCGTCTCAGCAGTCCATTACCCATACCACTAGGCTTATAGCATATTAATCGGACAGCATGACGCTCAGGACGCTCAGAAAACTGAAGTTTTGTAAACAAATATGGTGGCTGCTTAGTTTTGATCACCCCAAATAGCAACGTCGCAAAATGCAAAAATCGTCTAGATGACATATTCAGCATACCATTGCGGTTTATATAGGGAGAGATATGCGATCGTCGAGGAATAGGGAAACAGAAACGCACACAAGCATTCTGAATACGCTGAATAAGTTTTTTTGTGCGAACCAACAGGCACCCTCCAAACACAATGTCTGTGTAGTTAATTTTTGATAGGATAAGTGCGTCGCAGAGCTGGATTCTCACATCTGTACTCAGGTATGGGCGCATTCGATACAGCACCGATAGCCTATAGAAACAGTTATTCACTGTCTGCATCACATGCTTTTCAAAATGCAATGAGCTATCCATAAGCAAACCAAGGTTGCGGGCTTCATCAACTCGATCTATGAGCATTCCATCAACATAGATTTTAGGATTCTGTGAGACTATAGAATCTGTTTGATGTTTAGACCCAAGTATCATAAATTTAGTTTTCGTGGGGTTGAGTACAAGGCTATTTGATTTACTCCAGCATACTACATTATTTAAATCTTCGTTCAACTTATCTATCGCTACATTGATGTCAGCTGGCTTAGAAGAAATATATAGCTGCAGATCATCTGCATAGATGTGATATTTGCAATTAACTACTTTAAAAATGATTTCCGCACTGTACAGTATAAAAAGAATGGGACCAAGAATAGAGCCCTGAGGAACTCCACGCGTAACAGGAAGAGTGTCTGATAGAGAATTTGTGCCGTCCTTATTACGAATCTCAACAAGTTGAGAGCGTCCAGAAAGGTAGCTCGCAAACCATTTTGTCGCCTCAGAGGTAAAACCATAGTATGAGAGTTTAGAAAGCAAACGTGTTATGTTGATGGTGTCGAACGCCCGTGAAAAATCAAGCAATGTCAATACGGTTCCCTCGCCAATATCCTGAGCTGCCAGCACGTCATCCACAACATTAAGTAGAGCAGTTGCGGTGCTGTGGCTCTTTCGGAAACCTGATTGATTTGTGGGTAAAATGCTATTCAACTCCAGATACTTAGTCATTTGCATACATACAGCCTTTTCTAGTATTTTAGACAAAAATGGTAACAAGCTTATTGGCCTCAAACCTTTTAACTGAGAAGGGTTGTTAGTTTTAGGTATTGGTTTTACTAATGCTTTTTTCCAATGTAAGGGAAATGTTGAAGTCTTAAGAGAAGTATTAACAATAGTTGTTATGGAACTTAATGATTGGGGCAACGTCAATAAAACCATATCCATGGACATACCATCAATACCCATGGCATTACTTGAAAAAGATGTTATTATTTTACTTACTTCAGACTCATTTATTGCATGCAACTCAAAAGTGTGGGGACTGTATCTATTGAATTCATAATATGTTAAATCAGACAAACTTACTTCTGCATTTTGTGGCAGTGTCAGAAAATGATTATTTATAATATCAGGGTTATGCAAATGAGATGGTAGATCAAGTGAGCTTTGCTTCTGTTTAAAATTTGCCACACTTTTCTTTATGTTTTCCCAGAGAACACGAGGGTTTTTATCGTTGTGATTAATGTTGTAGTTAAAATATGCTTGTTTTTCAAAGAAGAGTTTACTGCAGTTTTCATATCCTTATAAAAAGTCTTATGAGCATCAATACCGGATGAACGAGCACGTGCATGTGCTTTGTCACGGGTCTTCATCATCTCCCTAACATTATAAGTAAGCCAAGGATACGATTGGGATTTCATAAAACGTTTCCTAATAGGTGCATGTCTATCAAATAAACTTAATATGCTGGAATTAAACATTTCGACCATTACATTAACGTCACTAGATTTGTTTATGTCATGCCAGTCTATAGCATTAAGGTCTAAATTAAAATTATCTAAGTTTATATCCTTTAATGGCCTATATATGACCCACTGAGGAAGTGTTTTATCTTTTGAAATTGGCATATTATAAGATATAAAAGAATGCTTACTAAGGTCTGGTATGTAATCTATAACAACGTCAGTCAATTTTATGTTAGAACAAAGCAAGTCAATCATTGTAGCACTATCATCGGTAAAATGTGTCGGACCAGTTACATACTGTTCTAAACCAAAGCAATTTAAAAAATCAGTCAGTTTTTTAGTGTCAGAGTTCACCTTCAATAAATCTATATTAAAATCTCCTGCTATTGAAATACAATCAAAGGCAGACAGAGATGCAACGGTATCTGTCAGCGCATCCAAGAACAATTCTACATTTTGCCACGGGGGGCGGTAAGCAGTACCTATAGCTAGCTTTTGGCCATTAGCTGTTAGACGGAGCCACATTTGATCAACCCCTGGGGTCTCAGGATGGGTCAAAAGGCGGGCGCTAATGCCGTGTCTAATGTAGAAACCGACACCACCTCCGCGCTGGCGGTTGCCGACGGCGGCAGTGCCGTGCCGACGTGGTATATGCCGAAGTCGGTAGCCTGGCACGACAGGCGCGCGCGCCTCCTGGCCCTCCCTAAGCCATGTCTCGTTTATTGCCAAAATGTCTACCTGACGGCGCATCATGACCGCCACCAACTCATCATGCCTTGAACCTAAAGATCCGCTATTTAACAAACCAAATGAGTAATATTTACATCTAATTAACTGAGTAGCAAAAGAAAACACTATTTCTATATATTTACAATTTACCAAATATAAAGTGAGACATAATACATGACGCTCATCAATGAATTTAAACATAACAAAAAATATTTTAACACTATTAAGAAAAGTTGCTTTCCTACAACTAACGTAATTAAGGTGAAACAATCCGGTATGCCATCTTTTCGGATTTTTATTTTTATTTTTTCTATAAGATATCTTGCGAGAATGGTGATAGACAGATGTAATATAATTATTCAAATCTAACTGTTCCATTATGTATATATCATAGACGAATGTCATTGTAAAAATATACGATATATTATACATAATACTAGGAACTACATATATATTATACAGAAAATATACTTTTGTTATATTTATGTAATCATTGAATAATTGGTAGGTAGCAAGCAAAGTTGTTATATGTATGAAAAGAAGCGAACACTTGTTAGAATTAGTTAAACTCAAATATAACATAGCAGTCTGATACATTTCCAACAATAAGCCTATATTTTTGGTCAAGTGTGCAGAGACTAAGAAATACCGGAAGAGATATGATTCTATGTAGAAACAGCAAACGAAACATAAAGCCGCGCATAATTTGCTTTTAATTACTTTTGTATCTTGTTTAGCCAGCAAGTCAAACCGGCGTGGCACCAAAAACCCTCATGACATCGTCTTCTGATCGGAATGGATGCCTATCCTTTCCGTCAGCCTGTCTCGCATACACTCTGCCTCTTGACGTCCACGCGTAGCGCCATTGGTGTCTCCGGCACTCCTCGCGTACCCGATGGAAAAGCTGTCTGTTGGCACGAGTAAGGCGCTCATTGAGATAGATGCGAGCACGAAGAGGCGGGGTGGCGCCGGCGCTGGCGCTGGGGTCCCGGCCAGCATCGGAGGCAGTTAGTGTCCGGCGAACACGAGCAGCTTGGAGCATTTGATCACGTAATTGACGTCGTAAAAGTCGCACTATGATACGACGAGGGCGAGGCTCCTCGCCAGCAGCGCTCGCGCCCTGAGCGATGCCCGCCCGCTCAGCGAAAACTATATCCCGTTCATCCATCGCTACTCCCAGTTTAGTGGCCAAAACCAAGACCGTATGCACCACATTTTCACCCTTTTCCTCCGGGAGCTGTCCCATCTCAAGATCGGACATGAGTGCATCCTGATCCCGATCATTTAACTCGTGCTGTAGATGCACAATCTTGCAGCGTAAGTCAGCAACCTCGGAGGAAGGCTCTGTACGATTTTTTTCAACAGCTTCAAGCCTCTTTTCGACGTCGACCATCCTGGTAGATAGACCCAAGAGGGTGGCCCGAAACTCCGACATCTCCCAGCGAAAGTCTCGCATCTCACCCATCCATTCAGCGATCTCTCGGTGCATCTCTTGGTGGTCAATCGCGGCTGCCGCAGGTGAGGTGGCGGCGGAGATATTATCAGACGCGGGAGCGCTCTGTGAGTCCTGGACAGAGGCTGTCTCGATGGTGGCGGGGGAGGCTCTCACAGGAGTATTGTCGCCCTTCCGTGACCGCGTCGTGCACTCTGGGCATACCCAGCCCTTAGCCACAGGAGCAGCCTCCGCAAGCGAGACACATCCTTTATGATATAAGCCGGCACATTTGCTGCAGCTAGCGGCACCTATCGCCGACTGGAACTTTCCACAAGCATTGCACTTAGGCATATTGAGTTGAATAGTTGATTAATGAATCCACTACCCGTCAACAGATGGCGTCAAGATGTATGTAAACTTTGCCGCCAGTTCAGAATTCTTCGATCCACAGACAAGTGGCGCCAGGGTGCGTTCTGCCACTCAACCACAGATGTCGCTACTTTACAAGTCTGTTCTCTGTTACGATAGTACGGATAGTCTTTGGGTGTGATGTTATATTTTGTAAATATTGAGTGTACCTACCCTCGAATGAAAATAAGTAAAGTTTATTCTAGGTTTTAATTACCGATTTATAGGCAATCCAGTCTATTTTCACTAACACAAACACTCACACAAGTGCACTAAATATTGTTCTTCAGTTCTCGCACGCACAGAGGACTATTTAGTTCGTGTTTACTACTAAAACGAATAAAAGTTACGGACACCGTGCAGTATGTTTACAATCAAAAAAGTTCTTTTCTCAAATATATTCTTTAATCAATACTTAACTTTATTTTATTTCAATTTTACATCGCGCTGTAATTGAGTGGCTGTATAGAAAGTTGGTACATGGTTGGTACATTAAAAATGTGAAAATAGAATTAGTTTTTTTTTAATAATTTGACAGCTGTCAGTTGAAAGCGATTCTCCCTAGGGATGAAAAGTATTACTTTCATCCCGCTCCTCAGGCAACTTCAGACCTACTTTCAGAGTATGAGTAATGAAAAAGAATTTTACATGCATACAAGATACTCGCGAAATACATAACCCGAAAATAATCTGGAATATCCAGGGCGCGTCCAGAGGGCCCATTCTCGTGATAAAAAGCAGTTCAAAATTCAGTCTGAATCTAGTCTCGATCTCATGTCGAACTCCTAAATGTCGCAAAAGATGTCCTCGTAACAAAAATTTGTAAAGAGAACACCTTTTTTGGCATTTGATTCAAATTTATAATTTACAACACTTGGGGAGGACACCATGTGGTTTTAGTCGGTCCGATTCCGACACGCCCACCCCATCGTCGGCACCGATGAGGTGCAGCCCGTGGGGGTTTCCAAACGTTAAAAAAAACCTACGTAGTTGTAATATGGGTTCTATAAAGAGGATAAACATACTTAGATACATATCTTTATAAAATATATACTATTAAAAAGAGAAACACTCAGACCAAGAGTGGTAGAGTCAAGCAACAGTAATTTTGGCCGTTGCATGAATGGGCCGACTCGACCGAGGAAGCACCACCCTCTCACAGAATATCGACGCCAAGTAACAGTATTTGAACTGTTGCGTTCCGTTTGGTGAGTGAGAGTGCCGGAGCCCAAACTCCTTTCCCATCCCCTTTCCTTTACAGGGTCGGCAGCGCGAGTGTGACGCCACTGGTGTTGCACACGTCCATAGGCCGCGGTAACCGCTTCCCATCAGGTGGGCCGTGTGCTTGTCTGCCACCTTAGTGGTATATTAAAAAAACCAGTACAAACAATTATACTTATACTTACAAATATTTTCACTGAGCGGTACTACGCTACACGCACTGATCTTATATCGGAAGTTAACAACCAATGATTACAATATCATTTATATTCCGCACAGGTATCGAACGCCAGTACCGAAGGTCGAACACCAAGTTTTGTAATACTTAGCCTAACCTGTATTAATAGTTATAATTAATTGTTTGAACTGATGTGAGCGTACCTTTATGTCGAAGGCAAATCTGTTTGATTGCAACTATGATTGCATTACAAGCGTCGGTACCTCAGTGGTTAAAGAGCCGCAAAAGTCCCGGGTTCAAATCCTGGCCATTAACACTATCGACATAGCATAACATAACATAACATAAACTCACGCTTATATCCCCGAAGGGGTAGGCAGAGGTGCTAGCACCCACATTTCGCCAGTTTATGTTTAGGTCCCAATGTAATAGGTGGCGAGCCTATAGCCATTAACCGGGCACTTATAAGCCTGCGATAAATACACACATAACTTCGAAAAGCATCGAAAAGTCATTGGTGTGCCATGGTAAAACCTGGGATCGAACCCGAGACCTCGTCTCAGCAGTCCATTACCCATACCACTAGGCTACCGCGGTTATATACCTATCGACATCGGGGAAATACATACTAGTAATTTCGGTTAGGCACTTACTATATTGTGTTAAATAAATCCGGCCAAGCGCGAGTGCGACTTGCGCACCGAGGGTTCCGTACACACATCTACATGCATACATTCACGCCTCTTTTCCACTTTTTGGTGGGTACAAAAAACATACAATTTAGCAATAATTACAAATTTCAAAACAAGTAATGGGAAAAAACTTACAGAAGCAGCTTACAATCGACAAATCCCGGGTTCGAATCCTGGCTATTACACTACCGACGTGAACCCACTCCTAACACAAGCAATGCTTAGCTGGAGGGGTTAGGGGGAATACTACTGATTTCGGTTACTATAAGGTACTCTTTAAAAAACTTGGCGGACGGTAGTTCCGTCAATTTCTCATATCCTTAATATAAAATCCGTCCTATACAAAATATGTTTTAGACTACCGACTGCCGTGCTGTGAAGAAAAGGCTCAACAAAATCTTTTCCAAAATTGAGTTATATACATATTTAGAATCAGAAAGAAAGGGCGCATCTACCCAATTTTTTGTGTAATTTACCTCTACCGTCTATGAAAATATACACATAAAGCCCAAAAGGCACATCTGACATCTTAATTGATCTTCACTAAATTGTACAGACATAAAAACACAAGTGCGTACTTATGAATTCAATGTTTTTGGTACTTCCAGATTAAACTGGGAATTTTTCTAGCAGTGAATATTTTTTCCACATTCAACCGCTTTTTATTCGACATTCTACCGTTAAATGCCATTTATTCCTTTTTCAACCAGTATTAAAATAGGTTTCTAATAATATAAGAAAAACTAGGCAAGAAACATGAATATTCTAAATATATGACGGTCTCTGTAGCGTAGCGGTAGTGCATTCGACTGCTACGACAGGGGGCGCGGGTTCGATTCCTGCTCAGTGCAAATATTTGTATGCAGGAATATGTCTATTTGCATTGGTCTGGGTGTTTCTATGTATAATATGTATGTATTTACAAAAAAAAAGTATTTAAGTATGTTTATCCGCATTCTGGAACCCATAACACTAGCTAGTTAAACTATGCTTACTTTGGATCTAGACAGCGCTGTGTAGAATATCGTAGAATATTTATTTATTATTTATTAAATATTCTAAGACATATTACACAGCGCCATCTAGCAGAGCTTGTCATATGGATACTTTGATACTTTTTTTGTACATAAATACACATTATTCATAGACCCAGACCAATGCAAATACACATATTTGCAATGAGCGGGAATCTAACCCATCGTCATCGTCGAATAAGCAGCAAAAAGAGGTGCATTCACTGGATTTCCTTGCGAATCAAGGACTAGTGGAGTCTGCTCTTCGCATGAAGAATCGGAAAGCTGTTCGACTCGATGGAGCCCTGTTGAGGACTGGAAGGCGATGGGTCCCCGTTTTGTGGGCATTCTTACAAAACTCTGAATCACAGATGTTAAGTAACATTACATGGAGCAATGATACTCAGCCTCCATTATCGTCTTCAGTGGTAAGGGGTCGATGCAGGAGTGTGGGAGCTACCGTGGTATAAACGTAATGTCTGGTAATAAAATATATTCTATAAGCTGTATATATCTACCACGAGCTTGCCGTACATACAATGTAGCATGTCGGGATGTTGATATGGATATATTTTGCACAAGTATCTACAAAGTTAAAAAACCTTATGTGATCACTACTTTGTGGAATGAAATGACCATGTTGTGCTTATCTATGGATTGAGTCTTCGGCATCATTCTCTTTTATATGTTTAAAAACAAAATGTTATTCGTGAAAACTTATAATTGGCCTTCATTATGTAATTTTTTTATTGTCATGTGTTAGCTGTAAGATTTCGTAAAACTGCGAAATAAAATAAAAATAAAATAAAATATTAAAGTTGGGGGGGTGGGGTCTTCCCTTAATTATCCCCACGGGATTTCCCCAACCAAGAAACCCTCGTTTATCTCATGTTTTTGTTGCCTTTTTCTGTACAACGCGATGGACACACACAATTGGAACATTTCAATTTATTCAATGTTCTGTGGTTTTACCCGCCGTACTCAAATCTATTTAAGCTGCTATCAGCCTGCATCTTTCTTTTTTTTTCAGATTGCCCGGCTCCTAAGTATCGTGGCGTGATGTTAAATAGATAATAACCTTCCCTAAGAATTGGACAGTCAGACACAAAAATATTTTTTCAAATCATACTAGTATGTCCAGAGATTTTATTTATTTATTTTTATTTATTTATTTATGTACACACACAATCAGATATAAAAATACTAAAATGGAAAAAGTAGTACAGAGGCTCTTCAAACAAACAAACTCTTCAACTTTATTATTAGAACAGATTCTACTACCTACTGTGAAGATGTTTGGATATTTGTTACTCAATCGCACTGAAACGGCTGAACGGATCTGGCTGAAATTTGATACAGGGATATATCATAGTCTGAAATTATTACATAGGCTACTTTTTAGGGTTCTGTTGCCAAATGGCAAAAAACGGAACCCTTATAGATTCGTCATATCTGTTTGTCTGTCCGTCCGTATGTCACAGCCACTTTTTTCCGAAACTATAAGAACTATGCTGTTGAAACTTGGTAAGTAGATGTATTCTGTGAACCGCGTTAAGATTTTCACACAAAAATAGAAAAAAAAAAACAATACATTTTGGGAGTTCCCCATACTTAGAACTGAAACTCAAAAATATTTTTTTCATCAATCGCCTACGTGTGGGTTATCTATGGATAGGTCTTCAAAAATGATATTGAGGTTTCTGATATAATTTTTTTCTAAACTGAATAGTTTGCGCGAGAGATTTCCAAACTCGTAAAATGTGTCCCCCCCCCCCCCTGTAACTTCTAAAATAAGAGAATGATAAAACTAAAAAAAATATATGATGTACATGTGAGGTACAGGTGAGTCTGACTCGCACTTGGCCGGTTTTTTTATCCGTGGAATAGGTTGTCATGGGTTGTTGGAACGGGAACCAAATTTTACGCAGGCGAAGTCGCGGGCATCAACCAGTTGGTATATAGATGATAATGCATACGCCACAGAACCTCTTAACTGTGAGATCTGCGCACACAAACAAAGCGGCGCGTGAGCAGAATACAAGAGTACAGTAAATAGGAAAATGTATGCGCGTACACATTTTGTTTTTATTAAATCTATTTTTGCACTTTGTCATCTGAAGAACTACACGGAATTCTTACCAACACACGTCATAAGTGCCGGCAAAGATCTTGAACAGTTGGAAAGTTCACGCATGTGCACTGTAGCAACCAATATCTGACATACACAATGATGCGGAACCCTACGTACACGAGTCCGACTGGATTTTTGTCCAGTTTTTTATACCTATATTTAGTCCGACAATTGACTGCACCCCGCTGTATGGTGAGAAGCTGGGGCGAAGTCCAGAAGCTAAGGGTCTCCATCCCAGATGTTGACGATCCTAAAATGGCCATGAGGGCCTCAACAGGTGCATTTTCACGCCCCGCTTGAAGATCTCGGGATTGTAAGAAGAAGAATGTAAAAGGAACAGCCATTTACTGGTGGTATAGAAATTTGATGACACAAATTTGTCCCAAAATTCGACTGGGTGGGTACCACCATGCACGATTGCGAAAAACCCTCCATAGTAATCCAATTTCGGTTTGATTGCGTTCAGGGGTCAGCAAGTGCATAGCCGGGCAGGGGGATTGTGGTCGCAGCACTAGTGGGACCGGTGGGGGTCACGCGGTGTTGCGACGATAGTCCTCTTCTGATGAGGCCGTCACGCTGAGTGCCACCATTGTTAACATGGTACGTGTTAAGGAGCACGACTAATCGTGGTATTTTAAGAAATGTACCTACGCAGTATTTAAGAATATTTTGTGTAATAGTAAGTTAAGTAGGTAAGATTCCATTGTTGTAACCGAGGGATGGGTCTCCATTGTACTACCAGATGTGGCCAACGCAAACGCACCGTAATTAAGGAAAAGGTCGTAAACGCTGTGCGTCGGGGCCGTTTTAGTGTTGGCTGGAGACCCGCTCCTCGGGCCTAGGTAAGTTCCTATTGTTAGTGGCCGAGGGATGGGTCCATTGTATTAACAGATGTGGTCAGCGCCAGCGCACCGTAATGAAGGAAGGGCCCGCGCGCGGTGCGGCGGGGGGTTGTGCTGGTGTTGGCGTGTGACCCGCTCCTCGGCAGTCCTGCACAAACTCTTGACCAAGTAGGTTACGCAGTTGCCACGCATAGGCAGTCTTAACAGCACATGGTAATTGTGTAACCATTGTACTCATGTTCCTAGTTTGTATTATATCATAGCTCTAGTTCGTGTGCAATTCAAATATATTGATAAAAGTGTGTCTGCTGTTTTGCTGCTTACTTCATAGTTCATTAGAACCCCGCACCTCTCGTCTACATAACTGGTCCTTCGAGCCGGATTGAAGTAAGTAACCATGAGTTACAGTGGAAAGCGACAGACACGGAGTGCAACAAAAGCAATGAATAATTTAACAGGCTCAGAATCGGGATTACGAGCTTCATCACCCCCGGATCTTCAGGTAAGAGCGCCGCAGCAGCCCGCTAGGAGCTCCGTGGTAGGTGGTCTAAGTGACCATAGGGAATTACCGCCATCGGAGCTAACACCGGCTTCAGTACGCACAGTTCGTGCGCCGTATAGCGTCAGCCACGCATCGTCAAGGATGAGCCAGGCAGGCCGCGACGCGCTACGAATGCGCGCTGAATATGAAGCGGAGCTGAAGTTTGCGCGGATACAAGAAAGTCTGGCAAAAAAGAAACTCGCACTCGATATGGCGGAAATAGCAGCACAAGAAGACCTCATGGAGCGAAATGGAGCACCGAGAAGCGTGGCAAGCGATGAGATATCGGAACGCGTGACGCGCTGGCTAGACGACGCATCCGCCGGCCCCCGCATGAACGAGCGTTCCGCGCCTGGCAACGATGCTTCAAGGTATGTGACATCCGCTGCCCCCCACATGACCGACGCTTCAATGCACGTGGTGTCCGCTGCCCCTCACGCAACCGACGCTACGATGCACGTGGCATCCGCGGCCGCCCATACGACCAACACTCCAATGCGCGTGGCGTCTTCTGCCGCCCACGTACACGACGCTTCGATACACTTGGCGCCACTTGCCCCTCACGCACCCGACGCTTCGACACACGTGGCATATGCTGCCACCCACGCGCCCGTCTCTACGATGCACGTGGTGCCTCCAACCACGACACGTGCGCCCTCTCCATTACATCCGCCATCCGAAGCGTCGCCTATGCCGCCGAAGAACCAGGCTCTAACAGATATTGATCGGCTAGCAGAGGCTATCAGCAAGCTAGGGCAGGGGCGAAATGTACCGCGACAAGTGTACGAGATACCACAATTCGATGGTAATGCCGCAGATTGGCTGAGTTTTCAGCAAGCATATCGTAGCACCAGTATGATGCATGATTTTCGACCGCTGGAGAATATGGCGCGCCTAAGGGTGGCGCTCGTCGGTGAGGCGAAAGCTGCAGTTCGGGACCTACTGAGAACATCATCAGATCCTGAAGAAGTGCTTGAGGCCCTTCAAGACGAGTTCGGACACCCTATTCGATTGTTAGAGTGTGCTATAAAGAAAGTGCGGGATTTACCGAAAGTTTCCGAAAATGGACATGAACTTCGTAAATTCACGAGTACGGTTCGAAATTGTGTAGCAGTGCTAAGAAGTATACGTGCGGACGGATATATAAATAATCCACAATTAGTGACTGAACTATTAAACAAGTTAACACCATACCAACGCTCTCAGTACGGACAATTTGCGATGCGTTTGGATAATAACAGTGGCATTGATCTAAGAGTGTCTCCAAACTTAAATATTTTAGTGGACTTCCGCAGTGAATTAACTCGTGCGTCCTCATATCATGTTCCGATGAGCTTAAACGACGCAAGCTACACCGACGCGAATAGAAAATTCGGCGCCCGCGGCGACCCGGCATTCGGATCGTTGGCGGCCGCCCGCCGCGACAGAGATAAGGGTTTAGCGCCAGTGCGAACCAGTGGAGCAAATCATCGCGTGCATACGCAGGTAGAGTCAATCGCCGCATTTACGAGGACTGAGACCAGTAAAAATAAGGTTACTTGTGTTAAGTGTAAAGGGAACCATAATTTAAGTGAATGTAGAGACTTTAAGAATATTTCTGTAAATGAACGTTGGGACTTGCTCGTACAAAATAGAATATGCGGTAAGTGTATTGTTAAGTGTCACGCAAGAAGATATTGTCGCGCGCAACGTTGCAGTAAGTGTAATGGGCCACACCATGAGTTACTGCATAAAGATCGCAACGTGGCACCGCCGTCCGAAGTGGAGCCACCGTCTAACGTACCGCCGCCGCCTGATGCAACATCGCCGCTTGAGACCTCACCCCCGCAGGTTAGATATGAAACTCTGACAAATGTTGGTGAGAGTCGTGCGCGGGCCTTGTTAAAAGTGTTACCGGTAACTATTGTGACTAATTATGGGGTCGAACAATCAACGTACGCATTATTGGACGACGGCGCATCCGTATCCATTTTAGATGACAAATTCACAAGTGATGTAGACGGACCAATAGTGCCTCTTAAGTTGATGACGGCCCGCGGTCATTGTGTGACCGACAACAACTCACGTAGTGTTAAGGTTATAGTGCGCGGACCGAACGGAGCGAACCATAAAATTGTAGTGCGTACTCTACGTAACGTGAACTTGCCGTCTCAGACGTTACCAGCGCGAGTGATCAGAGACAACGCTCACCTACGGGGTCTGGATTGCAGCGAGATGAAGGACGCGAAGCCTATGCTATTGTTGGGACAGGACAACTGGAAGCTCATCGTTGGAGAGGAGATTCGTCAAGGTAAATCTGGTCGTCCAGTTGCTTCACTTACCAGGTTAGGTTGGGTCGTCCATGGCCCGCTAGGTGGAAGGGTTAATAGCAGCGAGTTCCATTCTGCCAACTGCATGTCCGTACCTCATGACGATTTACATGCGTTAGTGAAAAGTCAGTTTGAGTTAGAGGCAATAGGCATTTCGCATGTACTTCGCAAAAATTGTAATTCGGAACGTGCGTTGGAAACACTAAATACAACGTGTCGCCGCTCCCCCGATAACGTCCAGCAGTGGGAAGTAGGCTTGTTGTGGTCCCGTAATAACGTCGAAATGCCCGATAATTACGAATATGCGCGCAAACGCCTCGCTGGGATAGAGAGAAAGATGGATCGTGATCCTGAATTTGGGGATGCTTATGCAAAACAGGTAGCCCGATTGTTGACTTCGGGGTACGCACGCAAAGTTGAAGGCATTAGGGCAAGTCCGGTATGGTATTTACCTCACTTTGGAGTCTCAAACCCCAACAAGCCAGGTAAACTGCGGCTAGTCTTTGATGCAGCCGCTTCGTATAAAGGCGCATCGCTGAACTGTAGTTTACTTAGTGGGCCAGATTTGATGAATTCCTTGTTAGGAATTCTTATTAGATTCCGGACCGGCCGTATAGCCTTCACTGCCGACATAGAGGATATGTTTCTGCGAGTGAAAATCCGCGAAGCAGATCAGGGGGCTCAATTGTTTCTGTGGCGCGGTCAAGACAGAATTGAAGAACCTTCAATTTATGTTATGACCTCGATGATCTTCGGCGCGGCTTCCTCTCCCACTTCAGCCATTTACGTGTTGAAGAAAAATGCAGAGCAATACAAAGATTCACATCCCGCCGCGGTTGAAGCCATACGGAAAAGGCACTATGTAGACGATTATATAGACAGACTCTATTGACTCTATTGACACGGCACAACAGCTGATCGCGGACGTCACCCACATACACCGAGCCGGTGGTTTTGATATCAGGGGGTGGGTGACGAATTCACCCGAATTACGTGAAATGTTACCAGATGTTGTTCCAGGCCGAGTCAAGCTAGATAAATCTGACAGCGCACGCACTTTAGGAATGATATGGTGCCCGTCAAGTGACTCTATGAGATTCGATCTGTCATTTCAGCGTCTTTCAACGGAATTAGTAGAAGGTCAGATTAAGCCTACCAAGCGCGAGTTTCTCAGGTTCATAATGAGCATTTTTGATCCGCTCGGGTTCGTGTACCCGTGCATTATACAATCTCGAGTCCTTATGCAACGTATTTGGCAGTCGGGCATATTGTGGGATGAGTGCATCAAGGACTCCGAGGCCGCTATTTGGTTCCAGTGGCTTTCCAAATTAAAAGCCTTATCAAATGTGGCTGTACCTCGCTGGCACGGTTTGGAACGGACAGCGGTGGATCTGCATGTTTTTGGGGACGCTAGTGAGAAAGCTTACGCCGCTGTAGCCTTTCTAGTGGGTACCGATATTGAGGGCAATAGAGTATGTTCGATGGTAGCCGGAAAAGCGCGCGTTGCACCTGTTAAAGTAGTATCCATCCCACGTCTCGAGTTGCAGGCAGCAGTTTTAGCATGCAGACTGGCAGTGACAGTAAAAGGCGAAATTGATCTCAATATAGAGAACCTCTACCTCTGGACTGATTCAAAAACAGTTCTTATGTGGATTAACTCTGACGCGCGAGACTATCAAAATTACGTCTCTCATAGGTTAGCCGAAATCGACAGTTTAAGCAAGAGGAGCAACTGGCACTGGGTGCCTTCCGAGTCCAACCCTGCTGACGAAGCAACCAGGATGGACTGGCCTAATAATAAAGGCATGTGGCTTTCGGGTCCTCCGTTTCTCTGTGATCCCCAGGTACCGTGGCCGAGCTACAGCTGTGAGGAGTTACCCGCTGATGATACAGAGCGCATCGAGAGAGTACTGGCAATGGGTGACAACACCCAACCCCTGATCGACGTGACGCGCTATTCTACGTGGACGCGAGTTTTGCGTGTTACTGCGCGCGTCCTTCTCTTTATCAGTGCATGCAGACGCAAGCAATGGACTACGGCAAGCAACTCAGTGAAAGTGGGTGATATAGTGTTTATATGTGACGGTAAACAACCGCGTAATGTGTGGCCCCGCGGCGTAATAGACAAAGTGTATCCGGGAAGTGGCGGACATGTGCGTGTAGTTGACATAAAAACAAGTACAGGGATGCTGCGTCGTCCCGTAACTCGAGTAGCCGTGCTACCTACTACCGGTTCAGTTATCGGTTGAAGCCTCCAACTGGGGGGTGGTGTTAAGGAGCACGACTAATCGTGGTATTTTAAGAAATGTACCTACGCAGTATTTAAGAATATTTTGTGTAATAGTAAGTTAAGTAGGTAAGATTCCATTGTTGTAACCGAGGGATGGGTCTCCATTGTACTACCAGATGTGGCCAACGCAAACGCACCGTAATTAAGGAAAAGGTCGTAAACGCTGTGCGTCGGGGCCGTTTTAGTGTTGGCTGGAGACCCGCTCCTCGGGCCTAGGTAAGTTCCTATTGTTAGTGGCCGAGGGATGGGTCCATTGTATTAACAGATGTGGTCAGCGCCAGCGCACCGTAATGAAGGAAGGGCCCGCGCGCGGTGCGGCGGGGGGTTGTGCTGGTGTTGGCGTGTGACCCGCTCCTCGGCAGTCCTGCACAAACTCTTGACCAAGTAGGTTACGCAGTTGCCACGCATAGGCAGTCTTAACAGCACATGGTAATTGTGTAACCATTGTACTCATGTTCCTAGTTTGTATTATATCATAGCTCTAGTTCGTGTGCAATTCAAATATATTGATAAAAGTGTGTCTGCTGTTTTGCTGCTTACTTCATAGTTCATTAGAACCCCGCACCTCTCGTCTACAGTACGTGTATGTAATGGTGACCCTCTTTCTTGAGACTTTACCTTCAGCTTACCATCAGGCGAGGTGAAGTCAAATTGACGCGTCCTAAATATTAAAAAAAATGTATCTAAGTATGTACATTCGTAACCCTTAACACAAGTTAAGCTCTGCTTACTTTGGGTCTAGATAGAATGTCCTAGAATATCGTAGAATATATCTGTACCATTATAAAATTATTAATTAGTTGTATCTTCACACTTGTTATAGTAAAAAAAAACTGGATTTATGTCAAATGCACGTTTCTGAGTAACAATATTTTTCGGAATTCTTGTCTGTCTGTTTGTTCGCGATGGACGAAAAAACTACTGAACGGATTGTGATTCAGTTTTTCCTATTAGAAATTAATTACGATTACAAAAAATTCTATTAGACTTAAAATCTGCCGTATGTTTGATTGCAATCGGTTAACTGCCACCAACATTCGCGCAGGCGGAGCCGCGGGCATCAGCTAGTTTTAATATCCATCATTGGGTGTTTATGGAGCCCTACCAACATCCTTGAGGCCAGCGCCAACCTCACCTGCAACCTTGGACACCTGCAGACTGACGGACAAGGCTCTGGCGCACGCACACCTCTCGGAGTTGGTAGAAAGAAACGTTTATTTGATGCATAACGACCTCTATAGCGTAGCGGTAGTGTATTCGACTGCTACGACAGGGAGCGCGGGTTCGAATCCCGCTCAGTACAAATATTTGTATGCATGAATATGTCTATTTGCATTGGTCTGGGTGTTTCTATGTATAATATGTATGTATTTACGAAATAAAAGTATGTTTATCCGCATTGTGGAACCCATAACACAAGCTAGTTAAACTATGCTTACTTTGGGTCTAGACAGCGCTGTGTAGAATGTCGTAGAATGTAGGTCATTGGGGGAGGGAGGTCAGACGAAAATCACTCCCATAAAGGACGTATAAGACAAACCAAGAGGCGAAAAAGAAGTGAACCCCGGACTCCGAGTTGAGTGCCTCGGACACAACCGGCACAACGCTATCACGATGATGATGATGATGAATGCCATCACCCAACGAAGATATATATGTATTTTATATTTAAACCGCGTATGTAGGGACCTTGGCAGTAGTGTAGACGCCAAGACAGGCATAGAATACTTAAGCACTTAATTATATCCTAGGAAATAAAAACTAAACCGTTGTTGAACGTGTGCTGATTCAATTATAGGAGCATTATCATACGGCCGCCAATACCGGTTTTTTAACACGCTTTTATTAACTTGGTATGTGTGTAAAGGGCGGGCGGGACAAACAGATAAGACCTAGTGAAAGACGTGTCGCGGGTGCGGCATGCCTCCAGCGAATTTTATGCAAAATGTGTGGTAGCGTCGCGACACGAAACAAACAGATTTGATGTAGCGCGGATGAGATACGGGATGTGCCCTATTCAAAAATACACAGAAAAGACGGGGCGTGGACAAGACGCCACCGAAAGAGTGGGAGGTTACTTTGAATACGTTAAAGCCCGTGCAGCGAAGCTATATGTTAGAAATGTCTTCGGACCTTCCCACTTTCTGCATTAGGTTTATATTTGGGTAATGTATATATGACCATATCTCCGAATTTGCCGAATGCCGAATTTCATCCTTGTTCTGCCAACTACCTTTAAGAACGCTTTGCGGTCCTAAGTGACACACATTCTAGGTCCTTGAGATCATTGGAAAACCTACGTCTGAAGATACCATTGCATTCCACAATATTTCTAGGTAAATCTTTCATAGTACAGGCCGTACGCCTGTGGAATTCATTGTCTATATATATCTATATATAATTAGGTACAAATCAAATCTGTGCACCCGTTAACTGGCCATATATAAATCCATTGCACACATGTCGATTTAAAGGTTGTCTGTAAGAAATTATTTATGGTGTACAATAAAGAATATTATATTTTACTTCATATACTTTTGCTGCGGGTACGTCTGCGACGCGTCTTCGCACAAGTCTTATCTGTTTGTCCCGCTTCCAAGAGTCCCAAGCCCCAAGCATGTGACATTCAGGTGAACCATGGGATGAAATCGATCCTAAAATGATGATCCCTATCTTGACGGCCTCGACAGATGACGCTAAAACTGCTGAACGGATTTTGCTGCGATTTTTTTAGAAAGGTCGTGGTCAAACTTAAGAATTGAGAATGTTTGATTGCAATTGGTTGAGTAGAACCGCGTATAAACCAAATACGATAACCGGCACCCACGCAGGGTTACCGCGGGCATCATCTTGTCTATAATAATATTATAAAGAGAGAGGCCGAATTTTGTGAGTTTACTTGAGGTAATCTACGGAACCACTGCACTTATTCTTTCTGCGATTCAGAAATTTCTTTCATCATTTGTAAAGTACATTCTTCCCGATGGATATAGGTCATTCTCATAGGGATTGCCCAGTTGCGACCAAAGTGTGTACTTTGGAGCCCGAGGTCCGCTTATTGTTTTTGATAAGTATGGCGTCTTCCCGGGAGCGACAGCAGCAGAGGTCAGACCCTCCCAACCCCGAGACGTGCGCCTGCGCCGGTAGCCAGAGCCTCGTCCCTTGTTTAGCCCGCATAATCTTATTACAAGTAGGTATGTTTTTGTCTAACAATCTCCTCACCTTGCACGCAACTATGGACTCATACCGTTTCATAATTGAACAGCCGGGGTTCGAAAACGCTTCATAATGAGTGACATAATGGCCGACTACTATGTATCTAGATATTGCATGTCATTTAGTTTAATTATACCTGCCTGCGCTTAGATTACTCACCGTGAAGATGTGGGGGAAACCGGTGGTTTATTTCCATTTCAAGATCGTATTTACGCCATAACACACAAGACATATTATGAGGCTTAGAGGTAAATTTGTTCGAACAATTTGTGCGAAATTACCCTTTTTAGGGTGCCGTAGCCAAATGGCAAAAAACGGAACCCTCATAGATCCGACATGTCTGTCTGTCTGTCTGTCCGTATGTCACAGCCACTTTTTTCCGAAACTATAAGAACTATGCTGTTGAAATTTCGTAAGTAGATGTATTTGCAAACCGCATTAAGATTGTCACACAAAAATAGAAAAAAAAAACAATATATTTTGGGGGTTCCCCATACTTAGAACTGATCTGAGTTCATCAAACTCATACGTGTCTCCTCACTCATCTATGGATAAGTCTTCAAAAATGATATTGAGGTTTCTAATATATTTTTTTTAGGGATTTTCTTTAGAAAAGCCCTATTGCTATCGAGTTGTCGTCGTTGCCAATTTTATGTCACGGTTTTGGGTATGAAGGAGATGAGCTATCGAGTTGCTGTTTTCGGTAATAGATTCGTGCTGGGGTGAACCATTGCAATATAAAGAAAAAATCGCAAAAAATCGCAAAAAAAAAAAAATCACAAAATCGAAAATCCCTTGTATTCGGCTGAGCTCGTCTCAGGAATTCAACTTGTTCTAAACTTAATAGTTTGCGCGAGAGACACTTACAAAGTGGTAAAATGTGCCCCCCCGCCCTGTAACTTCTAAAATAAGAGAATAATAAAACTAAAAAAATAAAATATTATGTACATTACCATGTAAACTTCGACCGAAAATTGGTTTGAGCGAGATCTAATAAGTAGTTTTTTTAATAGGTCATAAATCGTAAATCGCAATTTACCTTTCATTTAATCAACTCAAATATAAAAAAATTACTTGCTTCTACGGAACCCTTCATGGGCGAGTCCGACTCGCACTTGGCCGGTTTTAAAATATATTTTTTTAGTTGGCTCCTGCGGAGCAATGACCAGTCATAAGTGCTCTGCGGTGGGGGGGTCCATTCCAGTCAATGTCGCATTTGCTTTCTTGCCCTCTGTGCCCCTCCACCTGTGCTACCGAGGCCTTGTGTAGGGCGAGTAGGACTATTATGTCCCACTAGCCCTGTGGGACAACTAATACCCAAAACATACAAAAATACGGAAAATCAAATTTTCAGCATCGGTTTCGTTCCTAAAACACATTTTTTGAAAAATATTTAATGCTCAGTTTTCACCCCTTTTTTTCGTGCCCAGTCCCTAACAACTCACCGTAGCTAACGGTGAGGTGGACGTGTCGTAGTCGCACCGACTAAAACCGCACGGTGTTTCGTCACATCGGCCTAGGAGCCCTAGAAAGGATATCCCAGAGACCCCGACCGGCCCCGGACGCCAGTAGTGGCGATCCCGACGTGATGTAAGGGATCGAAATCCCCCCTCCCTATAGAGAAGCGCGCGCGGAAACATAACGCGCCGCCAGCCTGGACCTGCTTCTGCTAAGGTGACGACTAGCCCCAACCGACATCCCCAGGCCCGCGCTCATGGAGGACGGAGATCGTTCTGCGATCTCCGCCACAGTTTTCACCCCTCGTTGTGTTTTTATTATATGCAAGTACTAGCTGCTAGTAGCGGCTTCAGGCTTCACCCGTGATGTAATTCGATCCCCCGTGGTCATTTACCACATACATGTCCGTAATTTATTCGTTTTAAAATAATGTATGGAAATTTGTTCGATTATTTATAATTACTGTTCCGCTCCCCTGGGCAGTAGCGTGCTGATTTATGGGATGTATAAAAATGGATGGATAAAAAGTAACCGGTTACCCTTGAACGTGAGTAGGTAACAGACAACTTTTTATCCCGATATTCCCACTGGTTCAGGACTTATGCAGTTGAACATCAAATACCTTTTTATTAATACATACGTATATTATTGCTTTCATAACTAACTAGTTACACTGATTTTGATTCTAATGTAATGTAATTTAATATATATCTAATGTAATTTAATGTAATGAACCTAATTTAATCAATTTATTGTTATAATTGTAATGGATGTATTTCTTCTCAAGTGTATCTTATATAATTTTTGTTTAAGTTCTTTTTTATGCAAATTAATTTATTTTCTTTGTTTTTTATTATTATTATTTTATAATGTACCATCTTCTAGTGGCACCGGTGTAAGGTTACCCATAGAGCATATCCCTCGCACCCCGGCTGACCCTGGGCCATCTCACCACTAACAGCATCGCTCATCCTGTCTCCTCTGAAAGCAGAGGAGTACGGAGAGCGATGTGTTCCCGCCACGTTGGGTATTGGCCGACGATCAATGCCAACCCTATGAAGGGGTGAAGGGGAAGCCATTGACCGCCGCCCAGGGTGTACCGGCCGCTCCGATTCCGTTCCCCCCGGCCTGCAGCGGGATCGGAATCGGAGCGACACTCGAGGAGGTTACCCAACACACACCCCTTTACATTGGGACCTAAACATAAACTGGCGAAATGTGGGTGCTAGCACCTTTGCCTACCCCTTCGGGGATATAGGCGTGAGTTTATGTTATGTTATGTTAAAATGTACAGCCTGCTTTGCACGGCGCTCTAACCTCATGGATCTAATATTATTAATATTACATTATATTAAGGTATTTTCGTCTTTTTATCATAAAACATTAACTCGTTGTGAGTACTCGATATCTCGAGTGAACAGATACCTTCTACATCATCATCATCATCATCATCATCATCCTAGCGTTGCTCCCGTAAGCATCCAAGGCTTCAATTTTGAAGCCCAGGGTCAACTTCTTTAGCGTCGGTAGCTTAGTGGTTAAGGAGTCGACCCTACGATCGAGAGGTCCTGGGTTCGAATCCTGGCCATTACACTACTGACGTGAACCTACTCCTAACACAAGCATTTAGCTTAGCTGGAGGGGTTAGGGGGAATATTAGTAATTTCGGTTACTAATATTCTTTTTAAAAAAAAAAAAAAAAAAACTTAGTTTATATCTTCCATTTGATCTGGATCTGGAACTTCCTAACTCCGAGAGGTGCGCCTGCGCCAGATCCTCGTTCGTCAATCATTAGGTGTAGCGGCTAGCAGTTTGCTTGCTTAAGGTTCGGGGTTTGATTATCTGGGTGATAATTGTTTGCGCGGAACTCTAATTCTTTTTCTAAAATAAGTAGCTTATGTTCCGCGTTATAACACAGACAAACAGACAGCCAAAAGTTAGGATATTTGTAGTAAGTGCCGTGTGTACAGTTATACGCATAACATAACTAAGTCAAAGTCAAAGTCAAAAACCATTTATTCTGCATAGACCATTAATACGGCACTTACAAAACGTCACTTACAAACTAACTTATTACACACCCACGATTCGCCAGTTATGTTCAGGTCCCAATGTAATAGGGGGTGAGCCTATTGCCATCTACCGGTCACATTATTAAGCGAGCGATAATTAACATTTATTAATGCACACATAACTACGAAAAGTCAGAGGTGTGTGCCCGGGGCGACTGGGGATCGAACTCGTGATCTCGTCTCAGCAGTCCGTTACGTACACCACTGGGCAGTTATACGCATTCATTGAAAAGCTGTTATTTTAACTTTACAAACAGACACCTCAATTTTATTTATTTGTATAAATTACAGTTAGTCGCTGTTTTACAGGATATTGGTTTTTGAGGTAATTATTACTTTATATATTGCTATTCCCGGGGGGGGGCATCTCGGAGATGACCCAGGGTTAGTCGGGTTGCGAGGGAAATGCTTTATTGGCAACCTTACACCCCGGTGTCTGAAGACCCGAGACGGCGTGGGGTTTTAGTCGGTTCAAGCCCGACAAAACCGCCCCCGCTGGCCGGCGGGAGGGTATCCGAAGGGATATCCGCAGGAAAAAGAAATAAAGATAACCATATTACGTTTTTGCAAGGAAGTTACGATAATTTAGATATCAAAATTGACTAAAACTATTCAGAATTAATATTAAACTTTTTATTTTGAAATTCATATTTTAATTGTTTATTTTTGGTTATTTTTTATGGCGTGTTGATAAGATAAAACTAATAGTTTATTACTGCATGTTTCTACTCAAGTTACTGTCCATAACAAAAACTGTGTCACGGTTAATGGGTGAGCGGAAATGATTGTTTTTCTTATTAAAAAAGAATGTTTGAATTTATTTATTTATGTAACTATTGTTGATAAAAATAATGGAGCTTGTTGTAAATTTGCACGCCACAGTCTGCAGCTCAACATGTTGCGCTTACACATACTTTGAGATCTTTCGTACCGTGTTTATAAGCAAATAAATTATTTATATTTCTATGAATATTACCAGGTCGTCCTGTCCACCTTGCGGGAGGCCCTTACTGGTGGTAGAAATTTGATGACACAAATTTGTCACAAAATTCGGCCGGGTAGGTACCGCCGTGCGCCGGAGGTCGCTTAACGACCTCCGTCCTCCATGAGCGCAGGCCTGGGGGTGGCAGGTGAGGCCGCCTGTCACCCCAGCAGAAGCAGGCCGGGAAGTCAGAAGTCAGACCCCAAACCGGGGCAAGACGGGGACACCGTGGTTCCCAAACCCGAGGGGGCCATCTCGAATCCGGAGTTGGCCCAGGGTCAGTCGGGGTGCGAGGGATATGCTCTATGTGCAACCTTACACCCCGGCGTCTGTAGAACCGAGACGGCGTGCGGTTTTAGTCGGTTCATGCCCGACATAACCGCCCCTGGCTGGCCGGCGGGGGGGGGGTTATCCTTCGGATACCCCCCCCCCCCGCCGGATTTCCGCACTTTACTGGTGGTAGAAATTTGATGACACAAATTTGTCACAAAATTCGGCGGGGTACCGCCATGCACGATTGCGAAAAACCCTCCATAGTAATCCAATTTCGGTTTGATTGCATTCAGGGGTCAGCAAGTGCATAGCCAGGCAAGGGGATTGTGGTCGCAGCACTAGTGGGACCGGTGGGTGTCACGCGGTGCTGCGACGACAATCCTCTTCTGATGAGGCCGTCAAGCTGAGTGCCACCATTGTTAACATGGTACGTGTATGTAATGGTGACCCTCTTTCCTAAGACTTTACCTTCAGCTTACCATCAGGTGAGGTGAAGTCAAATTGACGTGTCCTAAATATAAAAAAAAGGCCTTCCTACGCTGCGCTTGCCGTCACGTGGTCTCCACTCAAGAACCTTTCTGCCGTATCGGCCATCGGTTCTCCGAGCTATGTGCCCTGCCCACTGCCACTTCAGCTTGCTGACTCGCTCTGCTATATTGGTAACTCTAGTTCGCCTACGGATCTCCTCATTTCTGATTTGATCTCGTAGAGAAACCCCAAGCATACCCCGTTCCATATCTCGCTGTGTGACCCCAAGTTTCCTTAAGGTGGACAGACGACCTGGTAAAGAGCGCAGGGACTCGGTGGATGCAGGCCGCTACAGACCGGCCAAAATGGAAGTCAATGGGGGAGGCCTATGTTCAGCAGTGGACTTCCTACGGCTGACATGATGATTATGATGATGATGAATATTAGATAGTAACCGAACCGAAAGACTGCGGGCAGATGCTGGATGCGGCAAGCTGAACGCAGGGCGCTATGGTTCTCATTAGGGGAGACCTATGTCCAGCAGTGGGCTAGCATAGGTTGATGATGAACCGAAACTACTAATATTCCCCCCAACCCCTCCAACTAAGCTAAATTGCTTGTTTAAGGAGTGGGTTCACGTCGTTGGGTTGTGTAATGGCCAAGATTCGAACCCGGTACCTCTCGATCGCAGGACCAACTCCTTGTTCTTTTTTTTTGGGCGTATGGTAACTATTTTTTTTTGTTCCGCACTACAGCCAGTCCAGTAGGCATACATAGAAGCCGTTGGCTAAATCAGAGCTAGCGGATTCGATTCTCGCTTTTGTATACATAAATATATATATGTGCATTTGTCTTTGGGGTGTTTCTAAGTACAATATGTATGGTTTTAACAACAAAAAAGTACTTATCTAACTAAGTTTATCATATAGACTCAGATCGGAAAAAGAGAACATCTAGGACGGGACTTCAAAAAGTAAGCATACAAAATGCTTAAAAATTTAATTGAATTAATTAGGCGGAGTCATCAAAAACAATGTTTAAAAATGACTGTAAAGTTATTCATTGTTACCGTTACGTAGTTCGCAAGAATTACGGCAGATGGCTCCAGCGTCGCCTTAAGACGTATATAATATATCGGAGAATTTCGAATATCTGGGACGTTTCTAGGTGGCTCAGTTGGTCAGAGCATTCCCCCTGTAAGGGACTGGTCGCGGGTTCAAGTCCCGTCCTAGATATTCCCTTTTTCCGATCTAAATCTATAAATAAAAGTAAGCATACAAAATGCTTAAAAATGTAATTGAATTAAGTTCATCATATGTTACATTGGGGTGTCTGAGGGCCCCACTAAGACATTCTGGGCCAAACCAACCTCACCTGTAAGCCGGTACTCCTGCTGATTGACCGACGAAGCTTTAGAGCAGGCTAACCTCTCAGGGTTGGGAGGTCAAATTTTCACACGAAAAAAAAATCAAGGTTTGGAAGGTCAGTTGACAGTCCTCTCAGAAAAACCGACGGTCCAAACAAAAAGCCCTGGCTCCAAAGTGCTATGAGGATGATGATAATTATTAGAAATCTACATTATTTAGTAAGAAACAACTCACAGAATATATTTCTCAACTGAGAGCACATGCGCGCGCATAAACCACTCCTGCGCAAGTTTACAACACATTAGCTTTTATTAGTCACTTTGAGTGCGCACATCATAATGAACTATTGAATACACTTAGTGTTACCACACCGATCACACGTTGGGTGTTCCCAGGTGTAGGTACCCCCCGTAGATCTTCGCTGCCCAAGCCAACTTGACCTACTAGGAACCTGCATCAGAGTATCGTAACCAGTAGGTTCGTCATTCCGTTTGGTTGGGAAATCATAGGCAGTCGGTCCAGTAATAGTCAAAATTTGGAAAATAGCAATGGATCGGCTAGCTCGGAAGCCTCTGTGGCGTATCGGTAGAGCATTCGACTGCTACGACAGATGATCGATGCCTGCTCAGAGCAAATATTTGTATTCATGAATATGTCTATTTGCATCGGTCTGAGTGTTTCTATGTATAATATTTACAAAAAAGAAGTATATAAGTATGTTTATCCGCTGTCTGGAACTCATAACACAAGCTAGTTAAACTATGCTTACTTTGGGTCTAGAAAGCGCTGTAAAGAATGTCGTAGAATATTTATATTTAACTACTGCCTCTACTACTTCGTACTGCCTCAAGCGATAACAACTTCCATATTTATTCACCTTTTAAACCTGCCCTGGACCTCCACAAATAATTCAAAACCAAAATTAGTCAAATCGGTCCAGCCGTTCTCGAGATTTAGCGAGACTAACGAACAGCAATTCATTTTTATATATAAAAGATAATAAAACTTTGGATGCAAACAGAATTATCGCTAAGATGATGATGGTAAGCAACGTAGGGTTGAAACGACAAGACTTCTTTTCATGGTGTTGAGAGATTAATAATTTATTATTAATCTTTCAACACCAAGACACAAAACATCAATATCAAAAGAAATAAAAATTACTACTCTCTGCATGATCCCATAACATTCTCGTGTGTGAACTAGGGCATTCGTGCAAAAGCCACGTTTCACATGCATTTCTTAGATATCACATCGATTATCATTGATGGCGTGAGTGACTGGATTGATATCACAAAATTTAAATTTATTTATTAGACTAATTATATTATTTTTCCTATAGACTTAGATCGGAAAAAGAGAACATCTAGGACAGGACCGTCGACGCCATTGGATATTCGAAGCCTATACATATAGTCACGTCCTGGGTGTTGTCATTTTATAATCTAAATCAAACTATTTTTAACGGATTCTATCCCGATTTATTTGATGTTATTTTATTATTTACATTGAACCCGACGTTTCGGTTGCTTTTCAGCAGTAATAGTCACGGGGAGACTGAAGATGGTTGTCTTGTAGTTTGAAGTGTAAGTTATCTCAGAGTACCCGAACTATGCTGAATTGTTGGTGTTACTATTTACGCAGAATGAGCTCACAGTGTCATGAAGTCTTGTTGTATTTTGATTTTTCTTGGAGTTAATTAAGTGAATGAATGGGTCCCAAGCTGGCGGTAGGTACATTCCAACCATCTTCTCTATTAAATTTATGTTGCTTTTAGGGTTCCGTTGCCAAATGGCAAAAACAGAACCCTTATAGATTCTTCATGTCCGTCCGTATGCCACAGCCACTTTTTTCCAGAACTGCTGTTGAAACTTGGTAAGTAGATGTGTTCTGTGAACCGCATCAAGATTTCCACACAAAAATAGAAAAAAACAATAAATTCTACGGGTCCCCGATACTTAGAACTGAAACTCAAAAATATTTTTTTCATCAAACCCATACGTGTATCATAGATAGGTCTTCAAAAATGATATTGAGGTTTCTAATGTCACTTTTTTCTAAGCTGAATAGTTTGCGCGAGAGACACTTACAAAGTGGTAAAGTGGCAACATGTGCCCCCCCCCCCTGTAACTTCTTTAATATGAGAATGATAAAACTAAAAAATATATGATGTACATAGCCATGTAAACTTCCACCGAAAATTGGTTTGAAGGAGACCTAGTAAGAAGTTTATTTTACTTTATAAATTGTAAACCGCAATTTACCTTTCATTCAATCAACTCAAATATAAAAATTAAAAAATAACAACATTATGTTACTTGCTGCTACGGAACCCTTCATGGGCGAGTCCGACTCGCTCTTGGCCGCTTTTTTAATTTGAATAGCTTCGCGGAGCATCCTATCCGATAGAATCCGTAAAAAATAGTTTTATTTCAATGTGTGACATTCGCGTAAACTTCCGACAATATCATCTATAGGAGAAGTTAGCGTAGGTACTAATTGTTTCAAAACTTCACCACATTATTGCTGAGCTGAGCTGAGCGAAGCGAAGTTCTTATACGCGGGATAGCCACTTCTTTGACGTTGTATTTCTTTTCTCGTGCTTTTCCGATCTTGACCAAATTTACCACGGTGATAGTGTGGACACTGAGGAGTGTTTTGAAGCGAAATGGTTCGTGTCTGATGTACCATTGAGGAATAACCACCGAAAAACAGTTTCACGAGCGCGCGGCCTTAGCTGAGCGCGCGACCGTAGTAAGATGTCTTATTTACAAGTAAGAGCTGCCAGCTCAGCTCAATTTATTTCAGTGGTACCCTGCACTGAATTCCTAGTTTTAGGGTTCCGTTGCAAAATGGCAAAAAACGGAACCCTTAAAGATTCGTCATGTCTGTCATGTCAGTTCAAGGAGGGAACAGGTTCTGAATACCAAGCGGTAGAGCCAGCTGTTGCCCGCGGCTCCACCCGCGTGGAATTCTAATCTCGTTTCCACAAACCATGAGAACCTATTCCAGGAATAAACAAGTAATCTAAGCATGTGTTATTCCAGACTATATATAATCCAGCCAGATCCGTTCTGTCGTTTGAATATGATTGATAAACAAACATCCAAACATCTTCACAAACTTTAACATTATTTAGTCCTTTCTAGGGTTTACCAAACTAATTGTAGCGAATTTAGGAGTGTTCGACTTCAGCTTTAGGAGTAAATATTTTTATGAGTTAGTAACACTGCGTCTAATCGCGGCGTTAGGTCGTCGCCGTAACGTAATTTCTTCACACGAAACAAATTTTGATTAAATATTGAGGTCAATGTCTCAGTTTTGCGTCCATTCATTACATAAATTTATTATGAGGCAACATTATATGGTCAAGCGCATTCTACGCCTCAATTTGAACCTTGTGGAGGCTTTCATACTAATAAATGATTGTAGTTTAGATAGAGTATCCGGCTTTTGATCTTGCACGTAGCCTTATTGGAAAGAACAGTGATAGTTCGGCTAACATCGGATGGCTTCGGTTTTGTAGAGCGTTCTCTCTGGCGCACATCGAACTGACAGTTTGATACCTTCATAGAGTAGTTAAAACGTATGTTTATAAAATATTAAAACTTTAATTTCGGTTTTAACTACTAAGTATATATATGGTGTCACCAAATTAGGTCTCTGAATTTGGTGAGATGACTTCGTATCGACAAAATATGTAGGTATATGAAAAAAAAAAATATCGGGTAAAAAAAATATATGAAAAATATAAAAAAAAACCGCCAGTGTGCATTGTGTATATTAAACAAGCCCACTCTTGTAAGAGCTCTTGCACCCGCAGAAAGTGGTAGGCGTGCAGTCCTTCCCTCGCAGTATTCTCCAAGCGGATGTGTGGGAAATACAATTTGTCCTTTTTCTATATATATTTAGGACACGTCAATTTGACTTCACCTCGCCTGATGGTAAGCTGAAGGTATAGTCTCAGGAAAGAGGGTCACCATTGCGTACACGTACCATGTTAACAATTTTGGCACTCAGCCTGTCGCCTCATGAGAAGAGGATTATCGTCGCAGCACCGCGTGAAACCCACCGGTCCCACTAGCGCTGCGACCACAATCCCCCTGCCCGGCTATGCACTTGCTGACCCCTGAACGCAATCAAACCGAAATTGGATTACTATGGAGGGTTTTTCGCAATCCTACGGCCGAATTTTGTGACAAATTTGTGTCATCAAATTTCTACCACCAGTAAACGTCCTGCGACAAAATGTCCTACACGACATTTGAAACTTCTGTCGTTGAAATGGTGACCTCGACAGATGCTATTTCACGCCCCGCTTAAAGAACCCAGGATCGTAGGTAGAAGGAAACACGTGTGCGGGTAGAGTAGTCCAGTTTTTTATCGTGTGACAAAGGAAGTTGTCGATAATTACCGATCACTATATTCTCTTCACGTAACATCTGCAAAACTTTATCAATTTCATCCGAAATTTGACCTTCGAGGTCGACCCTGACCAACCTGCCCACTTACATAAGCATTAATATGTAATTTGTCATCGATCGGTACGTAGGTACTCATTTCCATCTTGAAAGATATCTTCCAAAGAAAATGAACCGACTTAGATTCACACACACGGATCAGTGTTCGACTTTTTGCATAAATACATACATACATTTATAGACACGGCTCTTTCCTATTGATGTAGGCAAAGACAATATCCTTCAACTAGCTACGATAAATGATTATATTTTGCTCTTTGTCATGCAAAGATCAGGTAAACAATTAATACAGGGTGTTTTTATTTTACGTGCGGAAATCCCTTCGGATACCCCTCCCGCCGGCCAGCGGGGGTGGTTATGTCGTGCATTGACTAAAACCACACAGTGTCCTGCCCAAGTGCCCATTGCCGGGCACCCCGGTAAGCCCTCGAAAGGATAACCCCAGGGTTACCGGCAGGAAAACTAAATCACTGACAGCTATCTAAATTTTGGGTTCCATAAACAAAAGACGTTTGAAATTTGACGTCATGTTCGATCCACAGACATAAAAGATACAGACCTAATCTTGCCGATTTATTTCGAAGTCAAATTTAATACATAAGCAATGTAGCTCCGACAGAGAACTAAGGCTGACAACCTTTACGAATAACTGCGTAACTGCATACGTTCATAAAAATGATTGAGTAAAGCCAGAATTAAATATACACAAAATATTAGGCAGCTCACTGAAATTAGAATAGAAACAAGTAGAATTGTTTAGTTACTTTTTTTTATTTAATTTCAAGCAATAGTATTCTTTTCAAATAACAAATGAACATTAGCATTGAATCCGACACAGTTTAACTACTGACAACTAATAAATCAAAATTGTTATATTCCTTACTCGTTACCATGGCGACGAGTGACGACTTGGTCGAAAATTTACTTCAACTCCATATCTATGCTTGTGTGTGTATATGAACAAGGCAAAGAAAAGGATAGTGCATATTACCAAGTCACTAGAAAGATCGTGTGCCATAGACCAAATTTAAATTTAGTATTCCGTCTGGTATCATATACTCATCATAAGTCTGTGGTTCGATCGTAAATCTAACTACAATCGATAATTTCACATTTCCAATTTGATTTTGAGGAGTTTTCTGCTGCATCTCCGGAGTTCTAGGTCTAATACTACTCGTAATAAAGTTTATATTATGTTAGTTAATATTATATTATTAACTTGTAGTTAAATTGAACCCAATGCAAAAATTATTTTTAAAATCGGTTCACAAACGATGGAAATATCGATCAAAGTCAAAAGTCAAAAATCATTTATTCTAACGGAACTTACAAAACGGCCATACATATATAAGAATAAAAACAGATATAGACAAGCTTGCCGCTCCTACTTCAGTCTACGTTCATCCACCGGGTGGTGCTAGTGCCATCAACCGTGATAGTCAGCATCAAAATAAATATCTTGGCAACTGACATGTTGCAATTTAAAGGATTCTCTTCACGATGAGCATTGTCACCAAACAGACGACTGATATCATCAGTGATAGCGAAAATTACAAGACATGTTTGGTGACATTGGTTTTTAGGGTACCGTACCTCAAAAGGAAACATCGGAATCCTTATAGGATCACTTCGTTGTCGGTCTGTCTGTCTGTTTGTCAAGACCTTTTTCTTAAGAACGCGTAGAGGCATCAAGTTGAAATTCATACCAAACACTCAGGTCTGTAACGCCCTAAACCAGTTAAGAATCAAACTTCTAGGTCAATGCAGTTACAACCGTTAATGTAGCAAATTTCACCAAATTGCCATTGGTAAGAAAACCTATAGGGTAGTACCCTATAGGGGTGTGTGTTGGGTAACCTCCTCGAGTGTCGCTCCGATTCCGATCCCGCTGCAGTCCGGGGGGAACGGAATCGGAGCGGCCGGTACACCCTGGGCGGCGGTCAATGGCTTCCCCTTCACCCCTTCATAGGGTTGGCATTGATCGTCGGCCAATACCCAACGTGGCGGGAACACATCGCTCTCCGTACTCCTCTGCTTTCAGAGGAGACAGGATGAGCGATGCTGTTAGTGGTGAGATGGCCCAGGGTCAACCGGGGTGCGAGGGATATGCTCTATGGGTAACCTTACACCCCGGCGTCTGAAGACACGAGACGGCGTGCGGTTTTAGTCGGTGCCAGCCCGACATAACCGCCCCCGCTGGCCGGCGGGGGGGTATCCGAAGGGATTTCCGCACGATAAAAAAAAAAAAAAAAAAGGGTAGATAGGTTTTCTTACCAATGGCAATTTTCTTACCCGTTGAGCTAGAATATGAAATTTTGGCAAGAAGCAAGGTCTTATAGCACAAGTAATGGGGAAAATCTGAAAACGGTAAATATGTACATACATACATACATAACATCACGCCTGTATCCCCGAAGGGGTAGGCAGAGGTGAATTACACACCCACGATTCCCCAGTTATGTTTAGGTCCCAATGTAATAGGGGGC
Organism: Cybosia mesomella; assembly: GCA_946251805.1. NCBI lineage: Eukaryota > Metazoa > Arthropoda > Insecta > Lepidoptera > Erebidae > Cybosia > Cybosia mesomella. The sequence continues at coordinate 13,092,831 of OX276418.1, read as the reverse complement.
GAGCCTATTGCCATCTACCGGGCACATTACTAAGCGAGCGATAATCAACATTTTTAATACACACATAACTACGAAAAGTCAGAGGTGTGTGCCCGGGGCGACTGGGGATCGAACTCGACACGTCGTCTCGGCAGTCCGTTACGTACACCACTGTGCTAGTGCCGCTTTTTTACTATATGTAGTTACTATATGTAGTTATGTAGTATGTAGTTAAATATGTAGTTACCCACATCACAAAAAAATGATCTGTCTGTCTGTCAAGGCCATTTTATCAGGAACGCGTGAAGATATTAAGTTGAAATTTATATGAAACACTCAGGTCTGTAACGTCTTGAAACTGTAAATAAGTCAAATTATACGTCAACACAATCAAAAGATTATAATTAAACAGGAAGAAATGACGCGATTGCAGCGCCACGTGGCGCCGATGCGAACTTTTAATTTTTGTTACGCAAAAGTTTTGTTATTACGATATTTCAGATGATATTCAATGAAAACTAAAAGCTCTACAGCAACGTTTAGTTAGCACTTCAATCCAGTTTTGTACGGAACCCTCACGGAACGGATCACTGGTGGTAGAAATTTGATGACACAAATTTGTCACAAAATTCGGCCGGGTAGGTACCACCGTGCACCGCTCCCGCTGGCCGGCGGGGGGGTATCCGAAGGGATTTCCGCACGATAAAAAAGAAAAAAGGTACCACCGTGCACGATTGCGAAAAACCCTCCATAGTAATCCAACTTCGGTTTGATTGCGTTCAGGGGTCAGCAAGTGCATAGCCGGGCAGGGGGGTTGTGGTCGCAGCACTAGTGGGACCGGCGGGTGTCACGCGGTGCTGCGCCGACAATCTCTGATGAGGCCGTCAAGCTGAGTGCCACCATTGTTAACATGGTACGTGTATGTAATGGTGACCCTCTTTCCTGAGACTTTACTTTCAGCTTACCATCAGGCGAGGTGAAGTCAAATTGACGTGTCCTAAATATATAAAAAAAACCCTCAGTGCGCGAGTCCGACTCGCATTTGACCGGTTTTTTTTTTGCAAGTGGGACACGTGACTATGGTTTCACCTGATGGTAAGTTAAATAGTGAAATGTCAAGAACTAATGTCACCATAAAAGATACAAATGGTAGCCCTGTTTGACAGTCTCAGATGATTTCACAGGGTACTTTTGTTAACGGGCCCGTAGTCCACAACGGGGAAAACCCTCGTAATGCCGTATGTATCTCTCTCTGTATGCAGTTTTAAGCTCTTACGATAATATAAAGCTGGCTGCACACGGCCGACAAGTCGCTGCGATTTGAAGGGTCACGGTTGTTCATTAATTTTATTGTAATTGCTACGTGTTGCTGGTCCGAATGGTCACTAATTATTACCTATTGTGTTCTGAGCTGATCGAAAACTTAAAAACATTCTGTGTTGAACAACAAAATACTTATTTATTTTTTTCAAATGTGATTTCCTGTTTATTGTGCCAATAATTTACTTGAAGAGATTTTTACACAATTTTTTGTACTTCTAACAACCAATCGTTTATTTTTAGCTTTTTAGGGTTCCTTACCTAAAAAGGTAAAAAGGAACCCTTATAAGATCACTCTCTTGCCCATCTGTCTGTCTGTCTGTTCGCTGATTTTCTCAGGAACGTGTGGACCAAGTAAGTTGAAATTTATTCCAGATACTTAGGTTTGTAGTGTATAAAAAGCAAGGTACTGAGTCAAAAAGATGTGGGCAAATTTAGATTTTCGCGAAAACTTTAAATATCAAAAATAAATATAATAAAAAAAAAAAAAAAAGAGATTTTCCTTTACTTTTTTTTTATACCACTGAGGTGGCAGACAAGCACACGGCCCACCTGATGGGAAGTGGTTACTGCGGCCTATGGACGTGTGCAACACCAGTGGCGTCACACTCGCGCTGCCGTCACTTTTTTTTTTTTCGTGTGGAAATCCCTTCGGCCCCGCCGGGCAGCGGGGGCGGTTATGTCGGGCTTGAACCGACTAAAACCGCACGCCGTCTCGGGTCTACAGACGCCGGGGTGTACTGAACATCCTCGAGCGCGTCAGAATTTAACGCTATGTTTTTCTTTTTAGAATTTAATCTTTACAATTAATTTGGTCCCCACGACGCTCGAGCACCTAAATTCACATTCAGCTGCTTGGCCTCACGTAGTAATACATTCTTAAGCTTCTCGCAGGGTCCCTTACAACACAAGTGTAATTCCGGTCCTCATTAAGCGACGGCGGAACCCACCAACCGGCCGATACTTCACATTTATTCGGTAAGCAAATATTTAAATGACGAAATGTATTTTGGCGGCCACGTTTCTCAACAACTGGATATCAAACTATAATGTGAGCTAGCTCGGCCGTGAACGGGTGCCTTTTAAACGACTTTTCGTTGGTCATGGTTGCTTGGCCCGTAAGATTTATTTTCTTTTTGAAGTGCCGACTGATTGGGAGCCCAAGCCAACCTAATCTGCAGCCAATACACCTCGGACGAGGCTCAAACGCAAGCGCACCTTTTTATTTTCTTTTTTTATACCACTTAGTTGGCAGACAAGCTCACGGCCCACCTGATGGGAAGCGGTTACCGTGGTCTATGGACGTATGCAACACCAGGGGCGTCGCACTGTAAAAACCTTCTAATGCCCTTCTTGAAGAACCCCATATTGTAGTCGCTTGGGAAAACCACAGCAGGGAGATCATTCCACAGCCTGAGGGTGCGTTCTTGGGATTAGTGGGTCTCACGGAAGTCGCTTGTTTAATAGCCACAATACTATCCTGCTAATATTAGATCCTACTTCCTGTTCCTACTGATATTATGAATGTGAAAGTTTGTGAAGATGTTCAATCACATCAAACGGCTGAAAGGATTCAGCTGAAATTTGGGTACAGGGATAGATTATAGACTGAAAGAAGACATCGGATATTTTTCATTCCTGAAATAGGTTTCCATGGGCTGTGGTAACAGGATCAGAATTCCATGCAGGTGGAGCTGCGGGCAACAGGTAGTTAGTCAAATGGATGGAGTAAGAAAGCGAGTTACCGCTGACCGGCATAATATGGTGTAGCGGTAGTGCGTTCGACTGCTAAGTCTGAGGTCGCAGGTTCGATTCCCGCTCACTACAAATATGTAAATTTGCATTGCTCTGGGTGTTGCTATGTATACCTAATATGTATTTATTTACAAAAAAAAAAGTATCTTAGTATGTTTATCCGCATTCTCGAACCCATATGACAAGCACTGCTTAGTTTGGGTCTAGATGGTGTTGTGTAATTTGTGCTAGAGTATTTATTTATTTATAATATTCACCACCCGAACGCCAATAGTATTCAAAGGCTAACGTTACACATAACGGGGATTCCGTCGCGGATCTTCCGCGTCGGAACGCCACAACATTATAAATGACGACGCGACTGAGCGACCGATCATCTGCGCAGTATGCCCGTTATTACTCGAAGTAGCGCCAAGCCGTAGTGCCGGCTTGCAGGAGAGGTTGGTTTGGAATCGAAGACCCATGAGAGCTCATAACACGTTACAAAGCGAGCATTCGAGCAGGGAATCAAGCGAGCAACAACACCCGGTACCTACTCCTGTACAGTACCTTTCTTTTTCGTGCGGAAATCCCCTCGGATAACCCCCTCCCCCCCCCCCGCCGGCCAGTGGGAGCGGTTATGTCGGGCTTGAACGACTAAAACCGCACGCCGTCTCGAGTCTACAGACGCCGGGGTGTAAGGTTGCCCATAGAGCATATCCCTCGCACCCCGACTGCTCCTGGGCCATCTCCGGTTTCAGGATGGCCCCCTCGGGTTTGGGAACCACGGTGTCCCCGTCTTGCCCCGGTTTGGGGAAGGGGCGCTTGTCGCCCCACCGTCGACACTGGGTTGACATGCGGCCTCACCTGCCATCCTGTACAGTACCTTTTTTTTTTTTTTTTTCGTGCGGAAATCCATATAGGATATGCTATACTTGGCTAATCTCGTGAACGGTCGGACCGATTTTGACGAGACTTTCACAAACAGATACTGGTGTTATAAGACGTAAAAGATGCATTATTTATACACGCATTACTTAAAAAGATATGAATTTTAAATAAATCTTTCGGTATTTTTACTGGTAATATCCGACTTTTCACGCTAGATCACCTGGGGGCTGAACAGAGAGCAAAAGTATTCAAATAAAATCTTAAAATCCGCATCACTTTCACGTTTCTCAAAACCTCAATATTTATATGGATAAGGATTTCAAGGTGAAAAAAACTAGTATTGCACTTGCGTAAGGCTTGAATGGACAACTCTCATTATTGAAACGGGTAAAGGTGTCTTTCCACTGGTGGGGTGAGGATGGAATTGGAAAGGAAGAAAGTAAGAAAATACATTTATTAAACACACACAATGGATAAGAGACACCTTTTTTTTTCGTGCGGAAATCCCTTCGGATACCGCCCCCCCGCCGGCCAGCGGGGGCGATTATGTCTTGCATGAAGCGACTAAAACCGCACGGTATCCTGCCCAAGTGTCCATTACCGGGCACCCCGGGTAAGCCCTCAAAAGGATAACCCCAGGGTTACCGGTAGACCTGACCGCCAGCGCGGCCTCGCCTGCATGGTGGGGGGTCGGGTCTTATCGGGAGTAGGTAGGCGTGTATAGGACACACACGACACGCCTCCGCCACGGCCTGCTTCTCGTCCTCAGGCCCCGATCATGGAGGTCGGTAGTCCCGGGCGTAGACGAGTCTGCAGCCGGGACTCCAGCAACATCTTCGGAGCCAAACCAACCTCGGCCAAGGTCTGGCGCAGGTCCTGGTTCTCCTCTCGGGACTTTTACGGGAGCGACTGCCAAGACGGCAGTCGCTCCCGTAAAAGTCAAGATAACTAATCAAATCTTAATAATGTTTTTTTTTTAATTAGTAAATATGTTTGTAAATAGATCACAAGTCTTCTCAGGATGGTGCCGCGTTGTGAACTGGTGGTCAGATTAAGTAGAATAATTTAAGTACTTGGTCTAATTATTTTTTTTTTTTTTTTTTCTTCAACGTTTTGTAAGTTCCTTAAAAATGGACAGAAAAAACATTTTTTCGCTTTGGTTTTGACTTTGATCGATAAGTGAATTCGGTCGATTGATTTCACGTAAATCAAGTTCAATTTTGCATCATCATCATCATATCAGCCGTAGGAAGTCAACTGCTGAACAGAGGCCTCCCCATTGACTTCCATTTCGACCGGTCTGTAGCGGCCTGCATTTTGCATACTATATTATAAATACTTACATGAGTAAAATTAAAAGTTATTCAACAACAATTATCAGTTGCGAATTTTAAAAAAATGCCTCGTAATTATTGTCTCTTAATGTCACCAAACGATGTTATCTTTTCCCCATCTCATACCAAATTTCCCCGAAGTATGTCAAGAAATTTTGCTTTTTCAGGCCTCCCTTATAGAACCCGGGAGGTCGGAAGTCTTGTATATAAACATAAGACTAGTATAATTTGTAGCGTAAGTCATCAGTAGTGTGTGTATTGATAACCTTGATATGTGAAACTGCTGTATCGATTTCAATGTTCTTCTTGCGCAATTTATTCGCTGACAACGTGAATCATATGCACGACTGCACAATTATGCTCACGTGCATGAGAATGCCATGATTGATGAATGCAGGTCTGTGCAACGGGAGTTGCTGTGTTTAGCTGTCTATGTGCCATTATCCCGTTGTTCCTGCTTGCACCCGAGGCTTCTTCCTCAGAGCTTGGAGTCTGCTAACTCCTTCTCCACCTTTCAAGTCAGCTCTGACCTCTAAAACCCGGTAAGAAAGCCTGCGCTAGGGCCTCGTCCGTAGGTCGCTTAACGACCTCCGTCCTCCATGAGCGCAGGCCTGGGGGTGACAGGTGAGGCCGCCTGTCACCCCACTGACAGCGACTAGCGCCCCTCCCCCAAACCGGGGCAAGACGGGGACACCGTGGTTCCCAAACCCGAGGGGTCCATCTCGAAACCGGAGATGGCCCAGGGTCAGTCGGGGTGCGAGGGATATGCTCTATGGGCAACCTTACACCTCGGCGTCTGCAGACCCGAGACGGCGTGCGGTTTTAGTCGGTTCAAGCCCGACATAACCGCCCCCGCTGGCACGCGGTGGGGTATCCGAAGGGATTTCCGCACGAAAAAAAACAAAAAAAGGGCCTCGTCCGTAAATCAACACGTGTACAGGGTAACAGGTGAGGTTGGTCTGGACTCCGAAGAGATTTAGTGGGTCCGCATAAACACCCAGCAGTGTATGTATGTGTGTTGATTTGTGACTCTCTAGGAAATAAACGGGTGGGCCCGGATCAGCTCGACGTGATCAAATTAGTGCATTGTCATCTGGATATCACATACAAAATAAGAAACCGAAATTGAAAATAGTTGAACTTGATTTCCAAGATTTGTTCAAATAAGATACATCTTCACAGCAATTTTTTTATAATGGTCATGTATGAATGGTATAACCGCGGTACCCTAGTGGTATGGGTAATGGACTGCTGAGATGAGGTCTCGGGTTCGATCCCAGGTTTTACCATGGCACACACCAATGACTTTTCGATGCTTTTCGAAGTTATGTGTGTATTTATCGCATGTTTATAAGTGCCCGGTTAATGGCAATAGGCTCGCCACCTATTACATTGGGACCTAAACATAAACTGGCGAAATGTGGGTGCTAGCACCTCTGCCTACTCCTTCGGGGATATAGGTGTGAGTTTATGTTATGTTATGTAAATGGTAAAGTCTCAGGACTGAGGGTCTTCATCACAGACATCGATGATGCTGCAATGGTGGACCTCAGCTCGACCGGCCGACGGGCGCGTAGAGGTAGATTAGACAGTCAGATACCCTGGGGTTATCCTTTCGAGGGCTTACCCGGGGTGCCCGGCAACAGACTTTGGGGAGGACACCGTGCGGTTTTAGTCGATACATGACATAACCACCCCCGCTGGCCTGCGGGGGGGTATCCGAAAGGGTTTCCGCACGTAAAAAAAAAAAAAGACAGTCAGATATATTGCGATCCAATATCGTGATCCGGTGTAGCATGCGCATTTGCACATCAATATTACCAATATACAGTAGGTATGTAACAAAACTAGTGTCGGATCAATTAGGGCACATAAGGGATTTCCGCACGAAAAAAAAAAAAAGGTATCCTAAATACATATCCACATACAAATATATATAAAGTCACGCCTTTTTCCCTCCGGGGTAGGCAGAGACAACTGCCCGCCGTCTGCTTCTGTCCTTACATACTTAATGAGCTTCCTTGCCGGTGTCGAGTGCTTTTGACCTGCCCTTTTTTCAAAACCTCATTAATTTGATCAGTGTAAATAAAATATATTAATGAAATAGCATTTAAAATTCCAGTAATACCTACATCTGTTTGGACTAATTATTGGAATTTTAAATGCTATTTCCTAGATCAAAATTTCCCAATATCTCCTTAAATTCTAAGAATGTGAAAACACTACTTAGTAGATATCCAAGAATATTTAGCGGCAGCCCACAATACCGCCTTTTGCTGGCTGCGCCACCGCGCCCTAGTGCAATGCGAAAACTTACATGGCAACATAGGAGGGCTCCTATGTTGCCATGTAAGTTTTCGCATCGGCCTAAATTTTATTGCATGTTTTTTGGGATACTTTTTTAACTTATTTTCCAAAAAGGATTACATAAGCAGAACCAAATATTGATATCTAAATACACCTTCGCGGATCGGACACTAGTTTTGTTCCTATATTGCGATCCAATATCATGATCCAATGTAGCGATCATATACATTTGTTTACATATGAATAATATCGTATTTGCACATCAATATTATCAATATATAAGGTGTCACAAAATTAGGTCTCTGAATTTGGTAAGATGACTTGGTATCGACAAAATATGTATTTGAAACAAAAAAAAAATATCGGGTAAAATGAAAAATGAATAAAAAAGCACCACCAGCGACCAGCGTCACGTGACGCGACGAGCACACGTGACGCTGGTCGCGATTTAGGTATTTCCCACACATCCGCTTGGAGAATACTGCGACGAGAAGGACTGCACGCCTACCACGTGCGTCATGGGCTCGTCGCGTCACGTGACGCTGGTCGCTGGTGGTGCTTTTTTTTTTCATTTTTATATCTTTTTTTTTATATTATTTTTTATTTTTTTATTTTACCCGATATTTTTTTTTTGTTTCAAATACATATCTTGTCGAGTCCTGGCCATTGTACTACCGGCGTGAACCCACTCCTAACACAAGCAATTTAGCTTAGCTGGAGGGGTTAGGGAGAATATTAAAAATTTTTGTTTCTTGAACATCATAACATAAAATAACATCACTTCACGCCTGTATCCCCGAAGGGGTAGGCAGAGGTGTATTACACCCACATTTCGCCAGTTATGTTTAGGTCCCAATGGGGGACCCAATAATAGGGGGCGAGCCTATTGCCATCTACTGGGCACATTACTAAGCGAGCGATAATCAACATTTTTAATACACACATAACTACGAAAAGTCAGAGGTGTGTGCCCGGGGCGACTGGGGATCGAACTCGAGACCTCGTCTCGGCAGTCTGTACTTACACCACTGGGCTATCGCCGCGTTTCTTATATTCTTTATAAAAAAGACATAAATATAATTTAGAATAGCACAATATTATCGTCATCATCATTTTTAAAGGCTAGTTTTTATGGCAAAAGGTTCCCGTGGATCGCGGGAAGCGGAAACAGAATATCACTCGGGCGGAGCCATGGGTAACACCTAGTAATTTTGTATTTCATTGTTGCCTGTTATTTAACTTTTATTGTCAGTCAGAACAAAGTTTGTCATCAATTTTCCTGTAATCACATAGTTCCATAACTATCGGAGTGACGTAATATCAGAGTTCCGTAACTATCGCAATAATGTAACGTCTGGGTGCCACAGTTTCGTAACCGGCTCTGTCGAATTACTGTTTTTTTTTTTCGTACTTCACTGCGGCCTACTGCCAAGGGCGATGGAATGTAGTATTGTATGCCTTGCGAAATATTAAAAAGAAACTTTAAAAATAAAAAGACAACCTGATACAGGTGGATTGATTAACATAAGTATTATTATAAATGCGAAATTTTCGATTGATGTTTGTTACTCAATCACTCATGAACGGCTGAATCGATCTGGGTTAAATTTAGCAAAGATATAGATTATCCTACTAATATTATAAACGCGAAATTTTGTGAGTTTGTATGTTTGTTACTTTTTCACGCAAAAACGGCTGAACAGATCTGGCTCAAATTTGGTACAGGGATAGACTATAGTCCGGGATACTTTTCATCCCGGAAATAGGTCCCCATGGGAACGGGATCAGAATTCCACGCGGGCGGAGCAGCAGGCAACAGCTAGTATTATTATAGATGCGATATTTTCGATGGATGTTTGTACTCAATCACGCATGAACGGCTGAATCGATCTGGTTTAAATTGAGTAAATAGATAGATTATTGTATTAAATAGCACATAGGCTGGAATAGGTTCCCATGAGTTGCGGGAACCGCATCAGAACGTGGGTGGAGCAGCAGGCAACATGTTAGTGCGTAGCAATAGATTATTTAAATGCTATGTCAAAGATCGTAGACAAGTCTGTGGACCTCCATAATCGGGGCCTGAGGACAGTCGGCCGACTCGCTTTCCTTACAGAAGCAGGCCAAGACGGAGGCATGTCCTAAACACGCCTGTTAACTCACCGACGCGGGATCAATCCTGACCCGACAGGCGAGGCTGCGATGGCGGCCAAAGTCCGCCGGTAACCCTAGAGTTATTCTTTCGAGGGCTTACCCGGGCTGCCCGGAAATGGACACTTGGGCAGGACACCGTTTGGTTTTAGTCGGTCAGATTCCGACACGCCCATCCCATAATTGGCAACGATGGGGTGAAACCCGAACGGGTTTAAAACGTAAAAAAAAATATGTCAAAGGTCGTGGGTTACATTCCCGCTCAGTGCAAATATTATGTGTATCTATTTGCACAGATCTAGATGCTTCTATGCATGCATAAATACAATATATCTGAGTATGTTTATCGGCATTCTAGAACTTTTAAGCTAACCAAATTGAACCAAATTATGGGAAGGGGGGGTAGGAGGGCGGGACCTAGGGCTGCGAACTGCAAGCTTTGGATCCAAGCGGGTTTGACGCACAGATGGAGAAAAAACCGGCCAAGTGCGAGTCGGACTCGCCCATGATGGCAAGCAGCAAGTAAATTTTTTTTTTTTTTTTTACATTTGAGGGGGGAGGACACACTTTTCACCAGTTTAGAAGTGTCTCCCGCGCGAACTATTCAGTTTAGAAAAAAAAAATGATATTAGAAACCTCAATATCATTTTTGAAGACCTATCCACACGTATGTGTTTGATGAAAAAAAAATTTTTTTGGTTCCAGTTCTAAGTATGGGGGGAACCCCCAAATTTTTTGTTTTTATTTTTATAAGAAAATCTAAATGCGGTTCACAGAATACATCACTTACCAAGTTTCAACAGCATTTTTCTTATAGTTTCGGAAAAAAGCGGCTGTGACATACGGACGGACAGACAGACAGACGTGACGAATCTATAGGGTTTCCAGTTTTTGCCATTTGGCAACGGAACCCTAAAGAGTAAATAAAATATGACGTCACTAACATAAATAACAACAAGTTACGGGTACAACGGGGCACTACCACCATTCTGGGGTGCGAGGGCAATGCCGTATGGGGGCCGCTTTACACCTGAAGACCCGAGACGGCATGCGGTTTCAGTCGGTTCAAGTCCGACTTAACCTCCCCCGCGGGCTGGTGGTTATCCGATAGGAAAAAAAAGGCACCTGCCAACACCATTAGGTCCAACCCAACCTGCCCTGCAAGCAACTGGCGAGGCTGCGGCGCAGGCGCACCTCTCAGGGTTAGCAGGCCAGGCGGTAGTCGCTCCAGAACAACAAGCGGAAACTGTGGACGCAACTGGGGCATCGCTATGAGGCTGAAGATGATGACGTTAATATGACGTCACCTCACCTGATTGTAAGTTAAAGTCTCAGGAACGCCACTCACCATAACAAACACCGACAATGCTACCATGGTGGCCCTCAGCCTGACGGCCTCATCAGATGCTTTTTCACGCCCCGCTTAAAGTACCCGAGACTGTAGCAAGAAGGAAATACGTGTGCTTTTAGGTAGATTTCGATGAAATCGATCTACCTTTTTTTTTTTTTTTTTTTTTTTTTCGAGCGGAAATCCCCTCGGATACCCCCCCGCCGGCCAGCGGGGGCGGTTATGTCGGGCTTGAACCGACTAAAACCGCACGCCGTCTCGGGTCTGCAGACGCCGGGGTGTAAGGTTGCCCATAGAGCATATCCCTCGCACCCCGACTGACCCTGGGCCATCTCCGGTTTCGAGATGGCCCCCTCGAAATCGATCTACATTTTTTTTTTTTTTTTTTTTTAATTCGACAGTAGTTTAGAAACCAATAGGTAGATCGAAATCGATCTACCTATTGGTTTCTAAACTACTGTCGAATTTTAAAAAAAATTCTTCATAGGAGGTCTAGTTATGACCCCTGAATCCGAAATAACCACTGGTCAAAAAGTTTATATATATTTACATATATATATATATATATATATGTATATATGGTTCCACTTCCCAAAATTTGCGGCACTCTCACGGTCGCATTTTTGCCCCGATCGCTTTCATACTGCGGTCAAAAATTGCTTGGGTGTAAACTTAGTTTAAGTTCGTGAACGGGTGGAATCCGGGCCTCACTTTTTGTGAAATCACTTTTTCCTCAAAATTTCACGTTCCATGAAAGATATTCGAACCGTTCTAATTTTATCCCATAGTATACATGAATACCAACAACTTTTAATTACAAACCTATAGGATTAAAACTTTAACTAAAAGTGGAGGGGGAAAAACCAAAATTTTTCGGGAAAAAAATCATAACTTCTAACCGGTGAACATTCTTGCGTCGGAAACATTTTTAATCGATAGGCCATTTTTAAGTCTAAAATAAATATCTGAAAAGATTTTCGCTAAAAGTTACCGTTTTCGAAAAAAAAAAATTAAACTGTTTAAAGTCCGTAGTTCTCTATATAAAATAATATTAATTGCTTCACGAAATCTACCTGTGCGTTCCCCCTGCGGGAACGGATTTTTTTTTAGCGTGTGGAAACCCCCACGGCTTTCACCCCATCGGTGCCGACGATAGGGTGTCGGAATCGGACCAACTAAAACCACACGGTGTCCTTCCCGAGTGTCCATTGCCTGGCACCCCGGGTAAACCCTCGAAAGGATAACCCAAGGGCTACCTACCGGCGGACTCTGGCCGCCACCGCGATAAAAGTTCCAAGTCTTGATGATGCGGCAAAGAACAGGTACAATAATAATTTATCATCGTTAAATTACTACAAAAAACAACACACAGTTTAGTATCGGCAACGGTTATTAAGCAATTAAAATAAAATGATTATGGTATTGGTACGGATACATTTTATTTATTCTTTTATGGTAGACTAGCAACCTATCCTCGCTTCGCCTCGGGTTTCATGAGCTTTTGTTAACTCAAGCCATTGTAATTTACACATACTGTCGGTTTTAGTCGGTTCAAGCCCGACATAATCGCCCCCGGTGACACGCGGGGGGTATCCGAAGGGATTTCCGCACGAAAAAAAAAAAAGGGTATACCTGTGTCCTTTAGGTATAATGTACCTGTCGGGGTGCGAGGGATATGCTCTATGGGCAACCTTACCTTTTTTTTTTCGTGCGGAAATCCCTTCGGATACCCCCCGCCGGCCAGCGGGGGCGGTTATGTCGGGCTTGAACCGACTAAAACCGCACGCTGCCTCGGGTCTACAGACGCCGGGGTGTAAGGTTGCCCATAGAGCATATCCCTTGCACCCCGGCTGACCCTGGAGGTATAATGTACCTTTCAAATCGTGCATTTATTTTTCCAATAAGTGCAATGGTTCCGAAGATTACCCCAAACATAATATAAACAATGCAATGGAAAAAGAAAAATGGTTGGTGTGACACTCAAAAACCAATACGGAAGCGTCGGTAGCTTAGTGGTTTAGGAGTCGACCCTACGATCGAGAGGTCCCAGGTTCGAATCCTGGCCATTACACTACCGACGTGAATCCACTCCTAACACAAGCAATTAAGCTTAGCTGGAGGGGTTAGGGGGAATATAGTAATTTCGGTTACTAATAGGAATTCTTTAAAAAAAAACCTACTTCGTAAACACAGCAAAGTATCAGACGCTGTAAGAAGGGTAGCAAAGTTGAAGTGAGAGTAGGCTGGTCATGAAGCCTGAAAGCAGAACTCTTGGTGTAATGTGACCATGGGACGAGAAAAGACCTCGAGGGCGACCAAAATGAGATGGGAGGATAACATCTAAAAAGTGGCGGGCAGCGACGGGACTCTAATTGTCCAAGACAGAGGAAAATGGAGATGATTAAAGGAGGCCACTAAATATTTGGTCGATTAAGGCTAAAGAAGAAAAAGAGGATATAAACAAACTGACATAATTCGGTCTCTCTTTATAATATTATTATGCCTTTTTTTCGTGCGGAAATCCCCTCGGATACCCCCCCGCCGGGGGCAGCAGGGGCGGTTATATCGAACTTGAACCAACTAAAACCGCACGCCATCTCGGGTCTTCAGACGCCGGGGTGTAAGGTTGCCCATAAAGCATATCTCTCGCACCCGGACTGACCCTGGGCCACAGTTTCGAGATGGCCCCCTCGGGTTTGGGAACCACGGTGTCCCCGTCTTGCCCCGGTTATATTAGTATGTCTATTAACTTATTACACTGTCTGTCATTTCTTACAATTGCAGCTTGTTGTAGTCACAGATAGTCACAGTATTTGAAACTTTGTAAATATATGACATCCGCTACATTCACATCTAGATCTTACCAAGCCCTGGTGGACCGAGACCGATCCCAACTGAGTTGGGAAAACTCAGTTGGAATCGGTCTTCGGTCTATCTAGTTAGACCGAAGACCGACACGAACGCACACGTGCAGAACTTAGGAGCAGGGACTTAAAAACACATTCATAAAGGTTACATAGGGTTACACTATGAAAAGGTTACAGAATTAAAGTGTTACACTTATAAATGTGGTATTGAATCTGTTAATCGTTACCACTTTCAATTGTGTAACAGTTAGGTATATATATGTAACAGATATTTATCTGTTAACAGTGTTAATAAATGTTAACCGAAATGCTACGTTGTCAAATTTACTATCCTATTATATTTATCATCTAAATAAAGGTATTTTGTACACCCCCAAGTACTTTAGGACGTTATTTCTGTTACACTTATTAACACATATAAAACGTACCACTTAGAATATGGTACACTTTCGTATCTGTTACATAATACGGTTTTCTTCTAAAACAGTTTCAAAAAACAGTGTTAAAACCACAGAAATATATCGATTTCTGTGGTTAAAACACTTTATTACGGTTACAGTTTGGGTCCCTACTGAGGAGTCACCCTCGTACCACACACCGGACCAAACAGCTCGGTGATTCCTTTCTTTGTCGTACGACACAGGAATGGTTTACCCACACACGTGTTCCAATGACCTCTGTGGCGTAGCGGTAGAGCATTCGAATGCTAAGTCAGAGGTCGCGGGTTCGATTCCCGCTCATTGCAAATATATATATTTGCATTGGTCTGAGTGTTTCTATGTATAATTTGTATTTATTTACAAAAAAAAAAAAGTATCTAAGTATGTTTATCCGCATTCTAGAATCCATATCAAAAGCTCTGCTTAGTTTGAGTCTAGATGGCGCTGTGGAATATGTCCTAGAATATTTATTTACTTATATATTTATTCCGTCCTCATTACAATCCCGGGCTCTTTAAGCGGATGTGAAAAAGCAGCTGTCGAGGCCGTCTATATAGGGACAGCATCTGCAAATGGTGGCTACTACTTCTTGGACTATACCTCAGCTTACCATCAGGTGGGGTGCAGTTAAATTGATAGACTAAATATAAGGTGTCACAATAGGTCTCTGAATTTGGTGAGATGACTTGGTATCGACATAATATGTATTTGAAACAACAAAAAACAAAAAAATCGGGTAAAATAAAAAATAAAAATAATAAAAATATATAAAAAGAATATATAAAAATGAAAAAAAAGCACCACCAGCGACCAGCGTCACGTGACGCGACGAGCACACGTGAAGCTGGTCGCGATTTAGGTATTTCCCACACATCCGCTTGGAGAATACTGCAAGGAGAAGGACTGCATGCCTACCACGTGCGTCACGGGCTCGTCTCGTCAGGTGACGCTGGTCGCTAGTAGTGTTTTTTTTTAATTTTTTTTTTTTTATATATATTTTTTAAGGTTTCCTTACCATTATACAGACTTGAATATTTATTTTATTATAATTTAATTATTTATGTTTTAGTGAATATACAACTAGATATTCTGTGAAGAGGAGACCGTAATCTTAGCAATCCATGGATTCTCCGTGCGGGTGCCGGGTCCATCGCGTTGCTGAGTTGGGAACTCGGGACAGTGCCTGGGACTTGCGACCCAAGTGTAGGTTTAGAAGGGGCCCCTTTTGTTGATGTACATCAACACTCACCTTCACTACCCAAGTTCCCCTCCCTGCCTAACCAAATTTGATACGAACCTACTAGTGCCGCTTTAGACATTCGTCCTAGTAATGAGCTTATTGTAGCTCTCGATAGGCCTAGATCTTTAAGTAGGTTATAGAGAGATTTTGCTGGTATACCTCTCGCTCCCACTTCAACTGCATACAAATTAACCACGTAACCGTTTTTGATTAATTCGTTTGTGAGATCATAGTATTTATTTTTCTTTATTGTGTGGTCCTTCGGTATATTTGTTTCCCACGGTACAGTAAGTTCCACAAGAACCACATGTTTTAATCTCTTAGAATATAGGAATATGTCAGGTCTAGATG
Source organism: Cybosia mesomella (assembly GCA_946251805.1). NCBI lineage: Eukaryota > Metazoa > Arthropoda > Insecta > Lepidoptera > Erebidae > Cybosia > Cybosia mesomella. Next base: position 13,076,869 of record OX276418.1, on the reverse strand, counting down.
ACGAAACCCCAACATCCTCCGGAATTTTGTAGTGCTTTTCATACGTGTCGATTAGGAGAGTCCAATCTGGGGCAGTATCTAAGATTGAATAAGGTTTGTTCCTGGGTGTTATGGATGAACCTTCAGACACAAAGTTGATATGACGTCTGTTAGTAGTCAATCCTTTTTGGGCTCTAGCTACTGCCAGACTCATTGCTTCACGTATGATGATAAGCACCTTATCGTGGCGGCGTGAGTAATGGCCTCTATCGAGAAGCACCCTACATCCTACTAATATGTGTCTAGCCGTCCCTATTGCCTCACCACAAGTATAACATTGTTTTTCTGTGGCCTTCCCCCACCTTACCAGATTACTCTGGTCTGGGAGGGTCATCTGAAAGGCGTTAAGATAAAATTTTAACAGGGCCGGCGACCAGTCATAGATCAAGGTGCGCCACTTTAAGGCCATCGGTATGCAGAACTCTCCCATTGTCAACCATTCATTTTGGATTTCCAAATTCATCGCGTGCACTCGATTTTTATCATTTTCGTCTTGTTTTAGAAAGGACTTAAGTATATCCTGGTCCCTTTCTGGCTCTCGTACTCCCAACCCCACTCTGTTTGACTGGGCCCCTATCATAAATCGTTTATGGAATAGAAGTCTAGATTCAAGCTCGGACGCGTTATTATCTTTCGGGAGTGCCCTGATTGTGACATCTTGGGATTTTCCTAAGATGTGGGCTTTGGTAACTCTAAGATGTTTATAGAGCTCCGATGGTTTCTTAAGTTTCATCCCAAAATTATTTTGATCCCTAAATAGAGCAGAGGAATCAGCAGAGTGCGCTAGTCCAAGCCACGATTTTAGCGAGTTTATGACAGTTGCATCTATTTTCGCCAGTAAGGTTTTACCGAATTCATACACCAGAAATGGCCAAGTCAGACGTGATGTTAAGTAGTTGTCATATATCCAAGCTTTTTTGATATTGTTTAGTGGTATCTGATCTATCTTATTTAGGTCATTTATAAACGTATCGACAACTTCATCTAAGGATGGTGTGCGTCCTTTATAGTCTATCTTTCTCCCAAGAAATTTAAATGGCACCGATTCAGCGACTATGGAAACTGGTTTGGAAAGAAATCTATTTATATATAATTATTATAAAACTGTAAGTTAATTGTGTCTGCACATTGAAGATATTAAAAAAAAATTTTTTTTTTAAATCTTGTCTGTGTTTGTCATTTTGTCTGTTTGTCATTTTGTCTGTTTGTCATGTTGCCTGTTTGTCATTTTGTCTGTTTGTCATTTTGTCTGTTTGTTCGCGATGTACGCATAAAAACTACTAAACGGATTGTCGTGCGGTTTTTTCTACGAGTATTAGACAGGTCTTGGTCAGACTTAATCTGCCTTGTGTTTGACTGCAATTGATTGGATTAAAATAAATATGGTAATTGTACGTGTATCGACGTCTTACAAAATATTACTCCTAAGAGGGTGAAATAGGGGTTGAAAGTCTATTTGGGAAGTTCGTCTTTTTGGTGGCAAATGTATGAAATGCCATGAAATCACTACATACTTTAAAACAAAGTCCTCCACCGCGTTTGTCTGTCTGTCTGTTTGCGATTAACTTAAAAACTACTGCACTGATTTTCATGCGGGTTTCATCAAACCGTATACCGGAACGTATTCCAGGGGTAAAAGTCTATGTGTGATTCCACCAGACTATAATCCATCGCCGTACCAAATTTCAGCCAGATCCGTTCAGCTGTTTTTGTGTAAAAGAGTAACTAACACCTGGACATGCAGTTTTGCTATTTTTTACGTGTAGGCCTCATCGGTGCCAAAGGTGGGAAGGGTGTGTCGGAATCGAACCGACTATAACCACACGGTGTCCTCCCCGAGGGTCCGTTGCCGGGCGGACGCTTTATTTTTTTCCGACACCTCCAAAAAAAATCATTATACTTCACGCCTGTATCCCCGGAGGGGGTAGGCAGAGGTGTATTACACCCACGTTTCGCCAGTTATGTTTAGGTCCCAATGTAATAGGGGGCGAGCCTATTGCCAGCTACCGGGCGCATTACTAAGCGATCGATATAAATCAACATTTTTAATACACACATAACTTCGAAAAGTCAGAGGTGTGTGCCCGGGGCGACTGGGGATCGAACTCGAGACCTCGTCTCGGCAGTCTGTTACGTACACCACTGGGCTATCGCCGCTTATATTTTAGCCAATGTATAAAAAAACTTGACAAATTATATACTAAAACCTTCCTCGAAAACCATTCTATCCATTGGTGAACACAGCATAAAAATCGGTGACTTCTAACTAAACACTTCCAAATTGGTAAAATGTGATTTTTTACGTAATAAATCGTAAACCACAATTTACCTTTCATTCAATCAACCATATGAAAATTTTACTTGCTGCTACGGAACCCTTTATGGGTGAGCCCGACTCGCACTTGACCGGTTTTTTTGTTATAACGGCAACAGATATACATCATCTGTGAAAATTTCAACTCTCTAGCTATCACGGTTCATCAGATACAGCCTGGTAACAGACGGACAGACGGACCGGCAGCGTAGTCTCAGTAATAGGGTCCCGTTTTACTCTTTGGGTACGGAACCGTAAAAATGGCCGAACTTCAAAATCGTCCATGAAGCGACCTTCACAACCCACTGGCGACATCGAAGTTCTGTAGTTAGACCAGCTGTAGACTTTTAGGGTTGTGGTTTGGAAATGCCCGTAACGTTGCCACAGATGTACGGCAAGTGGAACGGGTGTGTAATGTTTGGTAAAATAACAAATGCTCTAATTTCACTTGAAATAACGTTCATATGATATATTTTTTATAAGCTATCATGTCAAGTAACCTAAATTCATATGACCTAATGTTTTATATCATCTAATGTTCCTATAATATAATAACATTTAGTACATATAACGTTCATTTTATATTATTTTCAATACGTATAATATTATTTTTATTATTTTGACCTATAGCTCGACGGAGCCCCGCTTCGCGGGGTCCTACTTCTGAGTGGTTTATAAAAAAAAAACCGGCCAAGTGCGAGTCGGACTCGCCCATGAAGGGTTCCGTAGCAGCAAGTAAATTTTTTATATGTGAGTTGATTGAACGAAAGGTAAATTGCGGTTTACGATTTATGACGTATTAAAAAAAACTACTTACTAGATCTCTTTCAAATCGAATTTCGGTGGAAGTTTACATGGTAATGTACATCATATATTTTTTTTAGTTTCTTATTTTAAAAGTTACAGGGGGGGGGGGGGAGGGGGGACACATTTCACCACTTTGAAAGTGTCTCTCGCGCAAACTATTCAGTTAAGAAAAAAATGATATTAGGAACCTCAATATCATTTTTGAAGACCTGTCCAGGAGTCCCCTAATACAGGCATTACTTGCTTAAAAGGAGGCTTCAATCACAAAAATTGTAACACCAAACTATATAATGCAAATAAACTATTATTAGTATTATTATCCATAGATACCTCACAAGTCTGGGTTTGATGACAAAAAAATTTTTGAGTTTCAGTTCTAAGTATGGGGACCCCCAAAATTTATTCTTTTTTTTCTATTTTTGTATGAAAATCCAAATGCGGTTCACAGATAACATCTACTTACCAAGTTTCAACAGCATAGTTCTTATAGTTTCTGAAAAAGTGGCTGTGACATACGGACGGACATGACAGACAGACATGACGAATCTATAAGGGTTCCGTTTTTTGCCATTTGGCAACGGAACCCTAAATACCACACCTTCTAACCTAACCCATCTGTCGGATTCCTCTGAGTCGGGATATTAACCATAATTGATTTGGACCTTACAATATTATGTATTATTTAGAGATTATGAGTATTATAGTAACATAACATAACTTCACGCCTGTATCCCAGAAGGGGTAGGCAGAGGTGTATTATACACCCACGATTCGCCAGTTATGTTTTAAGGTCCCAATGTAATAGGGGGCGAGCCTATTGCCATCTACCGGGCACATTATTAAGCGAACGATAATTTACATTTATTAATGCACACATAACTACGAAAAGTCTGAGGTGTGTGCCTGGGGCGACTGGGGATCGAACTCGAGACCTCGTCTCAGCAGTCCGTTACGTACGCCACTGGGCTATCGCCGCTTATTATTATATTATAGAGTATTATAGTAAATGAATAATATTCTGAATTAATATTATGTCAAATGTGCATTAAAGGAAATGTTCATTATATCATAAGAAATTAGATAAAATGAAATTATATCAACAATTCATTAACTCAATTGATCGCCATAGTAACATCATACATAAACTCACGCCTATATCCCCGAAGGGGTAGGCAGAGGTGCTAGCACCCACATTTCGCCAGTTTATGTTCAGGTCCCAATGTTATAGGTGGCGAGCCTATTGCCATTAACCGGGCACTTATAAACCTGCGATAAATACACACATAACTTCGAAAAGCATCGAAAAGTCATTGGTGTGTGCCATGGTAATACCTGGGATCGAACCCGAGACTCGTCTCAGCAGTCCTTTACCCATACCACTAGGCTACCGCGGTATATTAACTGAAATAAGGTCAGGTGAACGTTAGATTTTTGTTATTATATCAACCGTTACACACCCAAGTGGAACCAACGACTAAAAGTGCTCTCTGATCACGGAGGGGTCTCAATGTGTTAATAATGCTCACCCATCCCTAGACTGACCTGCCTAGTATCGCTTAACTTTGCAACGTGTTGACCTTTTCGCGAACCACTTAGCGGCGAGCCCCTCATGCTAAGGAGGTTACCGGTAACCCATGATTATCGAATACTCTGACTAATGCGATAAGTATCCATTATTCGCTGTGAGCGTCCGATTGGCGCGGTGACCATTGCTTAACCGGCGACTTCGCTTTCGTCACCATGCCAATGTCAAACTTACGACGGAGACCAGATCCCACTACTTCACTACGTGTTATAAAACAATGTCCGCCGCCGCGGCTGTCTGTCCGCGATAAAAGCACGATTGCGAAAAACCCTCCATAGTAATCCAATTTCGGTTTGATTGCGTTCAGGGGTCAGCAAGTGCATAGCCGGGCAGGGGGGTTGTGGTCGCAGCACTAGTGGGGCCGGTGGGGGTCACGCGGTGCTGCGACGACAATCCTCTTTTGATGAGGCCGTCAAGCTGAGTGCCACCATTGTTAACATGGTACGTGTATGTAATGGAGGCCCTCTTTCCTGAGACTTTACCTTCAGCTTACCATCAGGCGAGGTGAAGTCAAATTGACGTGACCTAAATAAAAAAAAAATAAAAAAAAACTCAAAAACTACTGCACCGATTTTTATGCTGTGTTCACCAATGGATAGAATGGTTTTCGAGGAAGGTTTTAGTATATAATTTGTCAAGTTTTTTTATACATTGGCTAAAATATAAGCGGCGATAGCCCAGTGGTGTACGTAACAGACTGCCGAGACGAGGTCTCGAGTTCGATCCCCAGTCGCCCCGGGCACACACCTCTGACTTTTCGAAGTTATGTGTGTATTAAAAATGTTGATTTATATCGATCGCTTAGTAATGCGCCCGGTAGCTGGCAATAGGCTCGCCCCCTATTACATTGGGACCTAAACATAACTGGCGAAACGTGGGTGTAATACACCTCTGCCTACCCCCTCCGGGGATACAGGCGTGAAGTATAATGATTTTTTTTGGAGGTGTCGGAAAAAAATAAAGCGTCCGCCCGGCAACGGACCCTCGGGGAGGACACCGTGTGGTTATAGTCGGTTCGATTCCGACACACCCTTCCCACCTTTGGCACCGATGAGGCCTACACGTAAAAAATAGCAAAACTGCATGTCCAGGTGTTAGTTACTCTTTTACACAAAAACAGCTGAACGGATCTGGCTGAAATTTGGTACGGCGATGGATTATAGTCTGGTGGAATCACACATAGACTTTTACCCCGGGAATACGTTCCGGTATACGGTTTGATGAAACCCGCATGAAAATCAGTGCAGTAGTTTTTAAGTTAATCGCAAACAGACAGACAGACAAACGCGGTGGAGGACTTTGTTTTAAAGTATGTAGTGATTTCATGGCATTTCATACATTTGCCACCAAAAAGACGAACTTCCCAAATAGACTTTCAACCCCTATTTCACCCTCTTAGGAGTAATATTTTGTAAGACGTCGATACACGTACAATTACCATATTTATTTTAATCCAATCAATTGCAGTCAAACACAAGGCAGATTAAGTCTGACCAAGACCTGTCTAATACTCGTAGAAAAAACCGCACGACAATCCGTTTAGTAGTTTTTATGCGTACATCGCGAACAAACAGACAAAATGACAAACAGACAAAATGACAAACAGGCAACATGACAAACAGACAAAATGACAAACAGACAAAATGACAAACACAGACAAGATTTAAAAAAAAAATTTTTTTTTAATATCTTCAATGTGCAGACACAATTAACTTACAGTTTTATAATAATTATATATAAATAGATTTCTTTAGTTTGAAAGTGATAGACTTCCATTCATCCCTTATTTTACCCCCTTAGGGGTGAAATTACCAATAATTCTTCCTTAATGGATCCTTTCAACATAAAAGGGTATCTGGGCGTGTTGGAATCGGACCGACTAAAACCACACGGTGTCCTCCCCAAGTGCCCATTGCTGGGCACCCCGGGTAAGCCTTCGAAAAGATAACCCCAGGGTTACTGGTGGACTTTGGCCGCCACCGCGGCCTCGCCTGGTGGGGTCGGTTTTTAACCCTTTTTATGATTTATTAATCAATCTGTCTGGACAAGTAATTATAATTATACGAGCTTTTGCCAGCGGCTTCGTCCGCTTCCGCTTCCCATGGGAACTTATTCCAGGGATAAAATGTAGCCTATGAGTTATTCCAGAAATCTATCCCTGTACCAAATTTCAGCCAGATCCGTTAAGCCGTTTTTACATGAAAGAGTAACAAATATTAACTAATTTGTTGCAAAGAAATTACAAAACGGACACTACTTTTGAACTGCATGTTAAATAGAAATTTAACATGCAGTTGAAATATTAATTAAACAAAACATCTACCATATTGTAACCACATTTTATAATAATCTTTTAATATCGAAATAAAACTATTTAAACGAATAACGAATTCAATTCCATACTCACAAACATTCACGTTTATAATAATAGTAGGATAGAATATTAGTAGGATTACATAACATAACATAACATAAACTCACGCCTATATCCCCGAAGGGGTAGGCAAAGGTGCTAGCACCCACATTTCGCCAGTTTATGTTTAGGTCCCAATGTAATAGGTGGCGAGCCTATTGCCATTAACCGGGCACTTATAAACCTGCGATAAATACACACATAACTTCGAAAAGCATCGAAAAGTCATTGGTGTGTGCCATGGTAAAACCTGGGATCGAATCCGAGACCTCGTCTCAGCAGTCCATTACCCATACCACTAGGATTAGTAGGATGAACTAAGTAGCGGCCTAGAATTTTAGAATCCGATTGCAGTGCCATATACACAAAAAATAGATAAAAAACATGTTTGAAGCAGCATGTCAAAATTTCGATTTAATCGATGCAGAACTTTGAGTGTTCGAAGTTTACACAAACCAACTTAACATTTTAATATATTTATTTATTTATTTCTCCACAGCACTATTTTTACAGGTTAACCTAATACATTAGTGTGGTCCTTAAATATTATAACATATTATATTCATTGCTATTTTCGTAAACTCATTCAGAGAACAAGTAAAAAGATCTATGCTGTCCGCCACTTCATTGAGTATAATATATGTAACGTGCGCGTTATTGGCGCTTTAGCCAATAAATTAGTTCGGCCACTGGGCACTGCCAGTAGACGGCGCCGCCTACGCCATACATAATTGTTGGGCACACACAGGTTGATCTCCTTTAAGACACCTGGATTCGACGTCCCACCACGCAATAATTTAAATATATATGTAAGAGCCATGACCCTCCTTGTCTCCATTTATTGTATCCAACCATGCCTGTGACAAACAAAGTCGGATACATCAATGGATAAAATAGGTACAAGGTATACAGCCTTAGGTATAAGAACCTAGTAAATTTATTTTGAATACGCTCCAACATGAGACTATACTTAGCTTCATGTCATGTACAGACATACAGTCACGCTTCATTGGGATAGGTAAAAACTACACATCTCCACTTGCTACGGTTCTATCATAGTTCTCACACAAGCTCGCCGTTAGCGTACTCTTGACCTGGCCTTCACAACGCCCTCGATTTGATCGACATACGCACGCCTAGTTTGACCTTTATCAGTGTGTCCATTCACACTCACCTCATATATCTGTTTCGTCAATATTCTCTCGTCCATCCTCGCTACGTGTCCGAACCATCTAAGCATCCCTTTCTCTATCTTGGTCACTACATCTTCTGCCACGCCACAACGTTCCCTTATCACGCTGTTCCTCACTCGGTCCATCAACGTCACTCCAGCTATACTTCTCAGACTTCTCATTTTTAAAGCGTTAAGTTTTCTGTCATACTGTATGAATAATTGTGTACTTGAATATGTATATTTGCATTGGGCTGTGAGTTTCTATGTATAATATGTATTTATTTACAAAAAAGAACAATGTTTCTAAGTGTGCTGATCAGCATTCTTCAAACGAACAATATATTATAAGCAAGCTAAGCTATGCTGACTCCGGGTCTTATAGTGCTGTGTAGTTTTTCCTAGAATATTATAGGCGTTCTGCCAAATCTAATATTTCCATATGGGGACTAGAAGTCCTCTGCGTACAACCAGTCGTACCTTTTTGGATTCTTTCTGTCTTATTAAATAAGGACCTATTTAAACACACGCTCGATTTTTTTTTTAGTTTAGAACATTGGTAAGTTCCATTGAGTTACAAAAGTCACAGAACGCAATTTTTTTTGTTCTGTCGAGGGGAATTTAGCGTAAAGTTGAATTCAAGTTTGTGGGGTCAAAAGGGGTGCGAGTGATTTTAACGATATTATATCGGAGTAAATTAGTCGTCGCACAGAAAATTGGTACAAACATTTTTGTTGCAAATTAAATTCTTTATAACTTAGGTTGACACACAAACTTGGATTTAAATTTACACTCACTTTTTCTTTACATACAAGAAATAAAATCGCTGGTCTTTTGCAAGCTAATCCTCAGCTGTTCAGAGGTTCAGTGATACACACACGTGCAGAAGGTTTTTGTATAATATTAACAAGTAACCCGCCCTTGCTTTGTATCGGTTTATATATTATTATTTTGACTCAAGCCATCGTATTTTACACATAACATATAGCCCCTGACCACCGATTTTTTTTTTTTTACTTGCGGAAATCCCTTCGGATACCCCCCTCCCCCCCCCCCCGCCGGCTAGTGGGGATGGTTATGTCGTGTCTCGACTAAAACCGCACGGTGTCCTCCCCAAGTGTCCGTTGCCGGGCACCCCGGGTAAGCCCTCGAAAGGATAACCCCAGGGTTGCCGGCGGACTGATGGGGTCGGGTGCAGTGGTTCCTAATGTTACCCCAAACACATAATAAACAAACTCACAAAATTCGGCCTCTCTTCTAATAATATCAGTATAGCACCTACTACATTATGTTGTTATAATTTGAGTGTACGTACGTACGTATACCTGCCAAAGGAATATTATTCGTTGTTATTAATGTTAATTCATATTCAGTGAAAGTATTTTGAGAATTAATTCTAAGAATAAACTTTACGTAAGTGATTTGAAAACATACACGTCGAACCAAATAAGTAACTAGTTCACGAGAATAAGTTTCATTTATTTGATATAAAACATATTTCGCGATTTAAAATGTACATAAATATATTTATCCGCATTCTAGAACTCAAAAATATTTTATGCACAGATGTTGCGTGTAGATTTAAAATATTTTATAGCCCTCGATATTGTAATAAACACAAATATCTACCCTCGTTCAAAAATAAATAAAACGTATTATGACATTAATTAAAAACGATAACAAAAACATAAAAGATTCTAACCGGAAATCGAACATCAAAAAAATTACTCACCCTCAAAAACAAACACACAAGAAAATAACAAAATATTCTAATATAGAACCACACCACACTTCAAATCACATTCGAAATATTTTTTGAAAACTTCATATATATTTTACGTAATATATATATTTCAACATAAAGTTCCGTTACAATTTTTTGTTGTTTTAAAGACGCGAAACCGTCCATTCGCGACGGCTGTAAGCTTTGGAATGGGAGACGTTGCATCAGATAAGAAATAGCACTTATAACAACTCGAATAATAAATACGATGTGTTGTCCATTAATGGGAGAAGGCTGGCTGATCACTTAATTCCGGAGTTATTAATTTAATTAAAAGAAGATTAGCCATTCAGGTTTTTACTCATAATATGAAAGGCAATTGAAAGTGGTTGCAGGCACAATTCAATGTCAGTGCGTTTTGATGTTTAGCTTTGAAGAGAAAGGAATTTGTCTCCTGTACTTTTGCAATTAATCAATGTACCTGTTAGCGGCGTTGTAGTCAACTGACCCACAGCCAACTCGGCCCGCGGGCTCTGTTGATCTATCGACCCCTTAAGGTAAACTTACCCCGCAGGCTCAGTTGACCACTGCATTTTTTTTTTTGGTTAACTCGACCCACTATTAAGTAACTTAAACTGTGGGCTCTGTGTCAACCTTAAAGGCCTTAAAGGGTTGATAGGGGTCACCCTATCAACCCTTTAAGGTCAACTTATAGGATTAGGAGGGGTTAGGGGAATATTAGTAATTTCGGTTAATAATACTTTATGCAAGTGAAGGACACCGTGTGGTTTTAGCCGGTCCGATTCCGACACACCCACCCCATCGTCGGTACCGATGGAGTGAAACCCGTGGGGGTTTCCACACGCTAAAAAAAAAAGTTAGGTTTTTTGAAAATTCCAACCTCTTAAGAGGATGTAACCCCATAAGAGATGTTGAAAAGAGGGATGCTTATCCATGCATCCCTTTTTTTCATCTTCTTCATCATCGACTGTGTGCAAGAGTCAGAAATAAATATAGTCACAGTCACAGCATCGCCCTCAGAAGTTCTTGTACAGTGTTTACTATAAAAAATATACAAACGATGTAAACGGATGTAAACGGACGGAGTTAACGGGATATTTACCATGTGTATGTTTAAAAATAAAAAAAAAATTATTAATCCCTTAGAAGGTGAATAAGGGGGTGAGTTTATATGACAACCACTTACTGGTGGTAGAAATTTGATGACACAAATTTGTCACAAAATTCGGCCGGGTAGGTACCAAAGTGCATGATTGCGAAAAACCCTCCATAGTAATGCAATTTCGGTTTGATTGCGTTCAGGGGTCAGCAAGTGCATAGCCGGGCAGGGGGATTGTGGTCGCAGCACTAGTGGGACCGGTGGGGGTCACGCGGTGCTGCAACGACAATCCTCTTCTAATAAGGCCGTCAAGCTGAGTGCCACCATTGTTAACATGATACGTCGTGTATGTAATGGTGGCCCTCTTTCCTGAGACTTTACCTTCAGCTTACCATTAGGCGAGGTGAAGTCAAATTGACGTGTCCTAAATATAAAAAAAAAAAAAAAGTTCGACACTTTTGTAGAAGAAAGGATGGAAGTGTGTATTTAATATAAGTATTAGAGTTAACGGGATATTTACCATGTGTTTCTAAGAGTGTCCGATATTTCGGCACTGTTGCAAGCGCCATGATCACGGAGGAACACTAGAATTGCAACAGTGCCGAAATATCGGACACTCTTAGAAACACATGGTAAATATCCCGTTAACTCTAATACTTATGTTAGTGACCATGATAGTTTAAATACCTATAGTGTGTATTTAAGTTCATTTCTGAATTATTTAGATTCAAAATTGGACTCGTGTAAACGACATTAACGTTTCAGAGAGAAAACAGTCCAAACGACATCATAATTCTTTTTTATTTATACCACTCAGGTGGCAGACAAGCTGAAGCCACCTGATGGGAAGCGGTTACCGCGGCCTATGGACGTGTGCAACACCAGTGGCGTCACACTCGCGCTGCCAACCCTGTAAAAACCTTCTAATGCCCTTCTTGAAGAACTCCATATTGTAGTCGCTTGGGAGAACCACAGCAGGGAGATCATTCCACAGCCTGAGGGTGCGCGGAATGAAGTGCCTTTCATACCTAACTGTGCGCACCGTTTCCGGTCGCAACGTGTGAGGATGAATTCCCTGTCTGTGGCGAGCGGTGCGATGATAGAATGTGGCCGTGGGCATCATATCATATAATTCCTCTGAACACACCCCATTATAAAGGCGGTAGAAAACGCACAGGGAGGCGAAATCTCTCCTAAGGTTATGAGGTTCTACACTGCCTGTAAGTATGGGATTGTCGATGATTCGAACGGGTCAAGTTGGTATGTAGGTGCTCCGGCAAAAAGGTGACAGCAGTACTCCATCTAAAATTTACCATCATCATTATCCAAGCTACTATCCCGATTGCATTCAAAGCCTGCCCCCTCTGTGCGGGGCTCCACTCTAATACACTTTTTCCATCTGACGTGGTTAATTTTGTATATACGGGTGCCACTACCATCTGAGCTCCCAACCCTGAGGTGCGCCTGCGCCAGAGCCTCGTCCGCCAATCAGCAGGTGTACGGGGACACCTGCTTGCACAAGCCAACCTTGGCTGGTCTCTGAAGGCTATCGTGGGGCCGGTGTTTCAGTTTAGATGAAGTGAAATGTCGAAATAGTTTAGATGCGATATCAAATGATTACATATAATGAGCCGTTGATTACCCTTGAGGAGTGACGTGCTTACATGGAGTTAATTAGCCTGCATGGGAATAGGACCGTGACGGGAAGGACGCGGCGCCACGGCGACGCGCGACGTCGCAGGGCGCGAATATTTTTTTCTTCAAAAAGTAAAAAACAATTCTAAAAAAGTAAGTACGGGACTGGTGCTTCGAAACGGTCACTAGAATTAGCCTATCTGAACGCACGAGTGCAACAAATCAGTGAGTGTCAACTAGTTTTAGTTGTTTCAATTAACTAAGTATGCACTTAGTTAATTGAAACAATGGAAACTTGTGCGCCACTGTACTGTATCATTTTCTTAAATACATTCATTCAAGAAAATGGGTACGAACCGCATTTAGATGAATTTTTCTAAACGTGTCGATCCGCACGCTAATAAATGCAGTTTAAGCGAATCGTTCACTAAAAAAATATTAATTTCGAAAAAGTGTCGATTCACTCAAAGCATACGATCTAATTTGTGCTAATCGACCACTAAACCTGTAAACTGCTAACATCCAGGGTGGAAAAGGTAAGTGTGTCCAGACGAGTATTTTGTAAAACTTTTAAACTTATATGAAATGTGCATCGCTCCATATCCATCCATAAAATGATATAATAATAAATAAAAAAGTAAAAATAAAAAAAAACCGTCACATGTTCACAATTTGCACTTTTGCACTTTTGCCAGAGTAAATGTGTGGTAAATGTTTGATGATAGCCGTAAAAGTACAAAATATTTGACACTTTAAAAAAAAAAAAAATGTATTTAGGGTTCCGTAGCCGAATGGCTAAAAACGGACATTGATTTTGACACACAAAAGATTGACCAAATTTACCACTGTGATAGTGTGGACACTGAGGAGTGTTTTGGAGCGAGATGGTTCATGTCCGATGTACCATTGAGGAATAATCACCGAAAAACAGTTTCACGAGCGCGCGGGCTTTTTTTTTTTTTTTTTTACGTGCGGAAATCCCTTCGGATACCCTCCCGCCGGCCAGCGGGGGTGGTTATGTCGTGTCTCGACTAAAACCGCACGGTGTCCTCCCCAAGTGTCCGTTGCCGGGCACCCCGGGTAAGCCCTCGAAAGGATAACCCCAGGGTTGCCGGCGGACTTTGGCCGCCACCGCGGCCTCGCCAGGTGGGGTCTGGTTTTATCCCGCTTCGGTGAGTTGGCAGGCGTGTGTAGGGCACACACGACACTACTCCGCCACGGCCTGCTTCTGTAAGGACGGCGAGTCGGCCAACTGCCGTCCTCAGGCGCTCGCGACCGTAGTAAGATGTCTCATTTTCAAGTAAGAGTCCAGCTCGCTCAGCTCAATTTATTTCAGTCGCACCCTGCACTGAATTCCTAGTTATTGTATAATCTTAATATTATATTATTGTTTATATCATATATACATATCATAATGTCCATTTCGTGACGTCTTTTTGATAAAAAAATTACAGTTCAGTCATTCGCCTGCGCATTTTACTACTCGTGAAAATCAGGCGCGGTTTTTATCCACTTTCAAAACTTTAGTGAAAGAGTCCAACGTATTAAATGGCTAATGACACTATTAAGGTGTCTATATCTACACACCGGAGCCGCGGCCGGCGCGCGGCGGGTACACGTAACGTAGTAACGTTGCGTTGCAAGGCGGAACACATTCACGTTGGGGCGGAGGGTGGAGTCACTTTTGTGACGTGAATGTGTCTTAAAGCTTTCACAGTAGGAGACATTCCAGAAAATTTGGTGACATCTATTTTTATTAATTTTATTATTTTTGCACACACAAGAAAATGATAATAACATAAATAAAATTAAAAGAAAAATGTACTCTCTCTCTCTCTCTCCCAACAAACCTTTATAGAGGAAGATTAATTAAAGAAAGGGTGTGAAGTGTACATTATATGATAAAAAGAAAAAAAAATATGCTAGTACTTTAATACCGATAATAAAAAATAAAAATAAATACAAATACACATACATACATGGATACATAGATACATACATGCATATATTCGTAGATTAGATATATACACACTAAATTATTGAGAAAGGAAAAAATCTTTAATTCTTCTTCTGATGTCCAGACTGTTACTACTGCGGATGGTATGAGGGAGTGAGTTGAGGTGACGAACAGCTTGCACCGTGAAGGATCCGTCGTAGCAACTAGAACAGTGTGCAGGAGTATGAAGCAGAAGAGAGGAAGATGTTAAGGATTATACCTACTAATCATATATAAAGATAATTTTAATCCAGTCATGACAACACTAATAATCTATGGCAATACTCGCTAGTCTCTGTCACTCTGTTTCTATGTAAAATGGTAAAACGTGTGTTCATATTGTGTTCCATAAAAAGTGCTTAAATACATATTAATACAAGTAATATTGAGTCTAATTTAAAAACAATTAACCAATAGGTTATGGGGCCAGACACTCTAGACTCAATAAAATCGACTTAATAAAAAGCTACGTAAGAGGACGCGACATAATGGCCGCCGACAAGGAAGAAATTTCAATAGAAAAACTCAAAGACATGGAAAGTTTTCACTTATGGAAATTTGAAATACTAGTGTACTTAAAGGCTAAGAGCTGTTATGAAGTTATTTCCGGCGAAGTAAAGGAAAGTGATCCTGGATTTGCAGTGAAAGACGCAGTAGCCGCCAAGGTCATATTAACGACAGTTGAAAGAAAATTAAAACTACAAATTATGCATTGTACGAGTTCTAAAGAAATGTATGAAAAATTATGTCAAATATTCGAAGGTGAGGAATGCAGAAACAAAGAAAGTCTTCTTCAAAACTTCTTCAGCTACAACAATAACAAAAGTGAGAATATCGAACAAATAACAACAGAAATACAGAACATTGCATACCGATTGGCAAAATTAGGGCATAAAATAGATGACATAATGATTATATCGAAAATACTGTCGTGCTTACCTGAGAAATATAAATATTTTGCAACAGCCTGGGATTCCA
Source organism: Cybosia mesomella (assembly GCA_946251805.1). Lineage (NCBI taxonomy): Eukaryota > Metazoa > Arthropoda > Insecta > Lepidoptera > Erebidae > Cybosia > Cybosia mesomella. The sequence goes on along the minus strand of OX276418.1, from coordinate 13,061,088 downwards.
CGGAAGAAAATAAAAAAACTTTGTCAAATTTAATAAATAGACTTTTACTAGAAGAACAAAGACAAGGAAGTGAGTGTGACAAGAAAGTACTAGCCTTTAAAACCACTGAAAAAAAGATAAAATGTTTCAAATGTTCAAAATTTGGTCACATTGCCAAAAATTGCAAAGAAAAAGACACAAATGTGAAAGCCTGTGGTATATGTAAGAAAACAAACCATGCTGAAGACAAGTGTTTCTTCAGAAATAAAAACAAAATCCAAAATAATAAAAATGTGGCATTAGTTACTGAGAATAACATAACAGTGAAAGAAAAAGTCTTTGTTATTGATTCAGGCTCATCGAAACATATGACAAAGGATAAGAAGATACTTAGCAATTATAAAAGTGAACAATCTATTGTTGGAGTAGCAAAGAAAAATGAAGGAATGATATCCGAAGGAAAAGGAAATGTGGTACTGGAAAAATGCACTCTAATGAATACAATGTATGTACCTAACCTAACACAAAATCTTTTGTCTGTGGGACAAGCTACTAAAAATGGATGTGATGTGTTGTTCACTAAAGACAAAGTGACTATTGGAAAAGATTCAGAAATCGTTTTAGAAGGAAAAAGAGAAGAAAATGGCTTATATACAATAAAAATGAAGCCAAGTGCTGAAAATGTTGCTTTAATGGCACAGCAAGGTAACTGGCATGAAAGACTGGGACACGCAAGTAAAAACGTTATGTTAAAATTGTCAAAAATGGCTGATGGTTTTAAAATTACAGAAAGTGAGATAAAAAGACTTGAGGAAACATGCGAAGTGTGTATTGAGGCAAAACAGCACAGATTACCTTTTAATAAAACAAGAGATAGAGCTACTAGAGTATTACAAATTATACATAGTGATGTTTGTGGTCCTATAGAACACAAAACTTGGGATCGACAGCGATATGTTCTGTCTATCATTGATGACTACAGTAACTTTACTAAAATTTATCTAATGGAAACTAAATCGGAGACACCACAATATCTCAAAGATTACATTAATGAAGCCGAGAGGGAGTTGAATGAAAAAGTCTCTATTCTAAGATGTGATAATGGTGGAGAATACACAGGAAATGAATTTAAAACATGGTGTCAAAGAAGAGGAATTAAAATTGATTATACAACTCACTACAGTCCGCAATTAAATGGAAAAGCTGAAAGGTTTAATCGGACATTGTTTGAAAAGGTAAGAGCTTTATTGTTTGAACATAAATTAAATGAAGAAATGTGGGGAGAAGCAGCGCGTACAGCTGTATACCTAATAAACAGATTACCAACCACTGATAAAGAAATAACACCCTATGAAGCATGGACGAAGAAACGGCCAAATCTGTCAAATATACAAACTTTTGGCTGTGATGCCTATGCAAAGAGATTGGGATATCTAAAAAAGTTGGAATCAAGAACGAAATGTCTTAAAATGGTAGGATATGCTCCTACAGGATATCGCTTATGGTGTCCTACAAGAAGAAAAATAATAATAGAAAGAGACGTCATCTTTAAGAAAAAAGAAACATCTGGAAGACAACTAAATATCAGATTAGAAACAGAAGAAGAAGAAATAATAGAAAATACAGAAAATGAAGAAAGAATAGAAACTACAGAAAATGAAGAAAGAATAGAAACTACAGAAAATGAAGAAAGAATAGAAACTACAGAAAATGAAAAAAGAATAGAAATTACAGAATATGAAGAAAGAAGCGAATCTACTGAAAATGAAGAAAGAAGACAAAGACAAACCACAGAAGATGAAAGAAATAAATTACAACTAGAAAAGAGAAAAAGAGGAACAAGAATATTGAATGTACCTAAGAAGTTTGATGACTATGTGTTACTTACTTACAATGATGTAACTACTGGGCCAGAAAAAGGACACTGGAAACGAGCTATAAATTCGGAGAAGGAGTCTCTAAAGAAAAACAATACATGGGAAATTGTAGATAAGAAAGAAGCAGAAGGAAGTAAAATATTAAGCAACAAGTGGGTCTTCAGAATCAAAGATGATGGGACACACAAGGCAAGACTTGTAGTACGTGGATTCGAGCAAGGTGGAGTAGATTTTGAAGAAATTTACAGTCCTGTAGTTGGTCAATCCGCTCTGAGAAGTTTGTTTGCCATTGCTGCATCTAATGATTATGAGATAATGACTTTTGATGTGAAAACAGCATTTCTGTACGGTGAACTTGTTGATAAAAATATCTACATGAATGTTCCTGAAGGATATGAAGAACATACAGGCAAAGTATGCAGACTGAAAAAGGCTCTATATGGTCTAAAACAAGCTCCAGTAACATGGAATAGAAGATTCACTCAAGCGATGTTGAAATTAGGTCTAAAGCCAACTAAAACAGACCGATGTGTTTTCACAAATGAAGCTAAGACCATTATCATCTCTATATTTGTGGACGATGGACTGGCTCTTGCGAAAGACAAAGGACAACTACTAAAAATCCTGAAAAACTTAGAAAAGGAATTTGAAATAACAATATGTAAAACACCAGAAACATTCATCGGTTATGAGGTAAAGAAAAATGAAAATGGTATTTTATTGACCCAGAAGACCTATACTGATCAACTATTAGAAAAGTTCAATATGAGTGAATCTAAAATTGCAATAACTCCATGCAATAATGAAAAGAAAACAGATATAGAAAAACAAATTGAAACTAACTTTCCATACAGAGAAATGATAGGAGGATTACTCTATTTGTCTACAAGAACAAGGCCTGACATAGCTCAAGCAGTAAATGAGGCAAGTAGAAAGATTGAAAACCCTACCAAAGAAGATATCATTGCTGGAAAAAAGATATTGAAGTATCTAAATGGGACAAGAGAGAAAGGAATTTTATTCAAAAAAGGAGGATGTATTGATACTATGATGGCTTATTGTGACTCTGATTATGCAAATTGTATAAAGACAAGAAGGAGTACAACTGGCTTCGTAATAATGCTTTCCGGTGGACCAGTCTCATGGTGCTCACGCAGACAACCAATTGTGGCACTTTCGTCAACTGAAGCGGAGTACATAGCAGCTGCAGATTGTTCTAAGGAATGTTTGTATCTAAAATCTTTATTGACAGAACTCTTAAACAAAAATTTTAAAATAATACTGCACATTGATAATCAAGGAGCTATTCAGTTAATAAAAACGGGTTCTTTCAATAAAAGATCTAAACATATTGATGTAAGATTTTATTTTATTCATGAAAACTATGTTAAAGATGTGATTGATTTAAAATATTGTCCCAGTAATGTTCAATTGGCTGACTTGTTTACCAAATCCCTTGGAAATGTAAAATTCTTATTTCATGTCAAACAGTTAATTTCTTAAAGTGTAAATAAAACTTGTGTAATTTTGATATAGACTTAATGTTCTAAAACAGCTGATTGATACAGAAAAATGTAAAGAGTGTAGAAGCTAAATTCGTCATAGATTAAAACTATTGTAAAATGTAGAATGGACAGAGAGTATGTCATGTAAGTAAATAAGATAAGTAACATTAAAATTAGGAGAAGGTGTTAAGGATTATACCTACTAATCATATATAAAGATAATTTTAATCCAGTCATGACAACACTAATAATCTATGGCAATACTCGCTAGTCTCTGTCACTCTGTTTCTATGTAAAATGGTAAAACGTGTGTTCATATTGTGTTCCATAAAAAGTGCTTAAATACATATTAATACAAGTAATATTGAGTCTAATTTAAAAACAATTAACCAATAGAAGAAACACGACAGGGTTTGCCCCTAGGTACAAGATATTCGTGCGCGTGGGCCGCCGCCGCCTCCTTCTGCGAGCAAGTAATGCTCGAGAAGAAGATGGCGGAACGCGCCCGGGAGAGGTTTAGAACTCTCCCGGCCCGCCGAGCCCACAACATGCTCGCCGCGCGTCGCAGGCGACTCAGGCGCTCCATGGGCCCAGGCCTGGTGGGGGTGGCAGGTGAGGCCGCCTGTCCCCCCAGCAGAAGCAGGCCGGGACGGTGGGGCGACTAGCGCCCTTCCCCCAAACCGGGGCAAGACGGGGACACCGTGGTTCCCAAATCCGAGGGGGCCATCTTGAAACCGGAGATGGCCCGGGGTCGGTCGGGGTGCGAGGGATATGCTCTATGGGCAACCTTACACTCCGGCGTCTGTAGACCCGATACGGCGTGCGGTTTTAGTCGGTTCAAGCCCGACATAACCGCCCCCGCTGGCTGGCGGAGGGGTATCCGAAGGGATTTCCGCACGAAAAAAAAAATGGTACAAGATATTCAAAACGTTCCCGCAGATATGACGAAGAATTGGGATTATGAAGTATAGAGTAGAGAAGAGATACCATCTATCAGCTACATCCCTCATTTAGTTGTAAAACTCGATAGCTAAAGTATCGAAGAATTTGTTGTAGGAGTTGAAATAATAAATCCATAAGGTAAGTGGCGTTTACATTTACCGATTGCAAAAAACCGGTGAGCAGTACAGCGAGCGGTGGAACATCCGACCATCATTATAGACGCCAACCACGAACAATTCTAGAAGGAAAGAAAAATAGAGGTGGTGAGTCGTTTGATCCTAGATGAAATTGATTGCACCGATTGACGGCGACACCTCAGCTCGACACGTGTTGTTCTAGATAGAATAGGAGAGGTTGGTATTAATTGGAAGACTCGCCATGACAGTTGTATCCAAACATGCACAAGCTCAAATTGACACGGCACGATTGTTTCAAAATGAGTTCAACGGTTTTTGTGTGCAGACACCTTTACACAAACACGAGTCGATTATAAATCACTGACTTATTTATTTGGTTTTTACATTATAATTTACCTTGTTTTTTTCGTCTGTAAGTCATTTATTTTTTTACTTATTTGAATAACTATACCTACTTTCTAAAACTAAACAGTTGGATTGTATGTAGGGGTGTAGTGGGCCCAGCCAAAATCTTCGGGACTAACTCACCTGCAAGCGGTACACCTCTCAAGGATGGGGGGCCAGATGACTGGCAGTATAAGCCCAGCAAAATCAAATAATAGAAGAGAACGAGGACGGAACCAGGGCTCAAACGTGCAAAAATTGAAAGTAACCATGATTGGAGCTCGGATGATGAGGATGCTGCACAATCAACAATCTTCATCAATAATATTAAACTCCCCTGGGTAGGAAGACAGTAAGAAGAACGTGTGCAGAGAAAGGTGAGAAACAAAAAAGAATATGCGACAAAGATCTGTCACCAAACGTAAGCAATTCAACATACGTCGGTATGTTGGTCTCCCCGTGACCATGGCTGCTGAAAAGCAACCGAAACGTCGGAATCAATATAAAACATAAAATAACATCAAATAAATCGCGATAGAATCCGTTAAAAATAGTTTTATTTCAATGTGTGACATTCGCGTAAACTTCCGACAACATCATACATCGGTGTCTTTTGTACAAGACACAAATTCGCCCCTTCATGGAATACTGCTCTCATCTCTGGGATGGCTCCGCACAGTACTTATTAGACGCTCTTGATAGATTGCAGCTGCGGCGTGCCATCCGTATCATTGGGAGTCCTGAGGTTATTAACAACTTAGAACCTCTGCAGTTGAGTAGAGTATTTAACCGCCTCTACCGCGGTGAGTGTTCTGATGAGCTTTTTCAACTAATCCCACTGTCTCCTTTCCGATCCAGAATAAAACGTGCTGGGCGGAGATGCCACCCGCACATGGCAGAAATAATACCATCTCGAACTCAGCGGTTCGGTGCTTCCTTTCTTTGTCGCACTATAAAGAGCTGGAATGCTCTGCCCGCGCACGTGTTCCCTTCTTCTTACAATCCCGGGTTCTTCAAGCGGGGCTTGAAAAAGCACCGTTTTAGGATCGTCAGCATCTAAGATAACTTCTCACCATCTAGCGGAGTGCAGTCAATTGACGGAATGAATAGAAAAAAACAGATACTGATAAACATCTTGAACAAAAGTCGGCGTCGTGGGGGAAAGTTCGCGCATTTGCACTATACAGACGAACCAAAACATCAATAATAAGACTGATCAAGCAATGCGGCGAGCCCTTTGCGCCCGCGATCGGTTTAAACATCCTACTAATATTATAAACGCGAAAATTTGTATGTTTTTTTTTTATACTACTCAGTTGGCAGACAAGCTCACGGCCCACCTGATGGCAAGCGGTTACCATGGCCTATGGACGTGCGCAACACCAGATATTGTAGTCGCTTGGGAAAACCACAGCAGGGAGATCATTGCACAGCCTGAGGGTGCGCGGAATAAAGTGCCTTTCATACCTAACTGTACGCACCGTTTCCGGTCGCAACGTGTGAGGATGAATTCCCTGTCTGTGGCGAGCGGTGCGATGATAGAATGTGGCCGTGGGCATCATATCATATAATTCCTCTGAACACACCCTATTATAAAGGCGGCAGAAAACGCACAGGGAGGCGAAATCTCTCCTAAGGTTAAGAGGTTCCACACTGCCTGTAAGTATGGGATTGTCGACGATCCTCAGCGCCCGTCTTTGCACCGAGTCGAACGGGTCAAGTTGGCATCTGGGTGCTCCGGCGAAAAGGTGACAGCAGTACTCCATCTGGGGCCGGACTTGCGACTTAAAAAGAAGAAGTCTTGCTCCGCAGTGAAGTACTGCTTCGCCCTGTTGAGCACTCCAATGTATGTATGTATGGTTTTTTGCTCTTTCACGCAAAAATGGCTAAACGGTCCTGGCTGAAATTGGATACAGATATATACTCTATATTCCGGATTAACATAAAGGCTACTTTACCTGGGAATAGGGTCCCATGGGTAGCGGGAACGGGATCAGAATTCCACGCGGGTGGAGTCGAGGACAACAGCTAGTAATCTATAATTAGATGACTGGCGCGCCTCCACCATCGCGCCTAAAAACACCTAAAAACTAGAGTACATTGTTAAGATGTGTATCGGACACGAAACTACCAAAAAATCTGTGCATTCAAAAAAAGTGCGCGTGATTGGTTCAGAGGCCACCGAGAAAATGGTCTGCGGAAAAAAGATACACGTCACATTGGGAAAGCTTCCTTAAATCTCTATAGGTTAACATTGAAGTGTCTGCTTGTAATGTCGAAATAACAGTTTTTAATTCCATAGCCAACAATATGGCTTTACTGGCGGGATATCTACCACCGATGCGGGAGTGGCTCTAGTCAGCCTAATTTACGACGCTTGGGAGGGATCGCAGGATGCTATTGGGGTATTCTGTGATCTTTCTAAAGCATTTGATTGTGTTGACTATCAAACACTCTTGCTCAAGCTACGTCGATATGGTTTTGATGAGAAATCAATAGAACTATTAAAATCATACTTAACAGATAGGCTTCAGACTGTTGTTGTGAATAACGTCAAGTCAAACGGATCAAACGTCAAAATAGGCGTACCACAGGGATCAATCCTAGGACCTTTTCTCTTCTTGGTGTATGTCAATGACCTGCCTTATACGATCGAGGCTCAAGCTGGCATAGTATTGTTTGCAGATGATACATCACTGATATTCAAAGTAGATCGGCGTAGTACAGATGCGAGTAATATTAATAATATTTTGAACGCCATTTCAAATTGGTTTTATGCAAACAACCTATTGTTGAATGCAGAAAAAACCAAATGCATTAAGTTTACAATGCCTAATGTGAGGCAAGCACACGTTAATGTCGTGCTGGAGGGGCAAAGGTTGGAATTTGTAAACAGCACTACTTTTCTAGGCATAACACTAGATTCGAAATTGCAATGGGGTGACCATATCACTATTTTGGTCAATAAACTTAGTTCTGCTGCTTATGCTGTCAGACGGATTAGGCAGTTGACAGATGAACCTACTGCTAGGCTGGTATATTTTAGTTATTTTCATAGTCTGATGTCTTATGGAATACTGCTTTGGGGGAATGCAGCCGATTTAAAAACTATATTTATACTACAAAAGAGGGCAGTTCGTGCCATTTATTGTTTAAGCAAGAGAGATTCTCTTAGGGAACGATTTAAAAAGACTAATATTTTAACTGTAGCTTCCCAATATATATTCGAGAACATACTGTATGTCAGGAAAAATATATCCAATTTTACAAAAGTAAGTGACATTACAGACAGAAATCTGCGTAATAAAAATAAACTGATCCTTCCATGTTATCGGCTTAGCAAAGTTAGTGATTCTTTTAGGGGGGAAGGTATACGCTTTTATAACAAATTGCCTGAATCGGTCCTTGGTATGCCTGACAATAAATTTAAAACCTCTGTTAAGACCACCTTATGTAAAAAAGCATACTATAGGACAGATGATTACCTTAAAGACAAAAATGTCTGGTTTGAGCATGGTGCAGGCTCCTCCTAAAATGCTAAAATGTTACAACTACAGCATAAAATTGTAGTAGGCACGCGACCTTTTTACCATATTTTAACTTTTTTCAATTATTTGAACGATTAACTTGGGTTAAATTTTATTATAACGTTTTTTTTATATACCTTTATTTATCTTGACACGAGACAAAAATGTACATTCGTCCATATTTAGTCTTAAGAAATCACTATTATAAGCTGACGTCTCGAAAATACCGCAGTGGAGTTTGTTGCGCCGTTTCTTCTCCACTAGCGCCGAGGAAGCGGTGGTAAACTTAGTATTAAGCAATTATTGACGTCAAAAAGATGTAATTACGTTGTTTTCTCTCTTCTGGCGATTACGGAGTTTCCGCCAACGACTTAGCACATGGATTTGAATTCGAGTTTCGACTTGGGGGTAAGTATGCGATTGTGCTAGATTACTTGGTGTACCCACGGATTAAAACTTTGTGAATGTACAAGAGAAGGTGTATATAAAATACAATAAAGGCCGAAAGTGTTGTAGCACGCTGGAGTACCTGAGTCAAAGCAAAAAACACAGGTTAGTGGTTATAGCAGACAAACACAATTCTACAGGTTAATATTATTAGAGTTAATATAGTTACATATCAGATATATAAGGGGAGAATTAGTATAGGTGAGAAGAGAGTTAAAATTTATGGGTCGGGGAATACGGTTGGTGGGTAGGATATCATATAGAGAACTTCTTCTTGGGCACTCAAAGAAGATGTGATCAGTAGTGTGTTCATCCAAGCCACACTCACAGAGAGAGCTGTCCCTGACCCTGATCTTAGCGAGAAATACATTAGAGCAGACATATCCTAAACGCAGACGACAGATTACCGATGTCGCTCTTTTAGTAGCTTCGCGAAATTGGTAAAACCAGGGTTTAGTTGGTATGTCAGGCTGAATGGAGGCAAAGTGTCTTCCCTTCACCTTGCTGGATTTCTCCCAAAGGGCGGTCCATCTTGAAATTAGACAGGGTCTGGCGAGTAACAGGAGGTCATGAGCATAGACTCTATATTGGTCGAGAGTACCATTGTGTGTTGCTTCCTTGGCAAGGGAATCCACAAAAGTGTTACCCGCTATGCCAGCATGACCCGGGATCCACACCAATGAAACCTGGAGTCCCTTAGTCTGACACCTGAACAAAGATTGTTTTATTAAAAGGATCAAAGGGAATTTTGTTTTACTGGTGAATTGATTAGCTAGGATGGCCATTAAGCAACTCCTGGAATCAGTAAAAATTACTGCCTTGCTTAAATTATGTGATTCGATATATAGTAATGCTTCCAGTATAGCTATCGACTCACCAGTAAAAATGGAACTAATTAATTAATTTGGGGATTTGTATGATAATATGACTTGGTATTTTGGAATCCAAACCGCGGATCCCACGCAGGTAGAATCTGATGATTTGGATGAATCTGTGTAAACAGCCAGCCAGTCCCGCCAATGTTAGCTGATTAGACAATTTAACTCCTTCTTAGCATCCACAGAATCTTTACTTATACCAGAATACAAGACGACATTAGGGCTGTAGATAATCGCGGCAAATGGGGATTCAAATAAGGGGCTAGTTTTACACCGAAAACAAGGGAAAGGGAGGCGAACATAATTTACGAAGCTGTTAAATAAACATGGATGACTTTTGTGTGTCCAATATCCACCAGAAGATATAAATTCCGATAGTTTATGAAGTTTGGGTATCAGAGGATGAAGGGATAGTTGGGAGGATTTATAAAGATACCTATCAGAGAGGTACTGCCTTCTTAGAAATAGAGGGGGGTCTACACACTACAATTGTAACGCGTTAATTGGCAAAGACCTCATAGCACCCACGATAAGGCGCATGCTTTTGGCCTGGATCTTATCCAACAAGCTTAAGGCTGCCTTATTGCACGGTTCCAAGAGAAAGCACCCATAGTCTAAATGGCTACGGATAAGCGCATTGTACATTAATTTTTGGCAATAAGGGTGGGCCCCCCACCAGACTCCAGACACAGCCCTTAAAATATTAATATTTTTCTCACATTTATGGCTGATGTAATTAATGTGCTCTACCCCAGTTAGTTTTGAATCCAAAACCATTCCCAAAAACTTAACTGTGTCTCTTACAGGGAAATTCTGATTATCAAGAGAGATTATACAATCAGGGATGGATCTACGGCGGCTGAAAATTACCACAGAGCTTTTGGGGACTGAAAGTGATAAACTATGGTCAGTAAGCCAGTTAGAGAGATAAGAGATTGCTGAGTTCAATCTGGACACAGCATCCGTCATATGGTCCGCTGCCACATAGAGGGCAAGATCATCTGCATATTAAAGAATGTTGCAGAAGGAAGTAACTGAGAGATCTAAATCGGCGGTATAGATGCTATCGAGGAGGGGGCTTAAAACAGAGCCCAGCGGAAGGCCTCTCCAAATTATTTTGGGAGGCAGGATTGAATTTTGAACTCTAATACTAATGGTTCTCCCAGAGAGGGAATTGGAAATGAAATTTACTATCTTCTCTGGAACACTCAGATTAAGCAGTTTTTGCCTGAGCACAGGAAGTAGTGCATTGTCATATGCAGATGCTATGTCCAAGAATACACCCACGCAATACTGATTTTTTGATAGAGCTATTCTAACGTCAGTGGTAAATATACTGAGATTATCCATTGTCCCCAATCCCTTGCGGAACCCAAACTGAGTTTTTGAGAGCAAACCCTGGCTTTCCACTAGCCACTCTAAACGATTTTTTATTAAGTGCTCTAAGATTTTGGACATGGTACAAGAGAGTGCAATAGGGCGGTAGCTGAAAGGATCATCACTACATTTACCTGGTTTCAGGATTGGAATTATAATCTGAGACTTCCACTCTTCTGGGGGGAAACCAGAGTAAAAAATTAAGTTGAGCAAATTTAAAAAAAAATTTTGGGTGGTTGGGCTGCTCTTGAAAATAAATGAGTAAGGAATGCCATTCACACCAGGTGAAGAATCCTTAAGGGACCCTAAGGCATTCGAAAGCTCTTCGAAGGAAAAAGAGGAATCCAAAGGGTGTGAAGTCTGAGAGCTAGAAGGAAAGAAGTTTGAGGCCTCGGCAGCAGTAGGAGCTGTTGGGGGAGCAAGTTTTTGTTCAAATTTCTGTAGCCATCGAGAGGGGTCGTTTGAGGTAATGTTGTTGTTGGTTGTAGAATACCTGAATCTTATAACATCTCTCCATACACACGATGCAGGGGTACGAGGGGCTAATGCTTCACAAAACTTGCGCCATCCATCCTTTTTCTTTTGCGACAAATGTCTAACTGTTTGAGCAGCTACTTTTTGGTAGTTTAGATAATTTGCAGTTGTCATGTTTTGTTTATATGTTCTTTCAGCATCCCTTCTCATTCGACAGGCATCTGAGCAGGTCTGATCCCACCAAAGAGGAGAGGGGATGTTGTTCCTGGGAGCTCTTTTAACAGGAATTGCCTTATCGGCAGAGTTCAGAAGAGCCTGTTTAAAGAGGGTATAAACAGTATCAATGTTACCAGAGTTAGGGACAGGTAAGAAAGAAACCTCCTGGTCAAGAGCATTAGAGTACAGTTCCCAATCGGCTTTTGACAGATTAAATTTAAGAAGAGGGTTAAATGGTGGTGACTCCCTGTGGCTGGCTAGAGAGGAGACAGTTATGGGGTAGTGATCACTCTGACGTGAGTCGCTTGCAATCTGCCAAGTCAGGCATGAGGCAAGGGAAGCGGAACAGATAGTTAAATCCACAGCACTAGGGCCTCTTTGGGTTAAAGTGGATCTGCGTGTGGCCGAGCCATCATTTAAGATGCAAAGATTGAATGAATCCAGGTTATCAATAAATGAGGGCGCTAAATTGTCACAATCTAGTGATCCCCATGAAGTATGATGGATATTGAAGTCACACAGAATAACAACAGGAGAAGTTATAGAAGCTAAAATGTTGCTTAACTCAGCTAGTATAGAGGAATTGGGATAGGGGATATAAATGGAAAGAAAAGTAATGTTTGATACTGTAATAGCAACAATGTTCCAGCCATCACTGTGAGGAGGTAGAGACACAGAGTTAAAAATAATTGATCTGGAGACCAAAATGGCAACTCCAGCATATCTGTCACCCCTGTCATCCCGAAGACAGGCATCCTGAAATGGGTGCCAGGTTTAAGCCAAGTCTCCTGAATGGCAAGAATGAGAGGTTTGTATTGATTAATTAAATAAATTAAGTGACTCTTTTTACTTCTAATGCTCCTACAATTCCATTGAAGGAGAGGTGGGAATGTTACTAGTGAAATTTAGCAGCTGAGTGAGTTCTGTTTTATATTTTTCAGGTAGCTCAGTATCATCAAAACGGGTGAGCATACTAATAAGGGTGGAGAGCAACAGATCCAAAAAGTTGTCATTGGAATCAGCATTAACTTGTGCACCAGCAGCAACTGGTGGTAGAAATTTGATGACACAAATTTGTCACAAAATTCGGCCGGGTAGGTACCACCGTGCACGATTGCGAAAAACCCTCCATAGTAATCCAATTTCGGTTTGATTGCGTTCAGGGGTCAGCAAGTGCATAGCCGGGCAGGGGGATAGTGGTCGCAGCACTAGTGGGACCGGTGGGTTTCACGCGGTGCAACGACGACAATCCTCTTCTGATGAGGCCGTCAAGCTGAGTGTCCCCATTGTTAACATGATACGTGTATGTAATGGTGACCCTCTTTCCTGAGACTTTACCTTCAGCTTACCATCAGGCGAGGTGAAGTCAAATTGACGTGTCCTAAATATAAAAAAAAAAAAAAATTGGAAGAGAAGGCGGCGGAGATTGGGTAATAAGACAATGGGCCTGCCTGTCATAGCCAGGGCCAGAATCAGGGGAACTCTGCCTTCGGGGCATGAATGTAGTTTTCCTATATGATACCTGAGGCCCTTGAGACCCCTGGATAGAAGGCGAGGGAGAATGATGAGAATCAGTGTGAGAATTTAGTGGTTGAGAAGATCTAGCTGTGTCGGCAAAAGACTTTCTCACTTGGGGGAATCTAGCCGATGTCTCCATGTAAGAAATGCTCTCCTGTGACATGGTAATCTTTATAGACTTCTGCCTGGAGTGCTCTGGGCAGGAAGGGTCTTTGGCTGTGTGGGGACCTAAACAAAACATACATGTGTTAGTTTTTGAGGCACATGAAATACCCTCATGAGCCTGGGAACAAATGAAACATCGTGGGGCAGATCGACATTGTGTGGAAGTGTGACCATAACGGCAACATTTCCAACACTGTATGAGGGGAAGAACATAATTTTCTGCAGGGAGGGAATTATATAAACAGTAGACGTGTGGGGGCAATTTTTGTCCTGAGAAGGTGATCACGATGGTTTGAGTGGGAACATATGTGGCAGTGTTGTTTTCACCCGTGACTCTCCTATTGAGCCTTCTAGCCTTCATTATAGACCCGTATCCTGATGGAACCTCAATGGATAGGACCACTTCTTCTAATGTCCACTCCACTGGTATTTTTCGAACAATATATGTCGTGAGGTAGCAAACGAGGGAATTGAGCAATTATATTTGGCCCTTTCCAAAGAAGGATGACTAATAAAGTTGTTGGCATCACTAGCATTTCTAAATTCAACTGAAAGTCTGTTACGACCAACCCGCTTAACACTGCCTTTAATAATGTTTGTAATTTTATTCATGAACAAGAAATGACCAAATTTAATGGATCGGAACACTGTTCCCGCAGAGGTATCGCCGACATCCCTAGTCACGTGGACCAAAAACGGGCCAGAGTCCGACTCTGAGTATTTTGAAACCTTGTCCTGAAAATCGGGATGAATATATGTACTTTGAATGGATGGAGTCGCTTGGGAAGGGAAAGTTATTGTTTTTTTAGCGGGGACAGCGTCTTCCTGTGAGGTATGGATAACACGCTTCTTGGCTGTGGCTGTACTGATTGTAGAAATATCCTCTAGAACAACTCGTGAAGTACCGGGGAGTGGAGTGCCTGGCTGTTCACCGGGGACGCTTCCCCCGCCAGGGTCTGGTGGATGGTTATCCATGGGACTGTCTACGTGTTAAACAAGAAACTTACCCTGAATACGAACACAAAGCACACTTAGACAACACAGAAGCACTTAAATACTCCAGCAACTCAATATCTTCAAGTAAAAAGTTTTTGGAAGGGACGAACACTTGTAGCAAGCACGCGTTCTCACCAAAAAAAACCACGTAAAATATCAGCCCCAAGTAGAAGCGCAGCAACTACAAAAGTGACCTTGCAAGGTGTTCTTTGTGTTTGCTAGACCATGTGTAATTACATGGTCTAGCAAACACAAAGAACACCTTTGCACTTTGCACACGGAGATGGCGGAGCGCGCCCGGGAGAGGTTTAGAACTCTCCCGGCCCGCCGAGCCCGCAACATGCTCGCCGCGCGTCGCAGGCGACTCAGGCGCCGGAGGTCGCTTAACGACCTCCGGCCTACATGGGCGCATGCTATTGACGTTTAAAAATGAATTTAGTTACTTTGAAAGAAACAAAGAAAATATATTTATTAAACACACATAATATTTAGCAACTTTAATATTATTATTTCCTTTATTTAATTTCTATACATATAATTACATTTTTAAGATAAAAAAAAATACAAATATATTTAAAAATATAAAAATAGTGCTCCACCGGCATCGGGTACAGTGACCAAGCTGCCGGTGGTTACGGCTCCAGGGAGAGGAATTTCCTCACTATGCGTGCCGTGCCTAGCAGAACGGCCTTATATTATTATTATTATTACAATTGGGGACACCGGAAGCCGGACGGACGATCCACCCACGAAGCGTGTGGGCCACGTCATCCATTTCCCCTGCCATCCATTTCCCGTTGGGGAGAGCGTGGCAACTTTAATAACAAAACAATCTAAAAATCTGAAAAAGTAATTATTAGGTACTTTGTTTTGTTCTATTTTTGTTAATGTTTTGTTTGTTGAACAGAAAAAAAACAGAGTAAGTAAAGAAGCCTAACAAAGAGATAACTAGCTCGATAATTAATTTTCACCAATATATCAACATTCAACAAACAACCAACAAATCACAACAATTTAATTCCTACAAAGCGCGAGGCGAAATCAATCAAAAACGCGTGAGCACGTGATCTACCAACGAGCAAACCTTAACCCAACCAACTCGCGCTCAACTTTCCTGTACCGGCGTCATAGTTCCCGTACAATAATGAGCGGGTACGTAAAGAAAACATAATATACAAACACCGACATTGTAACACGCGGTAAAAATATCAAAATATAAATATTTAACGATTAAAACTAAACAAAGCCAATAAACTTGTAAAAAATATTTCACCTCAGCAGCGGACATCTTGTTTTTCGCGTTTTTTTCAAGAGACAACTCTCAAATAAAATTTATGTTAAAACTTTCCCAGCTGCATCTGTCTTAGTTTCAGAGACATTGGTTGAGTTTATGATTTATCAATAATCAAACTGAAGTGTAGAATATACTGCTGCCGGGCTGTTTGGCCGTGGTCCATAGGAAACTTGTGTTCGAAACGTTTCGTCGATCTTCAGTGGTAGAGGTCCGGGCACCACCGACGAGTGCGTAGAACTCTTCTCAGCGGCGACCCGAGTCACTGGCGTATTAACAGGCGCGGTTGGAGGGGGAAACGACGTGATCGATCCTGATTGGTCAAGAGCTGCGAAACCGACGCACTGTATCCTGATTGGTCGAGGGGGGGCGTGGCCTCCCGATACCGGGGATGGTGTTGGCTCCGTCATGTTTGAACTGCGATGACGAGTGGCTGTCAGTGTCGGGTACCAATCTTTTTGGAGATGAAAATCTTCGCTTTTTCATTAAAATTGTTGGGATGCTTGAATATTTCGATGACTTCTCGAACGAAACGTTTGGAACACAAGTTTCCTATGGACCACGGCCAAACATCCCGGAAGCAGTATATTCTACATACAACGCCGGCCGTGGAACCCTAAAAATTTATAAACAAACTGAAGTGACTGAATTTACTTATTCCTATGACATACCTAAGTCTGGTGTCATTTCTGTAACTAGAATTCTCGAAAACAAAAAAAAAATGATCAGCGTAATTATTATTGTTATAGTTTTTGTGACGACGTTATATTTGATAATGCAATGTTAAGTAGTGTGACGATTTGGTTCAAGATGGCGAAATTTACGTAACATTTTTGCCCAATGTCGCGAAAATGAAGTTTGGTTACATGTTTGTTATAACAAAGGGGCTACTACCCGCGACCTTGTCCACGCGGAACTTATTTTGTTCACAATTAAAAAAAAAGAAAAAATATATATTTTATTGCAAAACCACAATGTACGGTCAACGACAAAAGTTGTTTTACACTAAAATATTTACAAACTTTTTTTTACATAAGAATACATGAACCAATAGTGAATGTGTATTAGTTTTATAATTCCCAGAGGAAAAAGTTAATATTACTCATGTTTTATTTATTGTTTTATGATAGGGTTAAGAGCGAAAGTGGTCAATAGATTAGCATTTGTTAAGCGACTTCTGTCTCTGACTGTACACTACAATAGTAATAAATAATAAACTTTATACATTTTGGTTCCTAACTACACATAGTGGCACTAAAATACATTTAAGATAACAACAGAAAAATTTAATCCCGACTGCAAAAAATTCAACTCGTTAAAAATGTCCTAAAAGACCGAAACAAATTTTATAGGGTACCTTTTTTTTTTGTTTCATTTTTTTTACGTGCCCTTCGGAACTCGTACCCTTCGGATACCCCCCGCCGGCCAGTGAATGTCGTGAATTGACTAAAAACGCACGGTGTCCTCCCCAAAGTCCGTTGCCGGGCACCCCGGGTAAGCCCTCAAAAGGATAACCCCAGGGTGTACCTTATAAAATTTGCTTGTTGCAAACTATAAACCAAAAACAAAAGAAAATAAGTTGAGTTTTATTGTTTTTGCGTGGAACCCTAATTCTATTTGTAAAATAAAAGCAGTCACTTCAGTTTGTTTATAAATTTTTAGGGTTCCACGGCCGGCGTTGTATGTAGAATATACTGCTTCCGGGATGTTTGGCCGTGGTCCATAGGAAACTTGTGTTCCAAACGTTTCGTTCGAGAAGTCATCGAAATATTCAAGCATCCCAACAATTTTAATGAAAAAGCGAAGATTTTCATCTCCAAAAAGATTGGTACCCGACACTGACAGCCACTCGTCGTCGCAGTTCAAACATGACGGAGCCAACACCATCCCCGGTATCGGGAGGCCACGCCCCCCCTCGACCAATCAGGATACAGTGCGTCGGTTTCGCAGCTCTCGACCAATCAGGATCGATCACGTCGTTTCCCCCTCCAACCGCGCCTGTAAATACGCCAGTGACTCGGGTCGCCGCTGAGAAGAGTTCTACGCACTCGTCGGTGGTGCCCGGACCTCTACCACTGAAGATCGACGAAACGTTTCGAACACAAGTTTCCTATGGACCACGGCCAAACAGCCCGGCAGCAGTATATTCTACACTTCAGTTTGATTATTGATAAATCATAAACTCAACCAATGTCTCTGAAACTAAGACAGATGCAGCTGGGAAAGTTTTAACATAAATTGTATTTGAGAGTTGTCTCTTGAAAAAAACGCGAAAAACAAGATGTCCGCTGCTGAGGTGAAATATTTTTTACAAGTTTATTGGCTTTGTTTAGTTTTAATCGTTAAATATTTATATTTTGATATTTTTACCGCGTGTTACAATGTCGGTGTTTGTATATTATGTTTTCTTTACGTACCCGCTCATTATTGTACGGGAACTATGACGCCGGTACAGGAAAGTAGATCACGTGCTCACGCGTTTTTGATTGATTTCGCCTCGCGCTTTGTAGGAATTAAATTGTTGTGATTTGTTGGTTGTTTGTTGAATGTTGATATATTGGTGAAAATTAATTATCGAGCTAGTTATCTCTTTGTTAGGCTTCTTTACTTACTTTGTTTTGTTTTATTATTACTCTGTTTTTTTTCTGTTCAACAAACAAAACATTAACAAAAATAGAACAAAACAAAGTACCTAATAATTACTTTTTCAGATTTTTAGATTGTTTTGTTATTAAAGTTGCCACGCTCTCCCCAACGGGAAATGGATGGCAGGGGAAATGGATGACGTGGCCCACACGCTTCGTGGGTGGATCGTCCGTCCGGCTTCCGGTGTCCCCAATTGTAATAATAATAATAATATAAGGCCGTTCTGCTAGGCACGGCACGCATAGTGAGGAAATTCCTCTCCCTGGAGCCGTAACCACCGGCAGCTTGGTCACTGTACCCGATGCCGGTGGAGCACTATTTTTATATTTTTAAATATATTTGTATTTTTTTTTTATCTTAAAAATGTAATTATATGTATAGAAATTAAATAAAGGAAATAATAATATTAAAGTTGCTAAATATTATGTGTGTTTAATAAATATATTTTCTTTGTTTCTTTCAAAGTAACTAAATTCATTTTTAAACGTCAATAGCATGCGCCCATGTAGGCCGGAGGTCGTTAAGCGATCTCCGGCGCCTGAGTCGCCTGCGACGCGCGGCGAGCATGTTGCGGGCTCGGCGGGCCGGGAGAGTTCTAAACCTCTCCCGGGCGCGCTCCGCCATCTCCTTCGCGAGCATTACATGCTCGCAGAAGGAGGTGGCGGCGGCCCACGCGCTCGCGCTCCGCACCATTGCCGCAATTATGCTGCCGAGCGAGAGGACTCCCACCCCGATGGCTGCCACGAAGTCACGCCTTGGCGCCTCCCACGCCGGGCAGTCCGCCAGCGTGTGCAGCCCCGAGTCCTCACTCGCGTCGCAGTGATGGCACTCAGGCGTTGGCTCCTTCCTGATCCGATGCAGGTGGTCCCCGAAGCTCCCCTTGCCGGAGATCACCTGCGTCAGTCGGTTCGAGAGGCTTCCGTGTCGCCTCTCTAGCCAATCCTCCATGATGGGCGACTGGCGTCTGGCCTCCCCAACCTGAGTGGAAAGCCTGTTCCAGAGCCTCGTCCGTCAAAAAGCAGGTGTACCGGCTATCAGGTGAGGTTGGCTTCGGCCCCATATACCCGGCATCTTCAGTTTCCGCACTATAATAAATTTAATACTTTGATGATATTGTCGGAAGTTTACGCTAATATCACACAGTCAAATAAAACCATTGTTAACGGTCTCCTCGTGATCATGGCTGCTGAAAAGCAACCAGAATGTTTAGATTATTGATAGAATCCGTTAAAAATAATTTTATTTTAAGTTAGTCATTGGTTTAGTTATTAGTTTTCGAAGTTTTGCTCTGAATACTGCTATAATTAAATATATGTCTTCTTGTAACATCTAATTACTTTGTTTAATTACATGAACGCTAATTTTTTTACGCCTATTTGTGTAAAATATGATGGAACTAACTACATACTGCTATTGAAATAAAATTAAAATGCCCGATTATATCGCGGTTCATTTTATGTTGCTTTGTTTTTTTTTATAATATAACGCGATAGCCCAGTGGCGTACGTAACGGACTGCTGAGGCGAGGTCTCGAGTTCGATCCCCAGTCGCCCCGGGCACACACCTCTGACTTTTCGTAGTTATGTGTGCATTAATAAATGTCAATTATCGTTTGCTTAATTATGTGCCCGGTAGATGGCAATAGGCTCGCCCCCTATTACATTGGGACCTTAACATAACTGGCGAATCTTGGTTGTGTAATACACCTCTGCCTACCCCTTCGGAGATGGAGGTGTGATGTTATGTTATGTTATGTTATTTTTTTTTGGACGCACATGCGTCTTTGTATAAACCCCGAGAGATGCGCTTGCGCCAGGGCCTCGTCCGTTGTTAAGCAGGTGCACCGACTAGCAGGTGACGTTGGCTTGGAGCTCAAGGGGGTACCCTGGATACCCGGTAGCAGCGATAGCTCTGTTTTTATTATAATTTATGGAAACTAGCTACTAAGCTAATAGTTAGTTAAAAAACAGATATACACTTACCTACTAGAACTAGAAGAAGGTCAATTATAAGTTTACATTTCTATTTATTATCCAGTTTGATAGTAATGTAGAATGTTGGACGCACAAAGCCAATTGCTTGGACCTTCTGCTGACAACTGATCCAGACCGCTACTCGGTGTCGATTTCTTCACCACTACGTAGTTCCAACCACTGTCTGGTGCAGTCTGTATCCGTCTACTTCCTGGTCCTGATCCCTGATAAACCCTGACTTAAGTG
Source organism: Cybosia mesomella (assembly GCA_946251805.1). Lineage (NCBI taxonomy): Eukaryota > Metazoa > Arthropoda > Insecta > Lepidoptera > Erebidae > Cybosia > Cybosia mesomella. The sequence continues at coordinate 13,040,510 of OX276418.1, read as the reverse complement.
TCTGGATCACCGACTTCCTGAGGGATTGGTCTATTCGAATGGTCTTTGACAGCTGCACATCCGACCGATTAGCAATCAACGCTGGGGTCCCTCAGGGGTCGTAACTCTCGGCTACATTATTCTTGTTGCACATAAACGACCTGCTCAAGCCCGGTACTTTTGGGTACGCAGTACACTCAGACACACAGTAGTCGAAAGTTACGAGTCCAACCCCCGAGCCAGTGTGGGACAGATTCGGTCTCTCCGAGCCGGCCATGGTTGAGCGTCTGAATTTGTCCTTAAAAGCGGTCTCCGATTGGGGTGATGCTAACTTGGTCAAATTCAATGCTACTAAGTCCCAGGCGTGTCTTTTCTCCGCCAAGCGAAGTCAATTTCAGCCAAACCCCACATTCCGAAATGCATCCGTGCCGATAACCGACCGCCTCAAAGTTCTTGGCGTTATTCTGACATCCGCCCTCAATTTTCGTCGTTTTTCGTCGAGCCTGAAGCTCAAGTGGCTGCTAAAAAGCTGGGCATTATTATTATTATTATACCTGGCAACACTACGTCAACAAGGCCATCTTTATCTTGCTCCGTATATAAATTTATTTTTTTCACGTTGTTTTTTTAATAAATACACTACATCAATAAAAAGACCCAAATATACCATCCTGTTTAATCAAGAAAATAAAATGTTTAAGTCTAATATTACACAAAATACCATAAAATCAAGAATATGCGTTTCTGACAGCTAGTGTCAAACTAAAATAAAATATGGAAAAATACAAACAAACCAAACAAGCAAGATAAAATTATGTTGACCAGATCCAGGGCACGAGAAGCACAGATAACACCTCCGGACTCGTCGCCCAGCTCCGCCTCTCATCCCCGTGCAGCGGCATCTCCGACAGCGGGTATTGCAGAGGCGTCGAGCTCTAGTTCAAGCGACGAGTTCTTCTCTCCACCGACGTCGCCAACACCGGAACGTCGGCCGAGGAGAGGCCGGCCACCGAATGGCTTAGGACCCCGACGCCCACCGGCTTCGAATAGGGCCCCCGCTACCGGTGGTGATGTGCACCGCATGCGATGGACTAACTCCATAAATGAAAATGTCATGCGGGCATATTTTGTGGCTACAGAGGGAGGAATTAACCTCACTGCGTACCGTGTCCGTATGTTGCCTCTGTTTCAGGAACTTGAACCATCTATCAACGTTTCGGCGCAACGCCTGTCGGATCAGGTGCGGGCCATACAACGCTGTCGCTTGTTTTGGATGACGCCGTACTTGAGAGACTTCGCTCAGACGTGCAGTGTAGCCTCGTCACCCCTTCTTCGTCACGACCTGTGGGTCATACTAATACTAGTGAAACACCACAGGCTACCCCTGATGATGAAGTAACGGATGACGGGACTATAACCGTAAGTACTCAGTACAATGATAAATTAAGGAGCGCTTTGGAGCTTGCGATTCACGAGTTTCGATCCACTTGTAGCAGTAACAGACCGCGGCTACCGCGTTTGCCTACGCATAGAAAAAACATAGCGCTAGTGTGTGCCCTAGACTCGATGTTACCAAAATATTTCGAGTCCAGTGTCGACCTTACTGATACACACTCAATTCTGTATTGTGCGGCGGTTGCGCTATGTCGAGTAGCTGGCGCGAAATTCTCAGGAACTGAGACAGCTACTGGACCTAAATCCACCGTGCCGGGCTGGCAATGCAGAATTGAGCGTCGTATCGCCGAGACTAGGGCACTCATTGGCAAGCTGTGCTGCTTCAGGTCTGGCAATACACGCCCGAGAGTAATGCGCTTTGTGACTCGAGCATTTTCAGGGACTAATGTTAGTCCTCGTAAATATTTGCTACGAGTCACAGAGCGCATTGACTTCCTGAAGCAGAAAGTTTATGCGTGGGCAAACCGTATACGACGTTACAAGAAGAGAGTGGATAGATACACCTTGAATCGTTCGTTCCAAAAAGATGAGAGGTGGGTTTATAGAAGATGGGAGCAACCTAATTCAGATGTGGCTAATATGTGCCGACCCAATGCTAAAGACACCAGTTCATTCTGGCGTAGCATTTGGTCGGTGCCTGTTAGTCATACAGAGGGTGAATGGATACGGGGTGTCAGGCAGTCATGTGAGTCAATACAAGCAATGGAGCCAATAGTTATTAGTGAAAATGATGTCGCCAGTGCAGTCCGTTCGTTATCAAACTGGAAATCAGTGGGACCGGACGGACTGCACAATTTCTGGCTAAAATGGCTCCACAGCTCACATGCCTGTTTGGCATCACAGTTCCAGTCATCACTCGAATTAGGATCGCTCCCAGCTTTTATGACTACAGGCATAACCCACCTACTCTACAAATCAGGTAGTACCACGGAACCCAAAAATTATAGACCAATAACCTGTTTACCAACAATATATAAACTTCTTACATCCATTCTGACGGCTAAATTGTCAGCTCACATAGAGAGTAACTCTATAATGTCTATCTCTCAGAATGGATGTAGAAGTGGGGCACGTGGTACAAAGGAGCTCCTTATTTTTGACATGGCCATTAGCCAACAGGTCCGCCGTAACCGAAAGAATCTGACGACATGCTGGATTGACTACAAGAAAGCCTACGACTCCGTGCCACATACATGGCTGTTGAGGGTGCTGGAGTTGTATAAAATTGATACAACTCTATGCACCTTCTTAAAGGAATGTATGAGGCAATGGAGGACGGTTCTTCTTTCTCCAGGGTGTGGTCAGGTCCTGGGGATGGTGTACCGATAAAGATCGAGAGGGGTATATTCCAGGGCCTGTAGTAGCCTGAGTCCGTTATGGTTTTGCCTAGCACTGAATCCTCTCAGTACAATACTGGAGAATTCAGGGCTAGGCTATCAGTTGCGGAGAGGAGGTCAAGTAATATCCCATCTTCTTTACATGGATGACTTGAAATTATTTGCCCCCACTGACTCCCAGTTGGTAGAATTACTTAAGGTAACTGAAACCTTTAGTAATTCTATCAGAATGGAGTTTGGTGTTGACAAATGTGCAGTCATGCATGTTAAGAAGGGTGGGGTTGTGGCATCTGAAAGAATTGAACTTTCAGATTCTACACAACTGAAATCTCTCTCGGCAACTGAAACCTATAAATATCTTGGTATGTCACAAGCGCTTGGTATTACTGAGGCTGCCATGAAACAGACGTTGCGGGATCGTTTCTTTGGGCGCCTGAAAAAAGTACTTCAGAGTCTTTTATCGGGCGGTAACAAGGTGCGAGCCTACAACGGCTGGGTCATGCCAGTCTTAGTATACTCGTTTGGCATACTAAGATGGACTCAGACCGAATTAGATGCCCTGGATAGGAAAGTCCGTACGTTGCTAACTGCAAATCGTATGCACCACCCACGCTCGTCAGTAATGAGGTTGTATATCCCACGGAAGTGTAGGGGTCGTGGTTTTTTAAACGCCAAGACTCTCCACAACCGTGAGATATGCAACCTTAGGGAATATTTCCTACACGTTGACGTGGGTGTGCACCGAGATGTAGTGTCAATAGACAACGGACTGACCCCTCTCGCTCTGGCAAAAGAGAACTGGCACAAACCGGTAATACTTAGCATCGCTGATCGCAAGGAAATATGGAAGAGCAAAGAGCTGCATGGACGTTTTTATCGGGCCTTAAATGGGCCCGACGTAGATATAACAGCATCAGTGTTCTGGCTACGCTTCGGTGATCTCTTTGGAGAAACCGAAGGTTTTGTCTGTGCAATTACAGATGAAGTTGTCATGACGAATAATTATCGGAGGTATATCCTTAAGGACGGCACGATTGACATATGTCGGGCGTGTCACCGTCCCGGAGAATCCCTAAGACATATTATCTCTGGTTGTTCTCGTCTTGCCAACGGAGAATATTTGCATAGACACAACCAAGTGGCCAGAATCGTTCATCAACAACTTGCTCTAAAGTATGATCTTGTAGATTCGGAGGTACCGTATTACAGGTATGTACCCGACCCAGTTCTTGAAAATGGTCGTGTCACGTTGTACTGGGATCGATCAATCATCACTGACAGGACTATTGTAGCCAATAAGCCTGATATAGTGGTGATTGAACGATCAGAGCGTCTCGCAATAATTATTGACATCACCATCCCCCATGATGACAATCTCGTGAAAGCCGAAAAAGACAAACAAATAAAATATTTGGACTTGGCTCACGAGATTGTCGACATGTGGGATGTGGATTCAACAATTATTGTTCCGATAGTCGTATCGGTTCACGGACTGATTGCCAAGAGCCTCGATCAACATCTCCAGAGGCTCGCGTTAGGCAGTTGGGTCAAGGGCTTGATGCAGAAGGCAGTGCTCCTCGACACGGCACGTATTGTGAGGAGGTTCCTCTCAATGGAGCCCTAACTACCGGTAGCTTGGTCCCTGTACCTGATACCGGTGGGCCACTATTTTTTATATTTTTAAATATATTTGTTTTTTTTTTATATATAGAATGTATTTAAAAATATAATTTATATGTATTTTAAGTGTAATAAAGAGAATAATAATAATCTTTATTTCCCAGAATATGGTCGGTTACAGGTGTTGGGGTTATTTATTAGGTACAGCATATTCTGCCACTTGTGGCGTGCAAATCTTAAATATTGAACACATAATTTATAACACTAAAAAGTCTCATCTTTGACATGCAATAAATCTACGCGGTTGGATTTAACGACATTATATCATAGGGCTTATTCTAATTCGTCAAAATTGTAATTTAATTTATTAATATTATATTGTAGGATCAAGGAATTATCAGAGTCAAAATATGTATTGTTACTCGAATGTCTAAAAGATAGAATTTATACATTTAAAAATTTGTCTTCTAAATATTCATTTATACGGTAATAGTTTTTATCACATAAAATTTTACGAAGCTCGTTGCGGAACAAGCTTATGGGTAATTTTTTAAGACTACCAGGTAGGTGATTATTTATTTTAATACACATGCAGTATACATTATTTCGGAACATTTTCAGATTTATTTTTGGTATCTGGAGTCGGTCTTTGTGCCTTGTTTGGCTGTTCGCGGAGTCTCCCATCTTTTTAAATAATGTGGAATGTTTTTTAACAAAAACGCAGATTTCCAATAGATACAGGCATGGTAAAGGGAGAATTTTGAATTGCCTAAATAGAGGCTTACAGCTGTCGGTAGGAACCATTCCGCATATTGCTCGGATGCATTTCTTTTGAGCCTTGAACACTTTCTCAACTTCTGTGGAATTACCCCATATGATAAGACCGTAGCGAAGTATTGAGGCTACATATGCATGATATGCAACAATCGCTGCCTCAGTGCTTACAGTTTGTGATATCCTTCTTAAAACATAAACAAAGCGGTCAATTTTACTGAGAACTTTCTCAATGTGAGGTTTCCAGTTACAAAATTTATCAACTGCAACACCTAAGAATACGCAACTGTTGCTATTATTTAGGATCTCATCTTTGTGCATTATTTCAAGGTTTGATATTTTGGAATTACATGTTTGAAATTGTATAAGACTGGTTTTATTCATGTTTACCTTTAGATTATTTATTTCCAGCCATTGAGTAGCTCTATCTAAAGTGTTTTTAATTTCCGCTTCTAATGCTTTTTTGCTATCGCCTTTAATAATAAGTGTTGTATCGTCTGCGAATAGGATACATTCATGACATAAAGCATCAGGGAGGTCGTTAATATATAATATAAACAGCAGTGGGGCCAAAATACTGCCCTGGGGCACACCATAATTATTTAGCATATATGACGAGCGATATTTTATTTCTTTATTGTTCTCAATTTTTGTTAGTTCAACACATTGCAATCTGTTATCCAGGTAACTTTTAATCCACGAATGGGCAATTCCTCTTATTCCATAATTGTACAATTTCGAAAGCAATCTTTTGTGACAGACAAAATCGAAGGCTTTTGTCATATCAAGAAACACGCAAGCTATCATGGATTTATCGTTGAGAGCCTGTGTTATTTGGCTCACCAGTGAAAAACAAGCTAGGGAAGTGGAATTATGTTTTCTGAATCCATATTGCTGATTTTTGAGAATATTGCATGAAGATATGAAGGCATCTATTTTATTATACATGACTTTCTCAAAAATTTTTGCCAATATCGGGATCAACGTTATGGGTCTGTAGTTGTTAACGTTTGTCTTAGTTCCTTTTTTGTGTAACGGCTTTACAATCGAAATCTTCATGGTTGTAGGAAATATGCCTTCTGATATTGAATTTGAGATTAATTATATAGGTAAGTGGAGTCAGTATACTTAAAATAGACTTTTTTAATATTTTGGTGCTAATATGGTCGTACCCCGTGGAGTTGGTATTTCTTAGGAAGTTGACAATTCGGAATATTTCAATTTCATCTACTGGGGTCAAAAATATACTCTTAGTATTCTGTGGAATGTTAGTCATGTCGTTTTGGATGTTTGTTTGTGTGTGTTTATTGGTTAAATTGGTATAAAATTTGTTAAATAAGTCACATATTTGGTTTGGGTCATCGTATAGTACATTGTCAATTTCTAGAGCGTCAATTTCATGTCTTTCAGAATTATTGTTTGTCCTATCTTTAATTACATCCCATGCTGCTTTGCATACGTTTTTGGACGTGGTAATGTAATGGTGATTTGTTATTTTTTGTGATTTACCTATGCATTTTTTGAGTATACGAGAGTATCGTTCATAGTTGGCTTTATTTTGTTTTTTGTTACCATTATTTAACCGATATTTGATGTATAACATCCGTTTTTTGACGCAACATCGTTTTATGCCCTTTGTTAGCCAACTATTTTTGATAGGTTTCGCAGTACATTTAATTTTTTTTATTGGAAAGCACAAATTGTAAAACAGTGTAAGTGTGTCATGAAAACTATTGAATGCATCGTTTGTATTAGTCAGTTCATAGACTTCGGAAAACGAGAGACAAGATAAGTATTCCTTAAACTTTTGTATGTTATAGTCACTCACATCTCTTACACTCTTGGACCAAATCTTAGGTGTTTTCCTAACGTTGTAATGTGTTTCCAGGTTAGTTGTTATTGATTGCCCAGTTTCATGGTCTGAGAGTCCCAAATAGTGTACATTTGGTTTGACATCACAGATATTGCTAACAATGAGGTCTAGGCATGTCTTTCCTCTTGTGGGCCATACTATGTGATTTTTTAAATTGTTGTTATCTAGTATGGATATAAGATCATTCGTTTGTTTAGTATTCTTAAGAATGTCTATATTCCATTCTGATTCTGTTGAAGGTGTGACAGTACTTCACACCGGAACAGTTGCTCAACTTGTACCAAGCGCAGGTTCGATCCTGTATGGAGTACTGCTCGTATCTGTGTGATAGCTCAGCTAAATACCACCTAGAAGCGCTGAAGACAATAGAGAGACGGCCAGCTCAGCCAAGCTAAGGAGTGGAATTGCCTGCCTGTCTGTGTTTCCGGAAAGCTATAACCTCGGAATCTTCAAGTCTCTAGTGAATAGGTTCCTTCTAGGCATACGTGATCCATCGTAGACCACATCGTCACTTACGACCAGGTGAGATAGAGGTCAAACGTGAGTCTATTATCCATAAAAAAAAACAACCTACATTTTATTGCAATTTTAGGTAGTTTTTTTACTTATTTTCCAAAAAGGACTACATAAACATAACCTAATATTGCTACCCATATACACCTTCACAGATCGGACGCTAATTTTGTTAGATATTGCTAATAAATGTTCTGTAGTTTTCCAATCTAAACAATAAACCGCGATGAAAAAGGAATAAAAAAATACGACTTTGTACGTATTAGAATTGCCCACGTCATGTGGTCTTTTTTTTTGGCAGTTGGAATGTCCGTGTTGGAATGACGCCATCTACGATGCATGAAGTAATTATGATTCAGTCCGCGTCATGATTCTGTAAAACCACGGGTATTTCCCTTTACTAATATTGCTAGCTATTGCCAGCGGCTCCGTCGAAATATGGATCCTGATCCCTGATAATCTATATCTCTGCCAAATTTCATTCAGATCCAGTTTCATCAGCTGTGATCCCATTGGGCATTGCACCAATCGGTATAGAAGACCAAAAGGGAATGCACCCACCGTCCAAGAAGATGAGTATTTTTACCACGACTTTTTTGTAAGACTAGCTGTGAGCCACGGTTTCACTCGTTGTACTCTGTTCTATTCCACCGCGTTGCATTTTTCTCATGTATACTAACATTATGAAGCTGAAGAGTTTGTTTGTTTGAACGCGACAATTTCAGGAACTACTGGTTTGAATTAAAAAAATATTTTTGTGATGGATAGCACATCGAAGAAGGCTTATAAGCTATATATCATCACGCTACTATCTAGGGAGCGGAGCAGTAATCATATATATCAACAAATCGGGCAAATTTCCATACATATTATTGTTACATCTAAAATTAATAAATTACAGGTATTTAGGTATGGTTAAATAGTTGCCACGGGGGATCGAAATATGTCACGGGCGAAGCCGCGGGGAGAGCTAGTCTTGATATACATATAACCTCCCCTAAGAGCTGGTCTATTCAATACGGAAACATTTTCAAATCGCACATTACTTACACCCCGGCGTCCGTAGATCCGAGACGGCTTGCGGTTTTGGTAGGTTCAAGAACGACATAACCGCCCCCGCTGGCCGGCGGGGGGAGGGGGGGTACTCGAAGGAATTTCCGCACGAAAAAAAAAAGGTACTTGTATAAATAAATAAATAAATATTCTACGACATTCTACACAGCGCTTTCTAGACCCAAAGTAAGCATTGTTTAACTAGCTTGTGTTATAGGTTCTAGAATGCGGGTAAACATACTTCTATTTTTTTTTTGTAAATACATACATATTATACATAGCTTCACCCAGACCAATGCAAAATATCGAAGCCGCGCCCCCTGTCGTAGTAGTCGAATGCACTACCGCCACGCCACAGAGGCCTTATCTAGTTCCAGATATTAGCGCGTTCGAACAAACATACACCTCAGCTTTATCATAAGTATACTTATAAATAGGTAATAGTCATTATTATAGATCAGTTGCCATAGATACAGGTTATTCCCCTGTCGGGCAGTTCCGAAGTGCAATGGAAACTTCAAGTTTACATCTTCATTATTTTAATGTTCTAAAGAGTCTATTTTTAAATTTTATTTATAATGGCTGGCGGTCAATATCTGATGACGCATACGCATCTACTGCGCTCTACCACAGAGTAAATAATGTTATACATTTAGGCTATTTTGTCACAATACGTCTATACTGACTACTAACTGAATGTCGATGCCAAAAAGGCTCAGAAAATCTTGATTGAGATAAGGTTGCATCTTAACCCAGTCTAGCACAGGCCGGGGCGGTGGCGCGATGCGCACCTCCTCCTTTTCCGGGGGCAAGACGGGAACACCGTGGTTCCTAAACCTAAGGGCTATCTAAAAACCAGAAATCACCCTGGGTCAATCAGGATGCGAGGGAAATGCCTTATTATATGCATTTCCCAGGGATATGCCCAGTGTCCACCCTTCCTCTGATCGGCGTTTAGTCGGTTCCCGTCCGAAAAAACCTCCCTCGCTGCCGGCCGAAGAGATATCCGCACGGAAAAAAGAAAAGGTGGCATCATATGATGTTTGTGATAATCGATATAACTGCACTGACCTAATTAGTAATTTAAGTTACATTGTTCCTCGAACTGTTATAAGGCGAAAGGTGCGCGCATGTCCGTTGTTTGCTGTACCATTATGTAGAACAAACGCAGGAGTTCGCGCACCTTTGCGACGCATGTGTCAAGATTTTAATGATCATTTTACAGACTTAGATATATTTGCTACGCGTGCTAATGCATTTAGATGTATGTATTTTAATTCAATATATTAAGCAGATAAAATAATAGCATCTTCATGTAGTGACTATTTTTATAGTGAAATACTATAAAAATAGTCACTACATGAAGGTGCTATTATTTTCGATTTTTCCGATTCCTTTTTTTTTCTTTAATGTAAACATTTAAGTGAAATTAATAACAACTTAGTTGCAAAAATTGTCATTATATAAAATTTATATATTATATAAAATTTATATATTATATAAAATTTATATATTATATAAAATTCAAGACTATTTAGACGACAAACAAGCTTGGATATGAACTGTTTGCTCTCTCTATGCTACTCAAATGGAATATTGTACTTAGGTTAAGTAAATATGTTTGTAAATAGACCAAAAAAAAAAACAGCCCGCTGAGTTTCTTGCCGGAGTCTTCTCAGGACAGGGGCGCGTTTCGAACCGGTGGTCCATTTGCCAAACATTAGATTATTTATTTTTTATGACGTTTTGTAAGTGCCGTATTAATGGTCTATGCAGAATAAATGGTTTTTGACTTTGACTTTGACTTTGACTATTACTTAACATATATTCTGTGGATTACGCTGTGAGCTGTGAGTGCACATTTAGTCATTGTTAATTTATCTATTCGTTGTAATTATATTTAGTGTGTAACTGTTTGTAAATCCATAATAAATAAATAAAATAAAATAAAATCATAAGAAGCCACCCTGATGGCACCCAGAAAGGGTCTCCCAACCCCTACTACTCAGGGTTGACTCAGACGGCAGTTCCTCCGGAAAAGCCGACCTTTACCAATCAAAAAAGGTAAGTCGCTTTGAGGATAATGATGATGTGGGGTTGATTTGCGCCCTGAAGATCCTATTCCCTTATATAGAACACCCACTCTTCAATCACACATGCTATTAAAAGTAGGTTAAACTCAACTTTCAAGATGTATTTACTCACAAATGTATGTTAGTCACAGGTTAAGCTAACATGCGTTAGAAAATTGATATTTATTGAGGAGTTAGGAAATCATTACCTACACACAATGACTTGAAAGATTTTTTTATTGACGCTACGAATTAGCATTCCCTAGCCTTACCATGGAGCAACGCATTGTGACGTCCGCACTTGATGAAACTTCTGTCAAACAAATACGATACATACTCAATAAGCCTATCGCAGTCCACTGCTGGACATAGGCCTCTCCCAATAGCACACGGTTCTCTGCCTCCACATACAGTCTATCCCAGATACCTTCTACGGGTCATCAGTCCATCTGGCTAGGTGTTAAGGACCCTTCCAACAAAGGCGTTAGTGTATATATGTATGTATGACAAGCCAGATGGATTGAAGACCAGAAAAAGGTAGCTGGGATAGACTGAATATCCAGCAGTGAACTGCGATAGGCTAATTGAGATTAAGTCATCATCCGGTGTGTAATTCACCTCTGCATACCCCTTCGGGGATACAGGCGTGAAGTTATGTTATGTTATCATCCGGACAGCGATTTCACAATTGCGTTCAAAGTTTGTACTTTGGAGCCTGGGGTCCGCTTATTGTCGACGATTCTGGGAGCGACTGCCGTTTGACCTTCCAACCTCGAGAGGGAAGCCTCCACCAGACCCTCGAACGTTGTTTTAGCAGGCGCACTGACTGGCAGTTGAGATTGGCTCTAAAGGTTGATTTTTTCACAGTTTCAAAGGGTTGCAAGCCTGTGTATCCTACGAATATTATAAATGTGAAAGTTGGTGAAGACGTTTGAATGTTTGATACCCTATCTCGCTAGCTGAACATCTGGCTGAAATTTGGCACAGGGCTAGATTGTAGTCTGGGATAAAACTTCCTAGTTTTTAACCCTGGAATAGGTTGCCATGGGCAGCGGGAACGGGATCAGAATTCCACGCGGGCGGAGCCGACGGCAGCTAGTGTAACACCAATTTCAACCTCATACCTGCACGCGTTCCTGAGAAAAAGGTCTTGACGGACAGACAGATATACATTATATAACTACGTACTTACGGCTGTATTGTTTTATTGCATTGACATAGACTATAGAGGTTTGATTTTTCCACAGCTTCAAGTCGTCGCAGACCTGAGGATTTGGTTACATCTCAACTGGATGTGTCTATGCGTTCCTGAGACAAAAGTCTTGACAGTCAGACGTATAACGAAGTGATCCTATAAGGATCCCTTTTTCCTTATGAGGTACGGAACCATAGGGGTGCGACTGGTTGGATCACCTCCAAGTTTGGTGCACCCTGGGCAACGTGGGCGATGACGCATCATTGATTGCTCCTCTGGAGTAGCTGGCGTCAACGTCAACGGTCAACAGTCTGACCAACCGGCCCTTTTCAGGGCCAGCTGACCCCATTGCACGAGGGGGTCGGGGTATGGCGGGCCTGCAAGACCCGCGGGGGAGGGGTTCGCTCCAGGTACCCCTCTGCTCTTATCAGAGGGGACACTGCGAATGGAGCAGTGTCAGTCGGAATGCGAGGGATATGCTCTATGAGTAACCTTACACCCCGGTGTCTGTAGACCCGAGACGGCGTGCGGTTTTAGTCGGTTCAAGCCCGACATAACCGCCCCCGCTGGCCGGCGGGGGGGTATCCGAAGGGATTTCCGCACAAATAAAAAAAAAAGGTACGGAACACTAAAAAGTAGCAAGTACTAGAGTTAACGGCCTCAATACACGTGCTGTTTTTAATATCGGCAAGTAGCGATTTTGCGACTTTTGCAATCAAGCTGCAATTAAATCACACGATTTGGGGAATGTACCTACAGTAGCGGCGGTAGGTCTTGAGTTCGATCCCCAGTCGCCCCGGGCACACACCTCTGACTTTTCGTAGTTATGTGTGCATTAATAAATGTTAATTATCGCTCGCTTAATAATGTGCCCGGTAGATGGCAATAGGCTCGCCCCCTATTACATTGGGACCTTAACATAACTGGCGAATCATGGGTGTGTAATACACCTCTGCCTACCCTTTCGGGGATACAGGCGTGAAGTTATGTTATGTTATGTTATGCAAATATGTATTTTTGCTTTGGGCTGGGCGTTTCTATGTATAATATGTATTTATTTACAAAAACAAGTAACGTAAGTGTGTCCGCATACTATAGAATCTTTAGACAAACTTAGTGTGAGTCTAGGTTGCGCTGTCCTAGAATATTTTCTTTTTAAATTTATACCTCGATCAGAGATGGTTGGCGAAAATATCGAAACAGGGAAAATGTCCTCATTCACAAAGGTGGACTCATTCAGTCCACTGTACTATTCGAAAGGTGTAAAGTTTTTTGGGTGGATCAGGTTTCTAGTCATAATTTAGTAATAATTCCTATCTCTCCTGGTCTTCATAGGCGTTATAACAGCTCACGGTGAAGTAGGCCGTGTGTTAACCACTTTATATTTACCTTTTTACATGAAACGATCACAGACCTTGGTCATCGAGGTATGTTAACAAAAACCCATCAAAAAAATCCAATACAATTTGTGAATTAAAAACATAAAATCTGTTAGTCTTCTCAAGGTTTACTTCGATTTGTTTGGAACTTCTATCGTGTCAGCTTTTCAATAATATATATTTTTTACTGTAACGGCCATTATAGCAATTATTTGTAGGGAATAATAACACAAATCGAAACGCGGAAGGATTGCGTCACTTTTTTCTTAACCTGCAGTACCCATCTTAATATAATAGGAGCCAAAGTATGAAACTGCGGAATTAAATAGTACGAGTAAACACTTTAAAATCAAATTAACCTTACATGGTAGGTACAATATTATTGAATAACATCTATTCGTACAAAAACTATAATTATGTTGTTCTGTATGTTCTGATACTATACATACTACACAATGTGTAAGTGCGGTTCAAAAATGAACCTTAATACCGACTAAAGTACAAACTTACAATTGCGAAAAAAATGTCGCGCTGAAAAGCCCGTATTGTCTTAACAATGAACAATTTCAATACCTATATTTTTGGACGAATAATTGGCCGGCCCGCGACAAAGAAAAGTCTATAAAACCTGTGGATACCGCTTCCCGGAATGAGCGTCACCCGTGAAGTGTATTTGTTCGTCTCTTCTCGTGGGAACCAAATGAAAAGTTCAATTAAAATCCAAAAGAACCAACCCCCCTACCTACCTACCTAGCGATACAGACTGCGTGGAGTCGCGCAGCTGTCGTGCCTGGAGGTGACGCTAAACACCTTGGCGGTGTCGGAGAAATTCGACACCGCCAACGAGAGAACAGCCGGTGCACCCAGCGCGACAGCCGGCACAGCATATACGCATACATGGAGGCGCTCGAGGAGCGTATGATAAGTCGGATGGAGGCCTTAATGGAATCTATTCGCCGTCTGCCTCTGGCCGGCTATGCGGCCGCAGCTCAGAAGGGCCATACCCATCCGGCTGCAGGAGAGGCCCTGCCGGAGCTGGCTGCATTTTAAATCTGTAATATCTTCGAAAATATTCCATTAAATTACATTCTGTAAAGGGTCATATTGATATATATTAAATGCATAATATAATAAAGGTACTTAATTGGATAAGGATTCGTAAATAAGCCATTATTTCTCATAAAAAGTAGAGGATAAAAAATCCGTTCCCGCAGGAGGAACGCACAGGTAGATTTCGTGAAGCAATTAATATTATTTTATTATCATGTTTAATTTTTTTTTCTTGAAAACGGTAACTTTTAACGAAAAACTTTTCAGACATTTATTTTAGACTTAAAAATGGCCTATCGATTAAAAATGTTTCCGACTGCAAGAATGTTCACCGGTTAGAAGTTATGGTTTTTTTCCCGAAAAAATTTGGTTTTCCCCCCCTCCACTTTTAGTTTAAGTTTTAATCTTATAGGTTTATAAGTAAAAGTTGTTGGTATTCATGTATACTATGGAATAAAATCAGAACGGTTCGAATATCTTTCATGGAACGTGAAATTTTGAGGAAAAACTGATTTCACAAAAAGTGACGCCCTACCGTCCCCTTAGGCCGGATTCCACCCGTTCACGAACTTAAACTAAGTTTACACCCAAGCAATTTTTGACCGCAGTTTGAAAGCGTTCGGGCGAAAAATGCGACCGTGAGAGTGCCGCAAATTTTGGGAAGTGGAACTATACATACATATATATTATATATATATAAACTTTTTGACCAGTGGTCATTTCGGACTCAGGGGGTCATAACTAGACCTCCTATGAAGAATTTTTTTTTAAATTCGACAGTAGTCAAGAAACCAATAGGTAGATCGATTTCATCGAAATCTACCTAAAATGGTTATTGTGAGTTATCCAAGAGACATATACCATCGCGGACTTTTTTGTAGACCTTTTTAAGGTGTACATTATTTTAATCTATCTCGACGGGTTCAGACAACGCTTGCAATGTAAGCGCAAAAAAATATGTATATTTACGACATCACATTAGAACACTCTAAAATTACCAGTGTTTCTGTACTATATTCTACATATTATACAAACCTTCCTCTTGAATCAATTTGTCTATCTATTAAAAAAAACCGCATCTAAATCCGTTGCGTAGTTTTAAAGATCTAAGTATACATAGGGACAGTCAGACAGCGGGACCGACTTTGTTTTATACTATGTAGTGATATAACCGTGCCCCGGAGAGCACGGTCCCGGTTGCCACAAACATCTGTGGCCTGTGGCATTCGTTGGAGCCCTGAAAAGTCCGACAACCTGGTCTTACTACGGAACTGTGATATTGCTAGTATGGATTGTGGAGTCAGATGGCAGTATCATTATCAATATCGAAATCCAGCCGTTTCGGAGTTGGACTGAACGTCGACTAAACTGGCGAAAGGCTCAAAGCAATTATGATATTTCATTCTTCTTACAATCCTGGGACCTTTAAGCGGAATGTGAAAAGCAGCCCGATACGATAGCCCAGTGGCGTAAGTAACGGACTGCTGAGACGAGGTCTCGAGTTCGATCCCCAGTCGCCCCGGGCGCACACCTCTGACTTTTCATAGTTGTGTGCATTAATAAATGTTAATTATCGCTCGTTTAACAATGTGCCCGGTAGATGGCAATAGGCTCGCCCCCTATTACATTGGGACCTTAACATAACTGGCGAATCGTGGGTGTGTAATACACCTCTGCCTACCCTTTCGGGGATACAGGCGTGAAGTTATGTTATGTATGTTATGTTTATGTGAAAAGCATCTGACGAGGACGCTACGTAAGATCACTATTGTATCATCGTTGGTATCTGTAATGGTGACCCTCATTCCTAGGACTACATCTTTAGCTTATCATCAGATATGAAGATAAATTGATGAGGCCTATAAAAAATAGTTTATTATTGCAATTCGATATGGCCCCGCCTGAAGGTAATTACGAGAATTACGAGTGAAATCAAATAGAATGCATTCTATTGTCTTGTTTTATTGTACCTTCTTTCTTTCATTAAAATCATTCGAGCACCTACTGGGACTTACCTCTGCATCACCCAAAGGTTGACTGGTAGATAATGCCTCTGGCATTAAGTCTGCCTTTGTACAATTTTATTTTTGTGCATAAAGTTTAAATAAATAAAATGCTACAATGGTGGCGCTTTTTCACGCCCCGCTTAAAGGAGCCGGGACTGTAGACTGGAAGAAGGAAACACGTGTGGCAAAGAATTCCAAGTCTTCAGACTGGTATGATCGCTTTTCCATGAGCAACTGCCATCTGACCTCCCAACCCTGAGAAGCCGAAGGCAAGCGAAGCGTCTTTGGTTTCCAAGTTGCATTTCAAACAAATGATACTCCTCCGAAACCGTTTGACCGATCTCGACCAAATTTGCCACGGTGATCAAGTAGATATTACTGAGTGTCGTAAGGGGTCGAATGTCCAGATAAGTCTTACCATCGAGAAATAATCACCGAAAAACCAAATCAATGGAAAAAGTCGACCGGTCACGTTGACCTATTGTTGGATAGGCAAATCTCGCTACGCTTAAGTTTGGGTTGATTGCGAAGCTGGTAACCGTCCTAGTTATGTTCAAACGAGAAAAAGCGTAGAGGGTGGACACGGCCCTACCAACCTGCTCGAGGCCCAGCCCAACTCACCTGCAAGCCGGTGCGCCTGCTAAACCACGGACGAGGCTGCGGTGCAGGCATTGTGAGCGTTTGACAACACTGTCTTTCTACTAACGAGGTATTTATTTTACTTTATACTAGCTGTTGCCCGCGGCTCCACCCGCGTGTATGTCCGTTATCGCGACCAAACAGCGTATGTCGTTTACCAAATTTCATCAACATTGATACAGTGTATTTGCTGTGAAAGCGTAAAGACAGACAGACGAACACTCAGACAGTACTTAGGATGACGCTCCATCCGCCGGACATTGCGCAGCAGCGTGATGTGATACACAAAAAAAAATGACACTGTATAATTACTATAATATACGTTTTTTTAATTTTATATTCAAGATAAACCACCGTAGACATTAAAGTTTAAACTAAACTTCATACAGAATTAAAAAATTATTATACAGTGTTGTCAGATGTTTAAAAAACAGTCCTAATAGTGTAGTACATTTCATTATAAGTTATAGTCTGTAGTTTGTTAGTGCACAGAGTACTACGAATCGAATGTCATCGAAGTTTATAGCGGGATGCCATGTTCCCGCGTTACAGCTTACGGAAATAAATCTATTGTTTTTACTTTCGCTTGTATAATATTAAGTATGCATTAAGCTATACTGTAGGAAGTTTACACGAACATATTTTTAACGGTATTTAAACTATCATGGTCACTTACATAAGTATTAGAGTTAACGGGGTTAAAAACACATGGTAAATATCCCGTTAACTCTAATTCTTATATTTTTAACGGATTCTATCGCGATTTATTTGTTATTTTAGTATTTAGGTACACTGACGACTATTTTGGTTACTTTTCAACAGCCATGGTCTCTCCGCGATCAAATAACATCAAATTAATCGCGATAGAACCCGTTAAGAATAGTTTTTTTTTTTCAGTTTATGTTGAGTGATGGATCCCCTATAGCACTTGATGATACTTGAGATGGTCATATACCATATATTATAATAACAAACACACACATTTAAAGGTCAATTTAATTAGACAAGTTTAGGGCCGAAGTGCTCCGCGGATGTGAAGTGCTTACCGGCGTTACGTAAACCAGTGTTGCCATGTTAACAAGTTTTAGCGTTAGTGTTCAAATTGAGTGAAAGAAAGTAATCGTTTATTTGGAAGATTAAGATACACATACAGTCAGTGTCTAAAGTTGATGATCATATCCAGGTGTCAAAAGTAGGTGATGCTACATAGCGTCAAAAGTAAGTATTGTGACAAAGCTTCAAAAGTTGATGATGAGTACAATATTCACCTTGCCGTTCAAAATTACGCGAAACCATGAAAGCATTAGAGTAGTAATAAGTTTCTTAGGTTAATTAAAACCAACCTTAGTTGTTGACTTTAAGGTATATTTTAGTTTCTTTTTCACTATTTATTTAATTTAGCTTCTGTCTCTTTCATTTCGTGCATGACGTAATTGATATGTCTCTTGTTTGGAATATATTTGAAAGGCCGTATATGTGTATTGGAGCCGATCCACTTGTTATAAAACTGTCTAAACTAGACTACCTTTTGAAAGTTTAAATTTAATCCGACGGCAAATACTCGTAGAACAAAAATACAGAATAAAGTAATATTAGAGTTATTTTACTTTAGTGCCATTGTGTGAATTCAAATCCCCCTGTAAGGGACTGGTCGCGGGTTCAAGTCCCGTCCTAGATGTTCTCTTTTTTCGATCTAAATCTATTGGAAAAGTTAGCACACTAATTGCTTTAAAAATTTCATTGAAATCAAATTCTTTCAAACTTTCACATCTTCTTCTTCTTTCTTCTTCTCTTATACATAAAAATGAATTGCTGTTCGTTAGTCTCGCTAAAACTCGAGAACGGCTGGACCGATTTGGCTAATTTTGGTCTTGAATTATTTGTGGAGTCCCAGAGAAGGTTTAAAAGGTGCTATCGATTGAGGCAGTACGAAGTCTGCCGGTTCAGCTAGTGTAATATATAAAACAAAGTCGTGTTAATGATGACCGCGATGAACTCAAAAACCTGTGGACCCATTTTCATGATCTTAGATTTTTTAGATTTGTCTCTGCCTATACTGTGCCTTTTTGTTTATTTTTTTTTGCTGGCCAAAGTAAGGGTAGTTATGTCGGAATTCCCTCGCACCTCGGCTGATCCTCGGCCATTTACGTCTTTAAGATGGCCCGTTCGGGATACTGTGCCTAGGTAAAAGGTTAAAAATATGACACATGAATATCAGCTGATAAGATAGCCAACATAAAACATTCGAGGAAGTTTAAAAGTGGCGCCAATAACCGAAAAGTTGCGAGGAAATCGCTTGTCCTGGTTCGGACATGTAATGCGTAGGGATGAAAGTAATATCGTGAGGAAGGCATTAAGTATGGAAGTGGACGGTTACAAGGAGAGAGGAAGACCTAACAGATGGATGGACTGTGTGAAAGAAGATATGGTTAAGAAGGGAGTGAATGTTGAAATGACCGCAAGCAGAGATGAATGGAAAAAGCAAACATGTTGCGCCGACCCCAAATAAATTTTGGGATAAAGGCAGGAGGATGATGAGGAAGATAGCCAACATAACTTGATTATAAGGCGGAAAGAAGTTTGCCGAGTCAGCTGGTTTACAACAACACTAGGTAAGATTTCATTAAATAGTGGCAACACTGCCGAAAAAGGCTTCACAGTAACATTTATTGACAGTTGTTAACACATTTTGATAATGTATCCGTAAGTTGTGTTGACATTCCATTTTTTATTTACTATATACCATAATGATGTTGCAACACCCAATAAGGGACCATAGGTAGCATTAACCCTTCACGCGTCATCAATCATCATCGTCCTCCGAGGCTTCTCCCAACCCAGTTGGGGTCGGTTTTCAGTCCATCCATGACATGGCTGAACTTCGAAATTTTCCGTCGAGCGACCGCCATCTGACTTCCACAACCCACTGGCAATATCGAAAGTATGTAGTTAGACCAGTTGTCGGACTTTTTAGGGCTCCATCTACCCGCAACGACTGCCTTAGAGGCCTGATCAACCATCATCGTCATGTAGGCGTTATTCCCGCTTATGTTTTCCTTCGGAGCCCGGGGTCCGCTTACTTCTTGTCTTCCTTTTGGTTTCGCTCATACTGATTTTCTAACCTCCCAGCTACAAGAGGAATTCGCACCCCTTTTCAAGATGGCAACCGCGGGACAAGGGTTACTACCCAACGAACTTCGATTTGAATTTACACTAACCCCTTCATGGACACTTGGGAATGACACCGTGTGGTTTTAGTCGGTCCGATTTCGACACGCCCACCCCATCGTAGGCCCCGATGGGGTGAAGCCCGTGGGGGTTTCCACACGCTAAAAAAAACCCTTCTTGACATCTAAACTAGGTCTGCATACATTCTGCTGTTGCAAAAATTGAGCGAAACTCCCCGACTTTTAACCATTATCAGTGTAATTTGTTTGAATAGTTTATTAATGGTTAGTTCAATTAAATTTTTAAGCATTTTGTATGCTTACTTTTTTCTAAAGAATTAGATCGGAAAAAGAGAACATCTAGGACGGGACTTGAACCCGCGACCAGTCCCTTACAGGGGGAGTGCTCTGACCAACTGAGCCACCTAGACACGTCCCAGATATTCGAAATTCTCCGATATATCATATACGTCTTAAGGCGACGTTGGAGCCATCTACCGTGATTCTTGCGAACTACGGAAACAATGAATAACTTTACAGTCATTTTTAAACATTGTTTTTTGATGACTCCGCCTAATTAATTCAATTAAATTTTTAAGCATTTTGTATGCTTACTTTTTTCTAAAGAATTAGATCGGAAAAAGAGAACATCTAGGACGGGACTTGAACCCGCGACCAGTCCCTTACAGGGGGAGTGCTCTGACCAACTGAGCCACCTAGACACGTCCCAGATATTCGAAATTCTCCGATATATCATATACGTCTTAAGGCGACGTTGGAGCCATCTACCGTGATTCTTGCGAACTACGGAAACAATGAATAACTTTACAGTCATTTTTAAACATTGTTTTTTGATGACTCCGCCTAATTAATTCAATTAAATTTTTAAGCATTTTGTATGCTTACTTTTTTCTAAAGAATTAGATCGGAAAAAGAGAACATCTAGGACGGGACTTGAACCCGCGACCAGTCCCTTACAGGGGGAGTGCTCTGACCAACTGAGCCACCTAGACACGTCCCAGATATTCGAAATTCTCCGATATATCATATACGTCTTAAGGCGACGTTGGCGACGTTTCGAATATCTGGGACGTGTCTAGGTGGCTCAGTTGGTCAGAGCACTCCCCCTGTAAGGGACTGGTCGCGGGTTCAAGTCCCGTCCTAGATGTTCTCTTTTTCCGATCTAATTCTTTAGAAAAAAGTAAGCATACAAAATGCTTAAAAATTTAATTGAATTAATTAGGCGGAGTCATCAAAAAACAATGTTTAAAAATGACTGTAAAGTTATTCATTGTTTCCGTAGTTCGCAAGAATCACGGTAGATGGCTCCAACGTCGCCTTAAGACGTATATGATATATCGGAGAATTTCGAATATCTGGGACGTGTCTAGGTGGCTCAGTTGGTCAGAGCACTCCCCCTGTAAGGGACTGGTCGCGGGTTCAAGTCCCGTCCTAGATGTTCTCTTTTTCCGATCTAATTCTTTAGAAAAAAGTAAGCATACAAAATGCTTAAAAATTTAATTGAATTAATTAGGCGGAGTCATCAAAAAACAATGTTTAAAAATGACTGTAAAGTTATTCATTGTTTCCGTAGTTCGCAAGAATCACGGTAGATGGCTCCAACGTCGCCTTAAGACGTATATGATATATCGGAGAATTTCGAATATCTGGGACGTGTCTAGGTGGCTCAGTTGGTCAGAGCACTCCCCCTGTAAGGGACTGGTCGCGGGTTCAAGTCCCGTCCTAGATGTTCTCTTTTTCCGATCTAATTCTTTAAAAAATAATGGTTAGTTTTTTAACCAGCCAGTAATTTTGTGTTTCATAAAATTCTATTCCACGTGCCCTATTTGTTTACTCCGTTACAGATGGTACTTTTGGTGATTATTCCTACGTGGTTAGTCTGATTTTGGAATTTCTTTTGCGAAATGGACACTGATGGCACGCAGCGCGCGCATAGTAGGTTTCATCACAATGGCTTGAACAGCTTAGTCGCAATTTCACCAGGACTTTTTCGTAAGGTAATAATACGTAGTCCGATTTTCGTTTTTCCTTTTTTTTCGTGTGTATATGAACAAATTACATAATTTAATACCAATCGCGTTAATGAGGCTTGTTTGCTCATTGAGAAATCAGATTTTATTTCTTTTTTTCCGGTGATTATTCCTCCGTGGTAGATTTTTGATTTTCCTAGTCTATAACCTCCACACTCATAATATGTTGGATATATACCAAAATTTGATGTAAATCGGTTGAGTGGTTTAAGAGGAGTTAGCAAACAACTGAAATACATGAGTCGTCTAAGAGAGAGTTTCACTATTTCAGAGCTTCGCTCAAAAATAAATTCGCATTCTCTGACTTATGCATGCTAAGTCTAAACAAGTTGAATTCCTGAGACGAGCTCAGGCGAATACAAGGGATTTTCGAATAATTTTTTTTTGCGATTTTTTGCGATTTTTTCTTTATCTTGCAATGGTTCACCCCAGCACGAATCTATTACCGAAAACAGCAACTCGATAGCTCATCTCCTTCATACCCAAAACCGTGACAGAAAATTGGCAACGACGACGTCGACGACAACTCGATAGCAATAGGGCTTTTCTAAAGAAAATCCCTAAAAAATGGACTAATATTGTTGGAAATATTGCCAAATATTGATGTACGTCTAATTATTAACCTTATTTAAATGGTAATGTTCTAGAGCATATCTCTATACATGAAATCTGAAACATTACACATAAAAATACATTAAAATAACATTAAAAAGTAATTTGATTGATAAATAAAAGTACAAAACTGTACCTTTGAGCCAAGCACTTGGCCAGACACTTTCAAGTGACTACCTGTTAGACGAATTGTCGTTAGTTTCTGCTACTAATACTGTAGGTAAATAATGGGAGTAAATTGCTTATAGAGCCTTGATATTTTATTCAATTGTTAATTTGTTTTTTTTTGCACCCATTTTATAAGTTCGTGGTTGAGTAAATTAATCATATAGGTTAGGAGCTGACGGCTTCGTTAAGCTATTAGAATAATATTATGTAATCTGTGGTTAAGCTGTACGGATTCGTACGGTAAAATTTCGTAAAACATTAATCCTATCAGTAGATTGCAGCATTGCTTGCCGGGTCCAAGCTTGTCTTGGTAAAAGCACCTGTAGTGTAACGGTCAAGGAATCCTGGCCATTACACTATCGACGTGAACCCTCTCCTAACACAAGCAATTTAGCTTTGCTGGAGGAGTACCTATTAGTAATTTTAAAAAAAATAATAGTTCTTTACTACCTATGAAATTGCCGAATTTTTCTTACAAATTCATGAGTTCGTTATTCCTGTAATTTAATAGCTATTTCCATTATTTATATTTTGTTTGAAAGTTGATTTCAAGATTTTACAACTCTGTATTAAATTTTGTTTTTATTGGCCGCTTGATAAATTAATTCGATCTTCAAAAACAGTACTTCCTAAATGCTATCCATTTTGATGATAAATTTCGTATTACTTAACAGCTGTCACTTTTCAAAAATGTTATAAAAGTTGCTGTTTGTTAGCTTAATGTTGTCTCACTCATACACAAAAAAAATCTTAAAATTTGGATTTGTCATTCCTAAAAAAATGCAAAAATGTTAGTACTGAAAATTAGGTTTACTCCAATTTCTTCAAGAAAAACGGCAATTTCATATGTAACGACCTAATAGTATTACATTATTGTTATGGAATCCAACGGTAACTTCGGATTCTAATAATTATTTATTATTTGTAAAATGTTCATCATCTTAGCGTGGTTGCTGGTTACTTACTAGGCTATCAGCTCGCACCCCAGGGTCCGCCTGTATGCTTTTCCTGTATGAGGCCTCGGATGCGACTGGGACTCAACGCTGATGATGATGATGATGATGATGATAAAATAATGTCACCTAATTTGCGGCGCCTAAAATCTGCGGTCCTAGGCTTTTTTTGTTATTTATACCACTTACAACGCAGGCAGACAAACACACGGCCCACCTGATGGGGAGCGGTTACTATGGTGAATGGACGTGTGCAACACCAGTGGCGCCGTCGACCTAAAACCTTCTAATGAGACGACCTCTGTGGCGTAGCGGTAGGGCATTCAATTGCTAAGTCGGAGGTCGCGGGTTTGATTCCAGCTCATTGCAAATACGTATATTTGCACTGGTCTGGGTGTTTTTATGTAACTCCACGACTCAGGGTATCCTAGTGTGGGGTTCAGAGATTCATTAGCTTGTACTTAATTTTTTTTTCTATGCTTTCTGTATTCATCTAATACCTGTATGTCTAGTGTTCATTTGAAACCAAAAAAATAAATTAATATTAAAAAAATATTGTTATGTATAATTTGTATTTATTTATAAAAAAAAGAGTACCTAAGTATGTTTATCCGCATTCGAGAACCCATTTTTTTTTAAATATATTTAGGACACGTCAATTTGACTTGACCTCGCCTGATGGTAAGCTGTAGGTAAAGTCTCAGGAAAGAGGGTCACCATTACATACAAGTACCATGTTAACAATGGTGGCACTCAGCTTGACAGCCTCATCAGAAGAGGATTGTCGTCGCAGCACCGCGTGAGCCCCACCGGTCCCACTAGTGCTGCGACCACAATCCCCCTGCCCGGCTATGCACTTGCTGACCCCTGAACGCAATCAAACCGAAATTGGATTACTATGGAGGGTTTTTCGCAATCGTGCACGGTGGTACCCAGCCGGCCGAATTTTGAGACAAATTTGTGTCATCAAATTTCTACCACCAGTAAATAACCCATATGACAAGCTCTGCTTAGTTTGGGTCTAGATGGCGCTGTGTAATATGTCCTAGAATATTTATTTATTCAATGCCCTTTTTGGAGAATCCTATATTGCAGTCCCTTGGGAAAACCTCAGCAGGGAGATCATTCTACAGCCTCAGCGGGCGCGGGATGTAATTTAATCCGCAGCCTCCTCACCTACCCAACAATCTGACATAACACTGCCCAAACAAAAGCAATTAAATCGATATTAGAATGAATTTCAATGCCATTAGAGTTGACTATTGAACACGCGAACGGTTGCGCGCAGATAATTATGTTTAATGTTTAATATACATATGACAATACTAGCTGATGCCCGCGGCTTCCTCCGCGCAGACGTTATCGATTTTAGGGTTCCGTTGCCAAATGGCAAAAAACTGAACCCTTATAGATTCGTCATGTCTGTCTGTCTGTCCGTCCGTATGTCACAGCCACTTTTCTCCGAAAATATACGAACTATGCTGTTGAAACTTGGTAAGTAGATGTATTCTGTGAACCGCATTAAGATTTTCACAAAAATAGAAAAAAAAACAATAAATTTTGGGGGTTCCCATACTTAGAACTGAAACTCAAAAAAAAATTTTTCGTTAAACTTATACGTGTGGGGTATCAATGGATAGGTTTTCAAAAATGATACTGAGGTTTCTAATATCATTTTTTCTGAACTAAAAGTTTGCGCGAGAGACACTTCCAAAGTGGTAAAATGTGTCCCCCCTCCTGTAACTTCTAAAATAAGAGAGTGATAAAACTAAAAAAACATATATGATGCACATTACCATGTAAACTTCCACCGAAAATTGGTTTGAACCAGATCTAGGGAGTAGTTTTTTTTAATACGTCTTAAATCGTAAACTGCAATTTACCTTTCATTTAAACAACTGAAATATAAAAAATTTACTTGCTGCTACGGAACCCTTCGTGGGCGAGTCCGACTCGCACTTGGCCGGTTTTTTGGTTAAGTATATCTCCGGTTCTACTTAACCAATTGCAATCAAACATACAGCAGATTTTAAGTCTGACCAAGACCTTTCTAATAGAAAAAAAATCCAATCAGTAGTTTTTGCGTCCATCGCGAACAAACAGTCAAACCGACAAGAATTCCAAATAAAATATTTTTGTTTTCATGATCGTTTATTTGACATAATTGAAGTATTTTTTTTTAATTTCTCTGTTGAGCCATGTACTCAACTGAGCTATACCACGGCGGCGACGAGAACCGCGGGGTGCGGGGCGCATCAGCCGGCCGCCGCATGCGCCGATATCTGCGACTCACCACTCACCAGTCAGCTGTCACAAGCCACGACTCTCTCACGTTACGCGCTTTCTTCTAATTTTATATCTTTTAAGTTCCGTAGACGCGACTTATTACTTATATTGTACCATCTTGTAATATTAAAATCATATACAGTCCGCTAGCCTTTTACTCTTGAGTCATCGGAGAACAAACATTCTCCAATGTACAGACACAACAAATTTACAATTTTATAATGGTATAGATAGAAGTAGGTAAACTAATAACAAAATAAAAAGTATGCGAGGTCGGCCTCATACAGCAAGCAAAGCAAAAACGCGGGCTGCGCACACGCAGACGTATATCAAGGCGTGGGACCTTACAACTGGCGAGGCAATCGAGACACGGCAGACTGCTGACAATGTACTCAAGCGCAGTACGCGTTTTCAGGTCTCTTTGGTGATAGTGCGGGGCGCGGCGGCGGAGGCGCGCCAATCAACCAATCACAGATTATATAACGACCTCTGTGGCGTAGCGGTAGTGCGTTCGACTGATAAGCTAGAGGTCGCGGCTTCGATTCCAGCTCAGTGCAAATATGTATATTTTAATTGGTCTGCGTGTTTAACATAACATAACTTCACGCCTGTATCCCCGTAGGGGTAGGCAGAGGTGTATTACACACCCACGATTCGCCAGTTATGTTTAGCTCCTAATGTAATAGGGGGCGAGCCAATTGCCATCTACCTGGCACATTGCTAAGCGAGCGATAATTAACATTTTTAAAACACAGAACTACGTAAAGTCAGAGGTGTGTGCCCGGGGCGACTGGGGATCGAACTCGAGACCTCGTCGCGGCAGTGCGTTACGTACGCCACTAGGTGTTTCTATGTATAATATGTACCTATACATTTACAAAAAAAAAGTATTTTAGTATGCTTATCCGCATTCTAGAACCTATATGACAAGCTTTGCGTAGTTTGGGTCTAGATGGCGTTGTGTACTTTGTCCTACAATATTTATTTATTTATAAAACTAACTTGGGGCTCATAGGGCTTGCGTCCTAGGTTGATCAGTTTTTTATTGTTTTTTTTTAACTTGGCCAGCAGTACATGCGCAAACTCTTTGACGTTTGATCAAAATTTTGTTAGTTCTATTTGGAACCATGAGCCGCATTTATCCCGCGGTGATACGTCGCCGTCGGTTCCTTAGTAGTTACGGAGTCAGCTTAACGATCGAGAGATCATGGATTCAAATCCTGACCACTACACTAGCGACGTGAACGCACTCCTAACACAAGCAATGCTTAGCTGGAGGGGTTAGGGGGAATACTGATAATTTCAAACATAACTTAACATAACTTCACGCCTTTATCCCCGAAGGGGTAGGCAGAGGTGTATTACACAGCCACGATTCGCCAGTTATGATAATTTCAGTCACTAAAAAATGACCGAATAAATGGTCCGAAGATGGCACGAGATTCAGTTTCCTATTTTTTGTATACATTTGGTTAATCCTGGCTTTCAAGGGTGCGACGGCCGTCTGACCCACAAACACGAAAGGAAAACCATAGCCAGAGCTTCGTCCATGAATCCAAAAATAATTTCCAAACTGAAAACTTAATAATGCTATGTACGACCCGGGAATCGAACCCACTAGGTACCGCTATGTTGGGGTGTGTGCTGGGTAACCTCCTCGAGTGTCGCTCCGATTCCGATTCCGCTGCAGTCCGGGGGGAACGGAATCGGAGCGGCCGGTACACCCTAGGCGGCGGTCAATGGCTTCCCCTTCACCCCTTCATAGGGTTGGCATTGATCGTCGGCTAATACCCAACGTGGCGGGAACACATCGCTCTCCGTACTCCTCTGCTTTCAGAGGAGACAGGATGAGCGATGCTGTTAGTGGTGAGATGGCCCAGGGTCAGCCGGGGTGCGAGGGATATGCTCTATGGGTAACCTTACACCCCGGCGTCTGAAGACCGAGACGGCGTGCGGTTTTAGTCGGTGCAAGCAAGGTGCCCGACATAACCGCCCCCGCTGGCCGGCGGGGGGGTATCCGAAGGGATTTCCGCACGATAAAAAAAAAAAAAAGGTACCGCTATGTTGATGCGGAAGTGGGTTGAATTCCATTGCAACATTGCAGTCTTAACCATCATCATCATCATCATCATATCAGCCGTAGGAAGTCCACTGCTGAACATAGGCCTCCTCCATTGACTTCCATTTTAACCGGTCTGTAGCGGCCTGCATACAATTATAAAAAACATAATTTAGTATGTATAGTACGAGAGTCTTACGAACATCCTTGAGGCTCAAGTGAACCTCACCTGCAAATCAGTGCACCAGCTAAACAACAGACGAGGCCCTGGCGCAGGCGCACCTATCAGGATTAAAAGGTCAGACAGCGCTCCCAGAAAAGTCGACATACAAAACAAAAACAATAATTGGTTTCCTACAAACGAATTACAGACTACCTCCTTTTTATAAGTCGGTTAGAAAGATGACAGAACATCTTTGCATAATAATGTTCAGTGCAGTTGTCCCTGACAAAAATTAACGTTTAAAGTTTAAAAGGGTGAAAACAACAAAACAGATGAAGGGAAAATCACCGCGCTGTATAGCGTTTACGCTGCCATTTGGGACGTTTTCTCTTTGAAAAGTCAATGTCACTTGCACTCTTCTTGTGTCAACAGACGGTATATAAATTCGCTATCAACAGTATTCTGTGTAAGTGTGACATAACGTTGTCGTAAAAGTATCGTTTGCGAAACAATAATAAAATTCCGCAATTAAATGCATTACTCAATCTCGCAAGCACCACCCATCGATCGGATTGTTGCTTTTCGGCGATAGATGGCGCTAGTATCGACAGTTTGTTAATTCTTGTAATAGATGACAGCACTATAGTCGTATGACTGGCCAACCGCATATAAAAATAAAGGAAAATATTTGAAATACTAGCTGTTGCCCGCGACTTCGCCCGCGTGGGAAACTGAATCAGTTCCCACGACCTACAAAGGCTTATGTGCAATTCCAGATTATAATGTAGGTATACTGTGTCAAATTTCTTCCAGGGGCCGAATCTGTAAAATCACGTTTTTAAAGCATGCGACTTCAATCATGGCCCCAGATTCGATTAGCCAGCCGTGCTGGTGTGATTGGGTAACATAAATCCATTCAACCATTCATCCAAACCTTTGCATTTATAACAGCACGACCTGGATAGAGGAAACTATCCAGGCAACATTTATCCATTCACAGTCAGAATGGACCGATGTTGCCTCTGCCTACCCCAATAGAAAAGAGGCATATGGTATTTGTTGGTAAAGCAAGCCGTTGAAGAGTTCCACTATCTACATGTCTCTCGATGTAGCTCGATAGCATAGACCAATAATAAACATGTTTATATATTGGT